>VXBB01009306.1:564375-744681 GCA_013399915.1 Illadopsis cleaveri | reverse complement strand
ATATATTTATTTTTTTTTTTAATTAAATTAAAAGCCTGCAGTAATAATGGGGTTGGTCTGGAAGATGGCATATAAACTTGCCTACAAACTCAAAAATTCCCATCCAAAGTTATGGGTATTGCAAAACAGGCAGCTTCTCAAAGCCCAGTTGCTTTAGTGAGAAAATGTTCAATATCTGCATTGTAAATCTGAGGTATCCAGAAGAAACTGAAATATTCCATGCTGATGGAGAGGTGCAGTAATCAAATTACATCAAATGCTGCAGTTATTCTTTGGATTTGGTAGATGGAGTTACACTTCCCTGTTTAGTTGTATTATTAACAGCTTTTTGTAGTTTGCCATGGATAAATTCCATCAATGTTGGATTAGATCAACTAAAATTCCTTGAGAAAAATAACAGTTGTGTATGATATAGGTTTTTGGTATTTAAAATCTGCATTTTAATGCACATTACTGCTGTTGGTCTAACAGCATGTGACAATAATTCCATACTGCATACTGTTCTGCCTACTTGTCTGTTGGCTACAACTACAGCCAGCTCTTGAATCCACATTTCTTGCACAGTCTCACTTAATTTTCTTTTGAGATAAAAAGGCTGGTAGTTGACTAAAAATGACAAAAAGTTTGATATCCAAATTCAAATATAAAAGGTATCATGGAGGGCAGCCTATATCATTGCTTTGTCGAAACACTTAGTCGTCAGAGAGTCAAAAGTTAATCAAGCAGAGAACAGTTGAAAACCTTATTTAAAGAAATCACATCTGCTTAGTGGGAGAAAAACCTGAGGCATGTGCTTCAATTTCTTTTAAGCTGTAATTCATCCAGTGGTTTACATCTTTTAAAAAATATGGAACTTTTCACACCTCTTTAAAGCACAATTAAACTGTATTTATTTTAATACATAATGTGTTCCAAATATGTAATACCTTTTCTGAAATGACTCATAGATGATTGATTTCATAGCTCTCTATCATATAACCTTCCAGGTCCTTTGAATTAGTTTGTGTATTAACCATACATGAAATTTAAAGGAAGAGGTGTTGAAATGGTGTAAAATGATGCCAGAAACTTCAGTACACTTGTCAATTTATATCAAAGCAACAAATTGGCTGGGGGGGGGAGGAGTGGGGAGGAGAGTTTTCTTAAGCAGTAAAATAAAACATTACAGGGAAGAAATGTAGTTTGATGACTTGGCTCACGAAATTTTCACGTGAGTTTAGCCTAGCTGTTATTGACTGTTTCTTATTAAAATCCATGTCTCCCCAAAAGAGTGTTGTTAACAGGACATAATCCCAACAATCTGACCACATGCCCTGAGTTTGAAGCACAGTGGTAAGAGTAGGGTCCATGAACTATAGAGAACAACCAGAAGTATTTTGGGTAAAGATTTGGGGGGTTGCATCTCATTCTTTTGTGTATGAAAAGCAGCTTGGTTCTCTACTGTGTGTCTGTAATGACTACTTGTGTATTTTAAATACTAATTGAATTAATTAGAATTTAAAATACTCTCTGCTTCCTCTGATTTTAAAGTTTTCTGTGACTTTTCTCCATCTGATACTGGGATTTAAAATCTTTTTGTACTTCGTGCCTCATTCAGAACCTTTAACATTAGGTTTCTTTTGTAAATGCAAATATATGAAAATACGTGTGTATAGAATATCTGAAAGACATTTTAATAAGATGATGACATACTGTGTACCATGAACCACTTGCACCAGTCAGTACATGGAATGATGACATGATCAGTATATGGTCATTTAATAGAAGCTGGCCAGTGCTTTGCTTGTTTACATTTCAGCTAGAGTCTAATCAAGTTACAAACAACTGAAAATTGGGCTTTATAAATACCTGAGGCATAGAGAACTTGCCTGTTTTGTGTTAGCAAAAAATATAGAGATTAATCTCTAAAGAATGGCCTGACTGTAAACCAAGATAATTCATTTTCAGTCCAGCTGAGCTACGCTATTCCAGTGCCATCTTGGGAAAAAATTCTCTGAGACCCTCTGCTGTCTCCCTTCAAAATGTGAATGGTTTTAGAGTAGTTGAAAATTCAGTTTTTATTATGAGTTGCCCATATTACAGGAATATGGTAGATTTAATTATGCACATTATGGTCCCTTTCAATGTGATATATACGTCCATTTCACATTTTCAGGGTTTAGCAGAGCATTTTGTTCTAGCAATATTTTTTCATTGCTAAGTGAATAGATGATGAAAAAAACACAGAGGAGTCGCATACACTCAAAAAAATTATTTTTGTCTTCAATATGTCCAGTGTCAAATAGAGCTATTGGACAGCATCTCTTGATGACAAGCTTTTTAGAAAGTTTTTTAGATAAATAATGATTTAAAAATATGGAGCATGGCTTGATGTGGAAATTATACTGAATATTTTTTAAGGAAACCCTTATAAGACGGTGATAATATGTAAAAATAAAAATGCTCTCAAATGTCTTTTCCTATTAGTATGCAAGTAACTGTTTTCTTCTCAATTTTTGAGCAGTTCCATTTTTTAGTGATTCTACAGGTGAGGCTCCTTCATTGCTACAAAATTTAATCATGTGTTCATCCCATCATTCTGTCTTGTTGCAGAGGATCTTGATGATCTCAGAATGGAAGGAGTAACAAGTGTGGTGTCTTCTGGGAGCAAATTCAATCAAACTCGAAGTGCTCATACGGCTGAGCCTCAAGCAAAGGTCACATTGAATATATGTGCAAGATGTGCCAGGTAAAATCAAAACAAAACCACATCATACTATCCAATGCATTTTTTTCCCCAGGTATTTGGCTGTGTATTGTGCTCATGGGCCAAGTGACGACCTCTCCTGTGCTAAAAAAAAAATAATTACTTACCTACTGGCTACCCTATGACCTCTGGCATTTGAATTGTGCAACTTATGTTTATGCTTGATATGTCACATCAACAGTGAATCAAAGAACACAGTCTTAGGCTTTACTTCACAGCTTGAAACTATTTTAAGCCCTTCTGTCTCTGAATTTCATTAGTTATTTGAGCTTCTGTGGTTTTCAGGGGATGAATCAGGGAATTTAAAGGTTCAAATCCAATTTGAAAAGCACCTGTATAAATGGAGATTTAGTTGCACAGGTGCAGTTCAGGATTTCAAATAGTTGCTTCTTAGCACTTTATAATCGCATCCTGTTTCACCTCTGAGAAATAATTTAGTCAGGTTGAACGCCTTTTGGTTTTGACAGCTGGGAATAATTTTTGCATTTACAGTGTGAAGACCAAATAAATAGGTTAGTATTCCTGTAGCTTAGTCAACTCGAGAATGCAACACTAACAGAAACCCCTTAAATTTCCTGGGTGAATTCTTCTATGTAGACAAAAACTCATTTGGAGAAAGGATTTAAGCCTGTTTAAATGACAAAACTAGCCTTCTCACCCTTCTGTTAATGGTTCAGATTAACAAGAACAATACAGAGGCATGCCAATTTTATCTGCCTGCCTTTGCCAATGGCTGCTCCATTGTGTAGTTTGAGAGCGGATTAGCCGCTTGTAAATAAAAAGCAACCTGTGGTGAAATTAAGTCAAAAGTTTGGCCATATGCCACCCTACTTTTTTCTACGTTTTTTCCCCGTTTTGCTCGTAAATTAATACTTTTGTAAAGCACTTATGTAGACAGAGGGGCGTCAAGACATTTTCTGATGCTCTGGAAGCACAACTACAGGCAGACTGAATCACTCGTGCAATAGCATCTCTAGCAGGCTTGTGGAGCCTCGGGGACCTTCAGCTCACAGTACTGTCAGAGCAGCAGTGACTGGATGGCCTTGTAATTCTAGACAGTTTTGCTTGTCAGCAGTGTGGGCTTTGCTTTAAGAAAAGAGCAAATATGCGAGTCATGGGATACTTCCCAATTCATACAAACAAATTGCTTACGTTGTGAAATGTTTCCAAAACCTACCTACGTTAAAGTTTGGCACATTTTTTCACCTGGCATCAGTTGTCCATGGATTAACAAGTAGAGAGGTAAGGAGTATAGAAACCTTAAATTCTCTAAATTCTGAAATTCTGAACTTACACAACATCTTTTATGGATTACTGTGAAGGTTAATTAAATTTTGAATTCCCTTAAGTAGCTGCTAACAGCAGGTGCCAAGATACTATATATTCTCTCAGTCCTGCACACCAGGGAACAAAGGGCTCAGATCTTGAGCCAAACATAGCAACCTTGGCTATTGCTATTGTTCGTTAACTACATGTAATAAACGATTCTGCCCTTTAAAATATGAGCTGGGAGAGAAAGATCTCACAAAATCCCTTTTGTCACTTCACTTATCAGAGAATGCAAAAAAATGCTCTATTTTGCCTTCAATAATTTCCCTACTGTGTTTAAGGAAATCGGTGAGGAACTGGGTGATACCTTCATGACTGTGACTCTTTTCACTCTTGTAGTTTAGCAGTTTCTTTAAACTTCTGAAGAGTTAAAAAAAAGCACCATCTTATCAGGGGCAAGGGAAGTCAAAAGAGACAAACGGGTATTTCTGCTGTATTCAGTAGTGAGGAAACTAGCATTGTTTTCTTCAAGGTGATAAAGTCTATCCATTCTTTTGGAGCATGCCTTCCTTCTTGCTGAGGACAATTTTCCTTTCTTCAAGACAGTTATAAGTGCAATTAGCTCTCTCTTCTGTACCTTCACAGGGGCTGAGTCTGGAACCTTTTTGCAGCAGCTGAAGTAGTGGGTACAGACAGTTGCATGAAACAAGTGGCTTCAAAGACAGGACAGGTTTTTTCTTGTTTGGTTTCTAGAGCATTTAGATTTTTTGTTAGTCAGAGATACAGCCATTGAAAATACTGTGCAATAAAATTAGAGTCTGAGTATTTGGATCGTCTCACTGACTCAGTTTCTCAGTGCTGGCCTTAGTTTCCATTATTATGACAAAGGCTAATATTTAATGTAAGGTCATAATACACAACCTGTTAGTGTTTGTTTTAGAAATTATATTTTTATGTTTTCATAATCCATGATCTAAGTAGTCTTATGTGCTATACAGTGTATATATAAATACTATGTGTTATGCATGCTTTTGGTTACAATTAAACAGGTATCTTTCCTCTTAATGTTACTCATTTTTCAGTTGTACAAGGTGATTTGAAATTAATTGAGCTATTAATGGCAGTGTTGTTGTGTAGATAATAGGGCTTGTCAAGTCAGATTACCAGATTAGGTTTGCTGAAGGTATTTTGGCTGTTGTTAGGAGAAATATGACTTTTTACTTGAAATTTATTTGGCAGAGTTCCAAATATTAGGAAACATGTGTCTTGGCTCAGACAAAAAGTTGAACTTTATTCATGTATTTGCATAATTGATTTCTTTCAACCTTACGCTATTTCTTTTTTTTAAATGCTTTGATCTCATTGCTCTCCACTCAATTTACCTTCTATGACACCTCCTTCAGAAGTTTTCCCACTTTCTTGGGTATATTGAAGCTTTTCTGAGAGAGGTTTGTTTAAAAAATTGGAGGAGTTTTTTAGTACTAGCATTAATTAATTTGGCTTAATATTTTGTATCTCATCTGGAAAGGACAAATATTCTCACTGAAGTTCCACCCTATTTCTTCATTAAAATAGTGTGTAAGTTGTGGATGCTCCTGCTTCCACGATTACATTTTCTTGCCATAAATCATTAGTGCTCCCTCATTATTTGAGAATTAAAGTGAACAGGTCTATGGCTATGTGCAGGTTACCTTAGGCTGAGAAGAGTGCTGGTTTCATTTTGTATGCCCCATAAAACCACCTGCAGTAGGGTGCAGCTATATGCCTTATTTTTCTGTGGCTTCTGGAGCTTCCTACAATGAGAGCACGATGACTTGTGAGAAGAATGGACCAAATCAATGGTTTTCCTCCCTGCTGAGATAACTTGTGATCAGACTTCATTTAGGGCCAGTTTCACTCCTTCCTTTTGTACCACAAAAAAGGAATGCCAAAAGGAAGTGACTATAGTTAGAGACAAAAACCAATTTTGTTACAAGCCAAACTAAATCTAGTTTATATTACGGAGGAAACCTGCAATGGTGTTGAGGCACTGCATTTGGGAAAATATTCTCACTTGCCCAAAGTATCTTAGACAAAAGTATCAACTTGGTTTTGAATCATAAGAAATGAGACTCAGAATTGACATAATTTGAACTAGAATAAAACTCCCAAACTTGTAACTTTTTTTAGAAACTGGTATTTAACCTTCAATCATGATAATTTCACCAATCATCTTGAAATAATAAACAGGTAGATAGTTATCACAGACCAAGTCAGTAACTTTTTAAAAAAGGTAAAGTTCTCTGCCCAGATATCCAGGAAATAAAAATGGGGAATTCTTTCAAGCTATCACAACAGATTGGTTTTTACAGCGTATAATTTAACAAACTAAAAAAATCCCCCTAAAACAACCAAGACCCCAAAAACCCTTTGCAAAAAAATCCCCAGAGGGAGATGAGAAATGAAAGGAAGGGTTAATTCTACTGGAGTATAAATTGGTTTGTAGTCTGGCATATAACTGTAACAAACAGAGAGCTTACTGTTTTCTGTATAGATGTTTCACACATGATGAGCGAAATGCAGATGGATAACAGCTTTAAGAGGTTTTTCAAATGGGGAAGTAGCTACCAGAACAATGTTATTCCCATAGCTGCTCTTGGACTACAGGGCAAGTTAAGTAGCATATTAAGTCATCTAAATAAAGGGGTGACATCATTCACAAGGTGGAACAAAACAAGGTTTATAGATACAGAAAAAAGGCTACAAAACCCGCCTGTATTTGGAAGGTTTGCTTTTTTCTATTTAGCTTGAAAAATTAGCAACGACACTTCTAGTAAAACAGATCTGGATTTAGATTATTTGAGCAAAATTGTGATAATAATTCCTTCTTTGTCTAAGGGTACAACTGGTCTGACTGACTTATAAAATAGACTGACTCATTCTGTAACATTTTTTTTGTAAATCCTTTCTCACATACTGGCAAAACAAATGAATTTCAGGTTTGGCCAGTGAATCATAGGACATCCTCACACATTAGCAAAACTTGTATGGGTTAAATAGATATTTAAATGACAATTTGTAAAAGCCAAACAACACTTACATATTTTTTATGTGTATTGTGACTTGCACATTGAGCGTTTTGCAAGAATTTAATCAACCATAAGGTAAAAGATAATATTAATGTACTATTGAATTAATTACAGGGGGTTTTCCTTTTCTTTTTTCTTTTATTTAAGGACCACCCATTAGCCTTGTATGCCCACTGCCATGCTCAAAAGTTAAATCTTGTACTTGTGGAGTCTTGCCAATGCATTCCTCAAAGTAAGAAGCTTTTTGTTTTTAATAGCGCAAGGGCTGCATTCATTCTTTTTAACATCAATAGAATACAAAAAAGGGGTTGCATGTGATTAAAAAAGAAATGGGATTATAGAAAACATACTGTGCCACAAGCTTGAAGGCTTCTGAACAAGAATGTTGGGAAGGAGCACTAGTCGCATACAAATGCTGGGTTTGAGATGCAACGTTTTAGTTAATATTTTAAGTTTAGCCAAAGCCAAAGGACAGTGTAGTAAGTGTAGAGGAATCAAAAATATAGGTATAAACACACAAAATACATCTATACATTAAAAAAGATAAAATGGAGCTTTTCTTACCCTCACCCTTGGGATGTGGAATACAGTGTAGTAACTTGTATCCTTGAGCTGTTAATGTAGAATAAATGAGGTACTGTATGCATGCTGCCATTATAGAAATTTTTGGAAAACTTGGTTTGAAGAAAGTACTCAAAAATTCTCGTACCAGTTTGCCTTGCCTGTGAAACCTCGCCCTGCCTGTCATCTATGACTTTTACTCCTTTAAGATGTCTTGTCCTTCAAACAGTCTTCAAGGTAGCTTGTCTATTTGCCAGTTACCTTTTATTTAATGATTTCGATTTTTTTAAAGTTTGCTTTTCTACAGTATAGTCTCCGCTGTGTCCATGCATACTTGAGATATAATCTTATAATCTGTATGGTGCTATGTGAAATTTAGAATCACATATTAGAATCTCTGCAATATGTCACTGGAATTTGAGCAGATCATCATGACATAGAGCCCTGACCTGGATCCTACAGGGGAGAGATAAAATAATTGAAGGAGCCAGTTATAATTTGACATAAACTTCAGATTAATGGTGGAAACTATGGAACTGTTGTTTGAATTGGCCATCATACACCTCTAAAAAAAACCGGGAATTATTTGGTTGGCTGGGGAATTCTATGATATTAACCAAGCTTCAGCCATTTGATAATCTTAGGGTATATATGGAAATGCTTTATCTCAGTATCACAAAGCTCTGACAATACTAATGAGACTTGAGGTCATAAAGAAGCATTTGGTGGAGAACTTGATAATGAGCTGTGAAGAAAATAGTCTGAAGCTTGACAAGTGAATCTATAACTACCTGTTTCCCCTGCAAATAGGGACAAGACAAAACTGCTGGTAAAAAGCCATTTTACTGTATGCACTGTCCCCAGACAACACTCTTGAAACTTCAGGCAACAAAAATTAATGAAATTAATTACCTGTATGAGGAAGATCATAAATACTGACTAAAGACTACATTTTAAAATCAGGCAATGATGACAATGATGTTGGGCTCCTGGAAGATTTCCCCAGGAAAAGGAAGGAAGCCTCTTGAGTGTTCTCAGCTTCCACACTGCACAGGATCCCTTCCTTATTGTTTATGACTAGTCTGCTCTCACCGTGATTGTGTTTCCTGAACAGAAGCCGTTGGTATGGCTGACTTGTGTTTTGAGATGAGATGAGTTCTCCTACCTTGTCCAGGCATGTAATCCAAAAATAGCTCTTGAACCGGGGATGGAAAGGTGTCAGAGAATGGATACTGTACCATGCAACATTGGGATAGGGGCTGATCCAGTAGGGTGAAAAAGGGTCAACATCTGGCGTCCTTTATAGATGCCATAGGTCCTGGAGGAAGAAAGGATGTAAGTTTTGCTACTGGTGCCTTTTTTTGGCAGGTAGTCTAGGTTTATGTTCTGCCAAATTACACTAAGCCATCATGGTAGATACTTCTGCTGTGTTTTCAGCAGACTGCTGCTGTTCAAGTCAGACTGTAAGATTTCTTTCCCAAACTGGGCATTCTGGTGTCAGTCACCTCAGAGGGAGCAATGCCTTGAAAATGCATGCAGGACTAAATGACATTGAAACTCCATGGACTGTTTTCTCCTTATCCTGACCATAGGTAACAGTGTGTGCTGCCTGGGTGACATAATAAAAGGCTATGTCTGCATTGAATTCTAGCAGGAAAAGTTCTGCATGTGCAAATATTCCTTAGCTGCTAGGGGAATTGTCAAAACTGCTCTGTGAAGGAAATCTGCAGATGCTAATTTAAAGGTGGTTCTGGTATGTTTACATGAACTGTAATCATCCCTTTAACTGCAGTGTTCAGAGGTGATGGAATTAGAACAAAACCTGATCACAGTGAATATAAAATAATTCCCTGTTTTTCTTTATAGATGCTAATATTATTAATCAATAATACACAGATGTGACAGAAAGAATAACCTCTCAAGTGCTCCATATAATCCCTTATTTGACTCTGTACACTGTGATGTAATGCTGGGGAATGGGCACAGGTATATGTATGGTTTGGTATATGTATTTGCATAAAGAATAGTCTTTGTATGTCTGCCCAGTAGTGGTAAGGCTAGCTTAGTGACTCAGTTTCTGGCAGAAATTTCTGCTTTGTTAATTTTCCTGAAACCTGGGAAAAAATTACTTCACAGTACCAAGGGGAAAAAAGTATTTCCAAACTGAAGTGGTTGGTACAGAATGAATGTTGATGGGAAAATTCTGTGATTAGGGTTCATGTACAGACTTCGAGGAAGTTGATGTCTTCAAATCTTATCAAAACTTTTGATTACATACATGTATTTTTTTCTTTCCTGTCATGCATTTCATATTATCTTTCTGACTGTGTATTAAGTGGCTATTATTATAAGGCAGAAAGTACTGAACATTCCAGATGACTCGTGTCACTATTTTACATTTTTTTTCCTTTATCTACTTTTTTTTTGTAACCTTAGTTGTATTTGACCCCTTTTTAAAAAGAGCTGAATTTTCCTTATGTTTGTTTGTACCAGCTTCACAGACTTTGTCCTAAACAAAATGTTTTATTTGCATATTTTTCCAATTAATAGTGGCAAACAAGTAAATTGAACTCCATATGGTAGTGCTTTATAACTTTTAAAAATCTCCTTTCACTTTGGAAAATTGAGAACAAACACCATATTTTTCCTTTGGCTAGTTAAAACTTCTTATAAAGTAGAAAACCAAAAATAATTGCAGGAAAAGAAAAACCTGTGGAAAAAAAATAAATAAGCATTTTGCTTTTTTGATGAGTTGCGTTTGGGCACTGATTAATTTGCCCAGTCTTGATGCATAAATAACCAAAATAATGTATTCATTGTCTTTTGATTTTGTAAGTGTTAAGTACAACTAAAATAAAGCACTTAATTTTTCCTTTCCTAGAGTGGTGTACCATTTTGGTACTTGTTCTTTCAAAAGAAGAGAGAAACACTGAAGAGGAAAATCATTCAGAAAATGTTTTTACTGGCCCTAGTGGTTATGAGAGACAGAGACCATAAAAAATTTTTAAAGATTTGGTAGGCTGACTTGCTAAGTTGTCAGAGTAAGACACTGGCTTGCCTTTTCTTTCACTGTCTTGTGTTACTTTAAAACATCTTACTGTATGCAAAATAGAGAATATCTGTGTGATTTCAAATTATTTTTTGACTTCATGGATCTAAGTTTAACCTCTGAAATGCACCATAGAATATATTTTTTAGTCCTAAACCTTAATTAGTTTCATGGCAAACTCCCAGTGAATGTGTGTTTTGGGAGAATGGGCAAAGTCTCTCTATTTTCAAAATCTTAACAGTGTCCTGGGAAGGCAACAATATAAGACAGGAGATTTACATGAAATGCTTTGACAGAAATCCCAGAAAGAGCAGACTTCCTTCCTCCCTCTTTTGTTTACATGAATTTCCCACTGAGTAAATTCACCAAGCAATAACCTTAGTCCTATCAGAAGTTCCACAAAATACTGTGATAATAAAAATATCATCTGTTATCAAAAGTTATGATAAGCTCTGAAGAGACCACTGTTTTCAGATGATGTATTTCCCTCTCTGTTAGATTTAACAGCTATTTTATTTTCTTATAGTATGCATATGTGAGGTAGACTTGTTTTTTTCTACTTAAATAGCTGTCAATCAGCATAAGAGTAATGGAAAGCTTCCATTAGTTTGAAGAAAGATAAGTATTTACATGTTAGTGAAAACAGACTTAAACTTGAAACATGAGGACTAGGTACATAAAATTTGCCTGTGAGTTACATCTTACACATGAACGTTATCATGATAAGGTTTTGGAAACATGGCAGTGCACCAAGTTTATCTGCAGATAGCCCTACTGTCATTTAACTGACAGGGTATTAATGTGTGGTTTTTGTTATGCAGGAAGAATGCAGCATAAAATGCTGTAAATTAGTGACATGTCACTAGACCATCTTTTGTAAGAACTATTGTTCAACAGTACCTAATTTTATTTTTTTTTCTTTCAGTCTGGTTGTTAAAAGAGAGAACTGGTTTGAGCAGATCGGTGCACTTGCAAACGTTTAAAACTGCTGTGGAGAAATTCCAAAAACAGTAGATGTAAAGGATTTTTTAGGCCTTTTGAATGTCCTAGTCTTGATTTTTAAAAATTAAGTAAGAGCATATTTGAATATGGAATTAATACTATTTTGCTGGTCCTGAAAATTATTCTGCTCTCTCTCAATTTAATGGAAGGCAACATCTGCTTCGTTCTGTCCTTCATTTGCAGAACTTGTCAAGACATCTCTTTCTCTTCTCCTCTACAAAACCCATTTAACCCCCTCAATAATTTAAAAAGACAAGTGCTTTACCAAGCTTTTCTCCCTTCTTTTCCTTTGCTCTCTTTGATGTGTGCTTTGCAAGCTAATTCTCTGTGGCAATGTTTGTAGATTCTTTCTGGGTTTTGTACAACACTGTGATGTATATTAGCCACAGAAGTTTCTTCTGGATGAAAATGATATAGGAAGGAAGCCAGGAGATGATGATCATGAGCTTGAGGAAGCTTGTTGGTCATAATTTGAGGCTCTGGATAGCAGTTTAATATAGCTCTTAAAGACACAAATGCACACTCACACACAAAACTCTTTCACAAGTCCTAGAAAAAAATGGTTCACAGGAGAAGAAAGAGTGTTAAGTCTGAAAAGACTGACAAAGACTGTAATTTTTCTCCTGTGAGATAATGGTTTGAAGCCAGCAGCAGATAAAAGATTGCCATAAGAATGGCCTAATTCCCCATCTTGTAAAAGGATTAGATAATTCAGTCTCTTTATGGATTCTTTACTCTGGGAAATATATTTCCACTTTTGATTCTCCTCAGAAATAGCTGCAGAGTGTACTTATTTAAAGGCACAAAGACCTGCATTTAGACATTTTGGAAAGGCAAACAGCACACAAAAAAGATTATTTTGCAGGCTGTGTCAATGTGTAAGTTTTGCTCAGCAAGTGTATATTCTTGTATTACCAGCTGAAAACATTATGCTATGCATTAACTGTTGGTGACGTGGAAACTTTCCACAAAAATATCCAGGAATGACTGGGAAATAGTGTATTTAATTTGCAAAAGGAGAAGGAATGTCAACCAAAATCCATTTTTAACTACTGGTTTTATTAATTTTGAAATATTTTTCTGTGTTCTAGTGTTTAAGCACTGAGAAGTAGTGTCCTTAAGAAAGTGAGTGCAAAAGCAAGAAACAGACTGTGATTTGAATGGTATTGGTGAAAATGAAGTTATTTTAGATTAACTGTGTCTTAGATCAGGGTGAAACTCAAATTATATAAATGCTGTATATCTCACATGAATAGAATTGTTGGTAGTAACAACATACTCCTGCCTGATGGCATTACATTACTTCTTTAAAGTGGATTTAAAAGAATTATAAAACTCTACTGGAAAGCGTGCTGATTGTGTAATTAAGCATATATTCCTACATTTTATTCAGAAATTGTATTAAATATCTGCATTTATTCATGGAGTATTATAGTTTAATATTGGAAAGGTCTGTTTTCCTAGGTAATGTTCTGCAGGGTAATCCAATAGTCCTCATGCTTCGTTTCTCTTCAATGCAGATGCTTCCTGTATTTTAGTGTAGGGTGAAAACAGAAACTGTGGCACTGATTTCTTAATGTAGCAAGGTGACATGCTGCAGAGCTTTTCTATTGTTGCTTGAGAGGGGCAGCCACTCTCATTGCTCACCAAATTCACAATCCTCTGTTAGAGGATCCTCTTCTCATAGATCTAAGGCACTTTTCTTCTACAGTTCAGTGATCTAAAAATCATATAAACTTTTTTTAAAATCTAATCTTTGTTAGGAAGGTAGTGTGTGACACTAAAGCTGATGAGGTGTTTTACCAGATAAAGAGTACTTTTGCCTGTATATTTTTAAAATAATATTTAATATAATTTTACCATTATAATAACCAGTACAGTCATTACTGTGTACTGGAAAACTGACATCTTTGTGTCTCTGTACTTGTGAATACAATTGGAATTTTTTCTGGCGCAGTTTTAATATTTTTATATTTGTAAAAGACATTAGTAAAACAAATGGAATAAGTCAGAAATTCCTGGCTTTGTATTTAGGTGCTGAAAAAGCTTTGGATTTTACAGCAGTATAAGAGAGTGCAGAATTGTGGAGTCAGTAAGTCAAGGTACATGAGATCAGAATTTGGATCAGTATGTTTGGGAACAAAGAATGAAGTAAACTCACCGTATTATAGGCAAGTCAGGACAGATGATTATGAAGCTGGAAATACTCTTACTGGTGTTGAGGTTGCTAGGGAAAGGTGCAAGAAAACATTCTGTGTAACCTAAAAGCATGTGGGGCCTTTCAGGACTTTTGTTGTCTGATCTCTGTTGCTATAACTTCCCTGGAGTTATATATTTGTCTTAGGGAAATTATAATTCAGTATTACAGTGCTATCAGAGAAGATGTTAGATGTAGATGTGACGTTTTAAATTACAGAAAGGAAGCAGGTGATTTGAAAGGAGAAAAAAATAAGTCCAGTAAGTGAAATTTATCCTTTTTCTCATCGCTGACTAAAATGCCCTTTGGCTGCCAAAGGAACGTCATCATGTTATGTGTATAATAAGTTTCTTTTGTTACTAAGTTCATGATATTCATTAATCTTACAAAATGTGTATTAGAGTTTTTGATCCAAAATAATAACTACTTCATAAAGAAACTAACTATAAATCATGGAAGTATTTGGTAGATTTTTTTCAAGAGAATGGGTAACATACTTTGAAATAATTTAAGGAAAATAAGTGATTCAACAAGTCAAAATCTCCTTAATAAAGATTCTAGTACAAACATGATACTTCCTCTGTTTTTCAGAGAACTTTGTTGTTATGGCCTAAAAATATGCACCTGTTTTGGCTGATCATGAAAACAACTGTACTTCTCTTTGCTGAATGATTTAAAGATTCTTTACCAAACTTTCCACTACTTCTCACAGTATTCAGCTGAAGGAAGTGAACTGAGTCTTTAGCAATACAGATTTCCCAATTAAATGCATGTGTTCAGGAATAATGTTTCACAGAAACCAAATGTTTTACAGTGTTTATTCAGATTCAACAAAATTTAGCTGACACAGGGCAGAGCAGAGAGAATGGCTGGAGCTGCAGTGCTTAGACATATAATTTCTCCCCTGCTCCTTGGAGAGTGCCCTTTACTGTCCTGGAGGAATTTTTCTTCTACTACTAAAAAGTCAGCAGAAGCATTTGTATTTTCTTGAAATAGCAGGTTTTCAGGATTTCTTCTCAAGTGGAGTTTCAGTTTCTATTGTTGTTCACCTCTAGGGAACATCAGGATTTGAGCAGTTACCCAGCTCTAGTTTGCTATGTTTAAAAATAAGTCCTTAGTTGTGTACCAGAATTGGAGGGCCAGCCACATGCACAGTAATTATATAACTCTTGCCTGCAGTCGTTTATTTGGGATTAAAGGAGATTTTGTCTAAAAATGATAACCCTTCTGCTGGTTCATTTTAGGAAGGAATAGAATGGGATTTTGGTTATTTAAGTGACATATTTCTGGAAGACTAGGTCAAAATAGCATTAACCTAAATATAATCTAAATGTCTCTGTCTCTAAGTGGCAATCACCTCTGAATTTTATGTGGCTCAGAAATTTCCTAAAGTACAACCTCTATTATACACTAGCACAAGACAATTATTAATGTACATTCTTTGAATCAGTAGTCTATGCAAAGAACAAATACTAGAGAGCATATATCTATCTCACTATGAGGTATCCAAAGCATTTCCATTTCTTGGTTTTCAAAATACTTTATGCCTTCTCCTTGGACCCTGATGTTAGAAAGTACCTATGCCTGTAATTAAGTTTTTGTAATTATTTTTATTAATCCCATGTAGTCCTTGGAAGTATTATGTGAACTATGTTGGCTTTTTTTAATTCTAGTATTCTGCTATAATGTCAAATTTACTTTAGTTTCCCTAACTACTGATTTTAAGAATGTCATAGAACAGCAGCGTTGATATGGAGGAGAATCATCGTGTATGTCTACATTTAGTGCACTGGAAATGTTCCCAGGTAGGAAATTGTCTTGCATCCAGCCTTGACAGGTTGGAGAGATGGATAGAGGAGAACTGTCTGAAATTCAACAAAGGCAAATTCAGGGTCCTGCACCTGGGGAAGAATAACACCCTGCAGCAGCACAGGCTGGTGGCTGACCTCCTGAAGAGCAGAGAAGGACCTGAGGGTCCTGGTGGACAACCAGCTGTCCATGAGCCAGCAGTGGTCCTGGTGGACAAGCAGCTGTCCATGAGCCAGCAGTGTGTTCTTGTGTCCAAGAAGGCCAGTGGTGTCCTGAGGGTGTGTTAGGAAGAGCATTGCTGGTTGGTTGAGGGAGGTGATTCTTGGTGAGGCCACATCTGGAGTGCTGTGACCAGTTCTGGCCTCCTCCGGACAAGAGAGACATGGAGCTCATGGAGCAGGTCCAGTGAAGGGCTACAAAGGTGACGTGGGGACTGAAGCATCTCTCTTATGAGGAATGGCTGAGGGAGCTGGGCCTGTTCGGCCTTGAGAAGAGATGACTGAGAGGGGGCCTTATCAATGTACACAAGTGTCTGAAGGGAGGGTTTCAAGAGGCTGGGTCCAAGTTCTTCTTGGTGATGCCAAGAAATAGAGCAAGGGGCAATAGGCAGAAGCTGATGCACAGGAAGTTCTACCTGGACATGAGGAGGAACTTCTTTACTGTGCAGGTGACCATGCACTGGNCTGGGGAAGAATAACACCCTGCAGCAGCACAGGCTGGTGGCT
This sequence comes from Illadopsis cleaveri, assembly GCA_013399915.1. NCBI lineage: Eukaryota > Metazoa > Chordata > Aves > Passeriformes > Timaliidae > Illadopsis > Illadopsis cleaveri. The sequence continues at coordinate 728,255 of VXBB01009306.1, read as the reverse complement.
GACCTCCTGAAGAGCAGAGAAGGACCTGAGGGTCCTGGTGGACAACCAGCTGTCCATGAGCCAGCAGTGGTCCTGGTGGACAAGCAGCTGTCCATGAGCCAGCAGTGTGTTCTTGTGTCCAAGAAGGCCAGTGGTGTCCTGAGGGTGTGTTAGGAAGAGCATTGCTGGTTGGTTGAGGGAGGTGATTCTTGGTGAGGCCACATCTGGAGTGCTGTGACCAGTTCTGGCCTCCTCAGGACAAGAGAGACATGGAGCTCATGGAGCAGGTCCAGTGAAGGGCTACAAAGGTGACGTGGGGACTGAAGCATCTCTCTTATGAGGAATGGCTGAGGGAGCTGGGCCTGTTTGGCCTTGAGAAGAGATGACTGAGAGGGGGCCTTATCAATGTACACAAGTGTCTGAAGGGAGGGTTTCAAGAGGCTGGGTCCAAGTTCTTCTTGGTGATGCCAAGAAATAGAGCAAGGGGCAATAGGCAGAAGCTGATGCACAGGAAGTTCTACCTGGACATGAGGAGGAACTTCTTTACTGTGCAGGTGACCATGCACTGGAACAGGTTGCCCAGAGAGGTTGTGGAGTCTCCCTCACTGGAAATATTTAAGAACCATCTGGACACAACCTTGTGCTATGTGCTCTGGGATGACCCTGCTCAAGCAGGGAGGTTGGACCAGATGACCCACTGTGGTCCCTTGCAATCTGACCCATTCTGTGAATCTGTGAATCATATCTTTTAAATCATACCAACAGGAGGACTGTGATTCACATATCTGCAAGCTAGTTTGTAGTGGTAGACCTTGTATAACACTTCTGCAACAAATCTAAAGAATTTATTCAGAATATCTTTGGTCCTGAAGCCCTTAACAGTTTTCTTGGAAGAAGCTCTACATAATGCATTTTGGGGTCAAAGAAAATTGAAATATTTACCTGTAGGCTGTTTGCATTTGTAGCTCTTGAAGCTCCAACATGCAGCTGGTTGATATAACTGAAACAATGTCCTCTAAGCAAGAAATCACAACAGATGTGGGAAAAAATGTTGGCTATCAGGTATCAAATTTAGACTCACATTAAAATAATTAATAGCTGAAATAATGTTTTGATTGAAAGTTGAAGTAGTCCATCAAGTGCTAGTAAGATAGTAGTTTTTAGGTAATTCTTCTATGTTTCTAATCCATGCTTCTTTCTGCTTAAGAGTTTTTAAGTGTTTTCATTTTACTGTGGTGGTGTCTTATGAATAATACTACTTTCGAAGAAAAAATTGTAATAGTCCAAGTACCAGAGTTCTTTTGGCAAGAAACAGTGTTTGTGACTTTTTTTTGCTTGAATTTCATGAGAATCTGTTCTGATATGAATCCATATGTAAGAAATACGTAAATAAATTGAAAATTTGATGTGAAAATAAGGTATAGATATGTCAAATATCCTATTCACCCATCCTCCCAATACCCCAGCCATTTCTTCCTACAAAGGAAAGTCATATGACATGGATTTTCTGATTAGATGCATTGAAAAGATTTTTTTTTGTGTGTGTGTGTATGTTCTTTGTGGGGCAATGGACCACTTAAATATATCTAAATTCTAGAATAAGATGAGAATAATTTCAGTTATTCAGTGTCTGGTTGGATTCGTTGAAGCTCAGAATGGGAACATGTTATAAAATCTTGAAAATTCTGATGGGACAAAAGATGCAGCTCCTACTTCTAGAGATAGTTTTTATATGACTGTAATGTAAGCAGAAAAAGTTGGAGTAATTATCCTTTTAGTTAAATATAAATGAACTACCAAATGGCTGGAGAGAAGAGTATCTCACTTCTGATTCCTGCAATTTCATGCATATCTTTCTAAGACTGAATATGTGCTTGCAGTAAATGTGCATATGTATGTAATGAAGGAGGGTAGGTGAATTGTATTGCAGTGGAAAATTATGTGATTTTTGAGATCTTCCCTTTTTTGCATAGTTACTTCATTTGCAATTTGTTTTCTCCCTGTTTGAATATCTTTAGGATATAAAGTTATTTGCTTCTGTTTGACAGGCTAGGCTTTTAAAGAATTGACAACTAGAGCATTAGAAGCCAGGTACAGAGCTATAAAGGATTCATAGAAATAATTTTCAAAATTAGGTTTACAGCTTCTAAGTTTTACATTTTGTTGTCTTGAGTTTCGTGTTCTATGGATCTGCCACCTTAGATAAGAAATATTATGAATTTACACTGAGCTTTCTATCATAAATAAATCATTCTAGGGGCAATAAAAGGAGATAAAGTAATTGGGAGAGGGTGTTGTTGGGGAAATGGTTTTGAGAAGATGACAAACAGATGACTTAAGATCCATATATATTAGATAACTGTGAGAGTCATAAAAGGTGAAATTTTGATAGGGCAGATAAAGGGGTTCTACTTGATTTCAAATGTTAATTTCAAGCTGAGTATAAAACAGCTGCAGAGAGTAAGAAAACAGAGTGAAAAGAACTTTTTTTTCTTCCAAGAGATAAGTTATTTCTTTCCCCAAGGTTTTACTTCAATGCATTTTTATGATTCCTGGGCTTTGCAAAATTGAACTGCATTTTTCTTATTCTTTTCATGTCTGAATAAATCCAAGGTAAGATAACCTTTATGTAAATGGCAGTTATATTGCATTTAGAGCTACAAAGCACTTCTTAAGAGCAGAGTTTGTACTCAGGATTCATAAGAGCCTGGAGAAGGATGGTGGGACTCCTGGGATGCTCATTTGGAAAAACAGATACAAGCATTATTTGTATAAATTGCTGTCAAAGCATTGCAGTCAGCGGGTGCAGCAGGAAAGCCTGGAGACAAAGTCTGCCATAATTACTGTATTTTCCTTCTAACAAGTAACAAAGGAGGAGGAAATATTCTTGCATATAGTTCCCTGTGGTGGGTTAACTTTGGCTGAGGGCCAGTGCCCTACCCAGCCAGTAGGCTGGCAGGAGAAAATAGGAAGTAAAAGCTTGTGGGTTAAGATGAAGGCAGGGAGATTGGTTACCAGTTACTGTAATGGGCAAAGCAGACTTGACTTGGGAAAAATTAGTTTAATTTATTGCCAATTACAATAGATTTAGATGATGAGAAACTGAAAGACAGACATTAAACCCACACTCTTCCTCCTCCCTTTCCTGGGCCCAGCTTCACCCATTCACTTCAGATTCCTGTCCCCACCCACTAAGGAGTACAGGGGAGACAGGGAATGGGGGTATGTGATCAGTCTATTACAGGTCCTCTCTGCCCTTCCTTCCTCACTGGAGTTCTCACCTGCTCCAGTGTGGGATCTCCATCGGCTACAGTCCATCCTGGACATACTCACCTGCCCTGGTGTTGGTCCTCCAGGGGCTGCATGGGATATTGCCTCTGGCATTTCACCATGGGCTGTAGGGGAGTATCTGCCCAGAGTATGGAGCACCATCTCCTTTGACCTTGGTGTGTCCTCTGCTGTTTCCCAGTCTTCCTGTTCCCTGCTCTTCTGCCTGTGTGGCATTGTGGTTGGCTCTTCCTTAACTATATTTCCTCCAAAGTGCCACCATTTTGGCTGAAGAGCTCAGCCATGCCCTGCCGTTGTTCTTTTTAGAGCCAGATGGAACCACATGTGCCTGGCTCAGGGCAGCCCCAGCCTCTCCTCACCAAGGCCACCACACTGCCAACACATTGGCATGGACATCCAGTACAGTCCTATTCAATTAGAATATTTTTGAAAGTAGGGAAGGAAGCTTGCAGTTTCACATGCACACCAAACCCCCACTTTTATAAAATAAGACTTACAAAAATGCATAAGCTAGGATTGGCTAGTTGCTTGGACCTAACAGTCCAGGTTACAATTGAACCACGAGTGTGGACTTTTCAGCAAAGCTGCTCTTTTAATTAGGGCAATGTTGTGAGCAGGGTGTGTAGCCAGGGATAACGTTCTTCTGTGTCTTATCCATTGAATATGATTGCAAATGTTTTCACTGCATTTTTCCACAATTTAGATTGCAAGGGGATAATTTGGCAGAAAGGCCAGAAGATGTCTCCATGGTATCTCAGACATCTGAGCCAGCAGTGTCAGACTCTGATGGTAAGTTATATAAATATTTGCACTCATTAAAAAACCCCAAATATAAACATCTTGAATTTGAGAGTAGGGGTTATGTCTGTAAAAGGTGAAACACTTCCAAGAAAATGTTCCTGGGCATTTGAACTCAATCATTTACTGTTCAAAGACCCACTAACATATTTTTTGTCATGGCCAATTAACACACCAGAATAATTCCTAGGCATATTTTGAGAGGTGCATTGGGCCAGAATTTGTTCTTAGTAGACAGATCTTATGTTAGAACACTAACATTTAAAACAGCTTAATAGCGTAGGCATGGGCTGTTCATTGCTGCTTTTATGCCAAAGAATAGCCTTTGAAATATTTAATTTATTACTACATGTGCATCCAGATGATTCAAGTGATTTACAGTAGAAATGAACAGTTTAAAAAATAACTCTGAAAAACACTTTTTCTCCTCATACAGACATGCTCATATGTTGGGTTAATCTGCATTCAGGATACTCAGACTTATTTCAATTTCTTCTAAGGTTTTTGAAAAGAATAATGCCTGAAATGCTGAAAAAGGCACTTCATAAGGGGTATCTTTCCAGAGAATGCCCAGCTTTCCTATGAAAGATAAAGTTGATGAAGGTTAACTTTATCTTAGTTGCCACTGTAATGCAGAGAGAAAGAAGTAGAGGTTTTGACAGAGAATCTGCAAAGATAAATCTTTCAGTCCATTCCCATACTCTTGGGCAGAACCAGCTGAGTCTACAAATTTTATGTTTTGATTTGCAGCGTAGTCTTCAGCAGCCATGGACAAGTTAGCTATGGTGATCAATTAACACAAAAAAAAACAAACAACAAAAAAACCAACAAACCAACCCCAGAATGTTTTGTTGTTGTTTTTTTTTTAAATTATCCAATCTCTGTCTGCTATCTGATGCTACTGTATGTGCTATTAGGTATCACAGCAACCTGAGCTTTCACTCATTTCTCTTGCCTCATTTGTAAACCAACCATTAGTAACTAATATGTCTTTAAAGATAAAATTTTCAGACTGGTTTTGTGAGAATGTGTGGTTTCATGCAGTCAAGACATTGGCTTTTCCTTCTATCTGCCATTGATTACTTAATTGAACTAGGTAATAGGACAATTAGAATCTCAAAACACGATGTCCTTATAATCTTCATGAAGATTGTCAGCAAGAGATACTCAGACTGGTGACTTCAATCAAGCCTTGTGAAAGGAAGGCAAAATTCTGTCATTGTGAGAGTGATTCCCAGAAAGGGAGGTGGTAGTGGCTTGCTTGAAATAGGTAAGGGAATATGCATGCATGAGATTTTTGCAGCAAAAGCAAATAGATGGGTAAGAGAGATGTGGGGAAAAGCTCTACAGTTCACAAAATAATTTTTTAACAGGTCTCATCCTTCCATTTTCCTTCCTGTGTACCTTTGCTCTTGAAATGAAAATATGCCCACTTAGCCATGCTGCCTTCTGAAATTGCAGGCTTCAGTTAAATAGTTGGATTTTGCTAAGTGGCAGAGACACCAGGATTAAAGAAGGTGAAACTACCAGAAAATACTGGAATACTTCCTGGATGCTGTGTGATATTGGAGCTGGATGTTTCATGGTCACAGGGTATGAAGCACAAAAGTGCTATAGCTGTTTTACCTTCAGCCAATTCATGTGCTTCGGAATACTCTGCAGTCAATATGGCTACAGAGAGGATGGTAGACACTTGCTTTAGAAAACACCACGTTCGATAAAATACAGGGAGTAAAACTTAGATAGCTAGGTGAGGCAATGACATTCATGTTGTTGTAAACATCTATCTCATGTATATGAATATACATGGACCTGTTAGTCATGTAGCGAGAAAATAACAAGGCCTCTCGGGCAAAAAGACAGAGGTCAATAATAAGGTAATGCCAGATTTCTGTCAAGAGGTGCCCTCAGAAATGTTCAGTGTTTCAAAACATGTGGTTGGGTCTTTTTTTCCTAAAATGTTGGCTACTGCTACACTTCGATTTGAAAAGAAACACAGCTGGATTTCACAAGTAGGTACAGACTATAAGCAGACACAGAACTCAGGCAACTGCCCATTCTATCAATCTTTCCTATAAATTCAGCACGGTATTTGCTCTCTTTGCATCTGATACTTATTTCCAATAAGTATTATGTATGAGAGTATGATTAAAAAAACCTCATAAAGATATTGTTAAAAAACCCTAAGTAACCAAGGCATTGTTGCAGAGAATTTTTAGTTGTGTCTTCTAACAGATGTATTGCATCATGAAATAGTGACTAGCAGACTTCACTTACCAGGTTTATTTGAATTTATGTTCTGCTGTTATTTATCAGTACCAGTGACCTTAATGAGGGAAAACTGTGCATTGGGAAGTGCTGATGCAAACCATTCATTCAAGAGTAAGCAAGCAAGGTGCTGATGCATAACCAAGTTGAGAGTAGCTTTCGTTAGATAATGATCTGTTTCTGTTGTTAGATTTGGAATATCTCTCCTGTGAATTTCAGATGAACTAAACTCAGAAGTAATTGGCAGAACATCTGATCTAACAGCCCTTATAAATAAGCCTCATTTTAAGCAACTCCACCTGCTAAAGTCAATGCAGTAGCTTATGTGAAAAGATCACATACAGCATCAGACACTACTGACTCCACTGGCAATCTGGATCTGGTTCTAATTAACTACTACACTGATTTCCCTCTAGTATAATCCTGCTGAATTGGACAGACCTGTTTTTGATCTAAGTAGTAAAAATGAGAGGTAGGAATCAGGTCTCAAGATTGAAGAACACAAGACATTTAAAGCTGCAGTTGCTTTTCACTGTCCTAAACTATATCTCTCAAATAGTTTCCCTTTTCCATTAGACCACTTCATAGGAAAGAACTAAGGGAAGAATTTAATAAGTTCTTGATTTTGATTAGAAGCAGCAGCATAGATGACTGCACAGGATACTTCCCTGTAGATGCCAAGCTTGTCTGGTTTGTCTGTTTGGGCAGTTCTCCACTGACCTTTGCTCTTGTTCTGTAGAGGTAGATAGGGACAATGGCTGAGGCTTCAAAGATACACATACCACAGGATTGATCCAGAAAAATCTACACATCTGTCAGCCCCAATGTGTTTTTCAGGTTGATGGGATTGTAGAAGCAATCTACTTCTGTATTTTAGGGGTGGTTTTAGATATGCAGAAATAGTATCACTAAAGGACAATGGTTCATTTTCTCCCAATTTCCTTTAAGTACCATACAACCTTGTTTCACTTACTTAATTCTCTTCTGCTGAAATGTACCTTACCCTTTGAGTGAAGCCACGATATAAGGCAGGAAAAGAAGACATTATTGCAAATAAAGCTTTTGCAGTCTATGCATTCTTGTAGAAGTAAGTTTAAAATGCAGTAACTTATTAGGGAGTAATCTCTTAATATAGGATAAATGAAAAGTATAAGATTTCTAAACCACTCCTCAAATTATCTGAGAAAAGCTGTTTATTATGTGAGTTTCTTTGCAGTGTGTTTTGCAACTCCACATATTTCTGAGGTGTGGGCAAAAACTTGTTTCTTTTGTGACTCTGCCTGGAATAATATTGGACCAAAAGTGATAGGTTCTGTGATACTATGCCACTGCGTAAATGTGGTGTTTCCTATTCTATTGTGCTATTACATCTACAGCTGTAGAGATTATATTGTGATATATAATACTTAGTTTGCTAAATAAATTTTGCTTGAGCAAAGTTCACATCAGTAGTTTATTCCCTATTAGACAGGAGTCACTGGTTATTATTATTTGCAGTTAGCTAGTAGAAACGAGAAAAAACTAAAATGTGTAGTTTCTACATAGTTGGGTGTTTTGGTTCTGGTTTGTTTATGTTTGTTTAGGTTGGTTTTTTTTTCCCCCTTTTAAGTGTCATTATAGTAGAAAGTTCAAAAGAGACATAAGGATGTAAAGGAAAATTTTGGAATTGGGGATGTTCAATAAAAATGTGGACATATGATACACATATGGTGTTGTCCTGGATGGAACTGCATGACCAGGGTAAAAAATTGAGCATGCAAATATGTGGGAATTAGGACTGAGAACTAGATGAGGCAATGGCAAAAGTGTGGCATCATCTCTCAATTCCCACACAATTCCCTGACCAGAACTTTACATTATCGTCACCTCTTTGCCCTCCACATCAATTTGTGTTTGCAATGAATTGGTGACCACAGTTGCTACACTTCACAGGAAGTTCTGCTTTCATAGTAAGTATAGTCTGAGATGTTTAACAAATTGGGTTCTGGAAACATAAGGATCTCCCTGCTGCGTGTCTGTATAACAGCAGAGCTAGGGAAGATCAGGACATCTTGTTTGGTTAGGCTGCTGATGCAGCATCTAAGTCCCTTAGCAGAGTGTTAGGCAAAGAGTGAAACTGCATAGAATGTTGTTTGCAAATTTCTTTCTCTGACATGGACACATAAAATCTGTTTAAAGTCATTACACATGCATCAAAGAGACATTTTAGACTCCTCACAAAATTCTGTCATTTTACACATGTGGCAGTATGGGCAAAAGTTATATTTGCAAGGCTTCTAAATGTTGTCTAAATTGACCAAATCCTTTTGCTTCAGGAATTTTAACTGAATTAATTGAATATATTTTTATTCATTTTATTAAAGCTGAAGATCCACTACTCACTTGTCTAAAGGGTAAACAGTATTTAGTTTAAATAGTAAAGGTAATAAAGAACCTAGACGATACCTTGGCAGCTGAAGGAAGCTTGCTGATCACTCTAGTCCTGTTAGAGACACTGTTCCATGTTGCATTAAGGTTCTAAATTAAAATCAGACATAAATTATAATCCATTGAGGTGTAACCGAAAATAGTACATTTACAGTAGCCACATATACCTCCCCAGCAGAAAATTTTTAGGTATTGAATTTTCGAAGTGACTAACGCTTACTTGATTAGAGTGATTTACATCTCTCTTGTACCTCTTTGGAACAGCTCAGGTACCTGGGGTTGAAACACTCACAGAAGATATTAATGAGTTTCAGAGTGCTTCTCAAGTGGCAGCATCTGTAAGTACCTTCCCTTATGGGTAATCCTGTAATTTTTAAAATCAGTTTCATAAAGAATAGATTGTGCCTAGAGATAAAAGTTGTGTTTGCCAGCACCATCATCCTAGAGAGAAAAACCCCTGAATTTATGTAACCCTTCTGAATTTTCAGTTCTCTGTTTTAATTTTTTCATTCTAGGAAAGGTAGTATTTTGAAACACATTATTATAATCTACAAAACCACATGTTTTTGGCCTTTCCCATTGAAAGTGAAGTAATTTTATACATATTCTGTATGTTTTTAAATGCTAGTCAAATATTAATTTTAGCAGATAATATTCAATTTTACAGATTTAAGAGAACAAAATAATTCAAACTCTAAATTTCATTCTGAAATATGAAATTGTAATAATCAACTGTAATTTAGATTTCTATTGCCATTTGCTTGAAAACTAGTAAGAGCTGTTTAGTTAAAATGTATGGCTAGTTTATATGTATAGTTTAAAAGAACGCAATATTGTTCTTGGTATATCTCCATCAGTTCTTTTATTTTGAAACTTAAGAAAATCTTTGCAGATATGCAGTTTGTGGAAAACATAACCAGCAGTACAATAATTTTTAAACAATTATATAATCATAATTTTGCACCAGAAGTTTGAATATAATCCCTTAATGAAGGGATTGCTATTTTTTTTTTCTCTAAAGCAAATGAATTGACAATAGTTGTTCATTTTTGGAAAATTTTAGACAAGTATAAGAGGACACATTAATTCCTTTTCAGTTTGTTCAGCAATACTGCTTTATAGCACACTTTAGTGTTGATAAAGGAAGTGAAAGAAGGGCTCAGTATATGTTAGCTAAGGATAAAAGGGCAATATAAAGAAAGAAGAAAAATGGCAGTGCAGATTGGTCTTGCAGTCTTTCAGGCGGCTGATTAAGCAGTGTGAATAAAGCTAGATAGTATTGAACATAAAGTATTTACAACCAGATTATTTATCAAAGCAGTTGAGGGGTATGGAGTTCCAGGAAAATTCCTAAAGCTCTTTGAGAACTTAGAGTGCAAGAACCTCACAAAGCATTTGCTGATATTGAGCAAAAAAAAGTAAAGAACAGAACTTCAGCTGGCATTGCTTGGAGCTTCTTTTTCAAACCTCCTTTCTGCTTCCCACCAGCCAACAGCAGAGTAAAATAAATTTTGCAACAATTCCTGAACTCACATTTTCTTATTGATTTGGGCTCATAGCTACAAAGTTTGATTTAGTAATTCTGCAGACGTAACATGGGGAGAGAGAAACAAATGAATTGCATTACATAGAAAAAACAGTATAAAGAATACAAAAGTTCATTATGCTTATTAGCAAAATCTTGTTACCGAAAGGTACAGTCTTCAGCTGAACAGTTTTACATATGTGCTCTGTGTGTGCAGGCTTAGGAGCAAACAAACAATATGTACCAGTGTTCATTTCATGCCCTGGTAGCTCCAGGCTTATTTATGGTTGCCTGGAGGATGGAACTGCCAGAGGCAGTAAGGTTACCTGGGCTGAATCCCTGAAAGCCTCTCTGCCTGATGTTGTAGTTGCCAGTGCTGCAAAGAGAAGACAAGAGCAGCTGCAGCTCTTGCTCTGCCCATCCATCCTCTTCTCAGGGTAAAGGCAGATCATTTCACATCCCCAAGCTCTTGAAAAACTACTTTGCCTAAGTTTCTAAGGAGCCAGTTACTGTTAGTTCGTACACTGTGCGTTGGTTTATTTTTTTGGTGTCTTGTGTCTTAGTGTTCTTGCTTAAATATTGTGTAGCTAGCTGATTGTGTGCTCTTGTCTCTTTAGAATGGCTTAATATTCAAAATAAAATTCAACTATCCAACACTTTGTAACTATCTCCTCAAAAAGAAACAAATGATCCAACTGTTCTCCTTGCCTTTCAGGGCTCTGAAGGAGAGATCTGTTCCATGCTCCCCTAATAATTTTCAGTGAGACTTATTCTTTGAAAGTCTCAACATACAAAATATAGAGATAAAACTGAGGTGCCTCATAGGAAGGCTATGTAGGTAAATGCAATATTGCAATGTATTTCCACAATCCTTCAAAGCAGTAAGAAATATGCCTTTAAAATTACTTCAGAATTGATACCAAAATGTATTCTCACAACTTTAATGTTTTTTAGATATTTTATGAGAGACAAAATGAGGGAAAAATGGAACAAGATGTTGATTGGACATTTCTCATAAATTTGACAAATTGATTCATGGTATTCACTCAAATGTGCATATTACATGTAAAAATTCCTGACATGGTTCAAGGTGTGCAATGTTTAATATTAGTACTGCATTCCAATAGGGTAATTTGTGTTTGTTGCTAGTTAAATGGATGATTATATAAATTTTTCTCTGCTAATGTATATTTGACAAATTTTCCTCAAAGGTACCTTGGCCTTCAGATATAAGTGTTTTGAGAAAAATTGCAGGACAAAATAGCAAGAATTATTCATACGGATTTTCAGCAAAAAACGTTGGATTCTTTTTTCATGGCCCGTCTATGAATCCACATGTAAGATCTTTAATGTGGGTGCTGAAACAATCTGGATACTAGTACTCAAAAGAGATAGGCAACATCTATGTTTATAACGTGGTTCGTGTAATTTACACTGTGGTCATAATATGATTCTCTTGCAGCTTTGTAAATGTTTACTGTTCTATCTATGAAAACCTGTTTTTTGTAATTAGACATTTTTCTTTATACTTTTAAAAATAGAATCTTTTGCTATGCTGTATTTTTCATAAAAAGAGTTAATGTTTGAGAAATTGAGAACTTAGATTTTCGGTCCTGCACAACCTCAAACAAGGCATTCTGGACGAATAACTGAGTGAAGCTGGCAAAAAGCTGGTTGAAGTATTTACAGGAATCAGCATTTTCCCCAAGTGTTTTTTAAGAATTCAAAGTGGAAGCAAGCATTCAAAACATCCTTAGAGATCGTAGTTTACTGCCTGACAAATATTTTGTGTAACAAAAAGTGCCAGGCAAAATGCAAAATCTTTTTCTTGAGATTTTTTCACTGTGGTGAACACAAAGTTTGCTAGCCAAATGTTTAGAACATTTTCAGAAACAGAAAGTAAAATAAGACTCCAAGAAAATACAGAAGTGATACTAGGAAAAATTTAAGTGGCCTCAAATTCTAGCAGAAATGGAAAAGCAGGGTGTCAGAGGAAGCTGCTGACTTTACAGTGACTGCCAGATAGAAACAGGGCACATACACTGGGCAGATCACATCAAGTAGCCTTTGCCTTCTCTCTGACTTGTTTCTTTTACCACCTGGATCTAACAGGACTTATGCTTAGTTTTTGGGAGGTTTTATGTGAATCTTGCCTTGCACATGCACACAAAAAGGTATATTTTTCTTTGTAAATTATCCATGTAAGGCAAACCAATCCAAATGCAGCAGAAACTGGAAGAAAAAAGTTGTCCAACTGCAAAAAGCGTTTCTGCATGAATGTGCCTTGGGTTTTTGCTCTTTATTACTGTGGGAAAATACTGTAATAAAGTATTTTATAGAAGTGTTTTGTTTTAAATTTTTTTTTTCCTGTATTCCCTATCGCTTTGGAACATTTCATTTGCTTTCATAGAAGAAACACAGACATGGATTTTCTGTGGTAAATGCATAAATTCTTTAATTCAGTTTTTAAAATGACTTGAAACTTCATGCACAAGGAAAAACAGCTTTTATTCTTGCTGTCAATATATGTTGAATACAATAACATTACAATATTACATGATTTCAGTTCTATTTGTTAGAAATTTTCATAGCTTTTCCCATTTTCCCCCTAGAACAATAATATGGAGTAATTTAATTACTTGTATGAGTGTAATCAACAGAAATCATCCAAACTTCTGCATTTAAGTAAATCTATAGGTTATTTGCTGGGTTGGGGTCACTGTTTAGCATTTAGCAAGTTAGTAATTCAAATAGTTATTTTAAGACCACACTGCAGCATCAGGAACAACAGCAGTGCACCTTTGCAGTAGTAAAAATTATAAGGCTCATATTTTATCATATATTATGTATTTATCATATTTTATGTATTTTATCATTTTTATCATATTTATGTACATATTTATGTTCAAATTAGAGATTTATTAGTGATACATAAATATATGTATTTATGTTCAAATTGGTGTGTTCTGATACAAAAGCTTTCAAATCCAAGCTGAATTTTGTAATTATGTAGAATTCAAGCACTTAAAGGTGAAATTTCAAATTTTAACTTCAAAATTTCAATATTGTATAAAAATAATAACAGTTAATATTAGATTACTTCAGCTCTTCCACAGGTAGTAAAAAACCCTACACCATTGTGTAAGTTTAACCACTGTTAGATAAGTTAACAATACAAGATGGTTACAAAATCATAATAACAAGGTTCTTGGGAAATGAGTGATAATTCCTGCAAGTAGTTAAGAAAATATTCTTATTAGAAAATATTTAATCCTCTAAGCTATAATTCTAAATTTAAAGAATATTCTGAACTTTAGAAAAATATAAATGTAAAAAAAAAGAAATCAATGAATGCCTTGTTTTTACCTGTCTAATATTTTATGTTCTTGGGCATGACAAATTCAGAAATATTAGTCCAAATAACAGTAAATAAAACAGAACTGAAGTTTAGGAAAAAAAAAAATTTCTGGTTTCATTTGAAAAACTGAAACAAATGTGATTCCCAGGTGTCCACATATTTCCTGCTTCCTGCTTTCCTGTAAACAGAAAAACTATGTGTAAGTTAACTCAAACTACCATTTTTTTACTGTAAGGTTTAGCGTGAAATGTGCTGCTGGCTGACTGCCATGGGAAGCCAAAAGCTTGTAATTTCAATTACACGGCATTTCAAGTAGAACAGGCCCTAATGTGGAAGGAGGGATTAGAAGTGGCAGCTGATACTGTAACAGAGCTCCAAGAAGCCTTGTATTTTTACAGTGTCAGATGGTTTGCTGGCCTTATGTCCTTGAACAGATTATGGAAGCTGAAAGATTAAATATTAGGTGACCTCTTTACAGAAGGTACATGTTGAGTGAAGAATCCTTAAACAAAATATTGCATAAAAAAAAAAAATCCACTGCATGCAGAACATCTGTACTTGCCACCTGCTTGGCCAGAGTGGAAGGGACACTTGTAAGCAAATTGTTCAATAAAGAGGTTTTGGTCTGGTTTTTTTTTTTTTTGGGGGGGGGGGGGGGTTTTTTTTTTTTTTTTTTTTTAAAATTTATAGGGATGTCTGTCAAATGTGTCTAGTTAGGATATTTATTCATGTTATTCAGCAAAGAAAAGCAATGTTATCATTGGAAGCTAAGCCCAGATGTATTCCTTACACTTTTATCTCCTGAAGCTACTAATAAAATTTCCTGTTGTTTAGCAAAACCACATAGAATAAAAAGTGCAATAAAAACACTTTTCGTATACTTACAGCTTGCCAGGAGCTAACTAATTTGGTTTTACATTTTCTCATTGCATTCTTATCATTCAGTTTAGGTAATCTTCCACATCCATGTGGGCATGCACAGGAATACCTTGATTTCACTCTGAAACAGGCCAAAACAGCTTAGAAATACATACTGAATAGTTTATTAACACTTTTTATGGCCAGTTAGGAAGAGTAATTTATTTTCTAACAAGTACTTGATTTTCAGGTGATGTTGTAAGTAAGTTGGAGCCCTGTCTCTTGGACTTAGCTATTCTGAAAAGCTGTACCCTCTGTAGAACTCACCAGGTATCACTGGGTATTACATAGCCCAGATCAATTCAGCTCAACAGTGAGATCAAGATATTCACATCTGCACTGGTGGTTTTTTAGGGACAAAAGCTGTACTGATTCATGCTGTGTAGAGTTGTGCTGCAGGTTGACGCAGAAAGAGTGAGCTTAAAAAGACTTTCTTACTCTAATTCATGACCTCCTTAATTTTATTTCTGTTCCATGTTGACATTCCTTGTAAGTTATGTTATTTTCCAGAAGTTTGGGAAATCAGTGATGAGAGGGATTAACTCTGGCCTTATTGTGTGTAATTTTTGATTTTAGCAGTAATTTGGGTAAGGGATATAAGGAGGCAAAAAGCAATAATGAATGTATTGTATGTGAAGAAATGATGATGTTATATAAAGAAAGTCACTTAAGAAATGGACATGCAGTTGGACCTTCAAAGTTGACAAATGTATCCCAAGTGCTTTGTTTGACCATATTTCTGGTGCAGAGCTCACTGCCTCACCTTCAAAGTTTAAAGGTGATGAACAGGACACAGACTTGTTTCTACAATTTAGGAAGACAAGAATGTCTTTCAGTAACATCCTCATACTTCTATCTCATTAATCTTGTTAATGCAATTAGGCCATTTAAAAAGGTTGCACTAATATTTATAAAGCGTAATGAATAAGCAAGGGCCATGGTAGTTTGGAAGATGCTGAAATAATTGGAAGAATTCTATGCACATACTTCATACATTCATGCTGTATTTTGCAATTACATTCAGTCTGCTGTGATTATCATTAACGTCTAAGTTAACTGAATTAGTGTTTCATCTCTGCAGTTCCTGGCCAGGAGACAAAGGATAAGTTTTGGTGAAGTGCAGTAAGAATGTTTAAATAAAGGGTTTGCAAGCATGAATCTCTTTCTTGAGTGACATATCTGAACTGCTGCTAGATATCCAGTGGAGAGAAGTGGCATCAGGGAATTGTGCTAGAGCTGTACAAATTCATTTATCCTTGCATTTGAATTGACATGCTTCCAAAGCCTTCTTGATAACATCCCTTACTTTCATCTTGTGTTTATCTTTTAGGAATAAGAATGTTGCATAAATTGTTTGCTGGAGACACTGAGGACCTCTGTCTGTGTTTATGCATTATGCACCTAGATGAACTCATAGTTTCAAAAATGTTAAAAATATTTTTTAAATGCTCAGTGTTATTTAGAAATATATAAAAAAATTACCTGGGCCTGCCTCCAAAAATGTTGTTGGTTATAGCCATGAAATCTTTAGCTTCAGAGAAAGAACAAAAAATGGTTACAGTACAGTTTTAATGAATTCTTATGCCCATTTTTTCCCCAATGATTTTGATTCTCTATCAAGTAAGAATTTAATTGGAAGATACTATTATTATAAGCACATGATTTGTTATGAAATGAAATTGTTAATATTAAATATCTCATCTTCCATAGATACTATAGCAGTACTGTTTTGATCTTTTGTGAAACTATTGCCTGAAAAAATGTCATAAGCTTACGATATTACATAAAATATAAAATGCACAGGAAGAGTTACAAAATTTGGGGGAAAATTCATCCAAAGTTATCTCGGTTCCACAGGGTGTTGGAACTGTGTATCTGAAAGAGAGTTTGAATATGTAACAGTAAATAACTTCCTTTACTCAGTCACCTTTGTTTCGTATGACTCTTACATGACTACTGTGCATAAAGGGAAGAAGTAAAGTAAAGGCAAAATGTGCAAAAAAACAGCAGAGGTTTGTAGAAGAGAAAGATAACTCCATTTCATTGCCGGCAGCATTTCCAGGACGTGTAAAGTGAAATCTTCTCATCAGGCTAACCTTTGGAAGTATGTTTTAAGGAGGTCAAGGAGTTACTGAAAGCTGATAATAATTTGCTGTAGTAAGTTTGAATAGTCCAATGTAAGAATATTGGAGGAGCAGTTTGGTTGTCAAATATTGCCACAGACCACTGACTAGTTTTTATTCCATATTTCAACAGAGTTGTATTTATGAATGAAATTGTATGTTCAAAGGATTAATCCTTTTACACTGGGGTGTCTTTTCCTTGTGCTTTTTCCCAGATATGAAAATATACCCTATAAAATGCAAATAAAAATGTCCTTTATCCACCATAAAAATCTGGGGACAGAGAATATCTAAAAATAGGTTGAAAAATGAAAAATTGGAATTCTCTTACATACCTTTTCCCCCTTCCCATCTCTTACTTTGTTTCATTTATTTCAGAGGAACTGATCACAGAATAATATATTCTTCTTTTTAGAGATAGATATTGGGTAATTAATATCCATTCGAAATAAGCATTTAGGAGTATAATTTAATACAAGTTAATATTCTGTAGTGAGCTCAACAATCACAGTTGTTATTTGGGTGAAGAATTCACAGTGAGGACCCAAGTGAAAAATGCTCAAAACCTCTTAGGGAAACAAGTGAATCAGGTCTAATGATATGTCTGAAATAAAAATGTTTGAAGGTGAGTTCACTTCTGAGTAATTTACTATTTTATTCAGCTATTCCTCTATATTTGCATGGGATTAACTACAGGTAATTTTAACCAGGGAAGAATTAGCATTAAAAAAATTTGGCAAATAAAAAAAAAAATATTGTTACTGTTCTAAAAATTTTATGAATTAATAAGAACAGAGTTATCTGCAGCTTCAAACTATTTTGTATGCTGGTAAATGTGACTGGGCTTTTTTGCACACACATGAACAACATTACAGTATAGCTATTGCTTTAAAAATTAAATTTGTGTCATCATATTTTAAAGATGCATGGTTCACAATGATCACTTGCATTCAAGGCAGTGTTTATTTGGAATGGATTAAGAATGATGTAAAATATATCCCATATAATATTTTACTTGTGTAGAATTATGCTTACTTTTCTAAAAGGGAAGGCAGCTACACTGTTTAAAGCGGGTTTTTTTGTGGATAGAGATGATATTCATGTTCATCCTTTGAACTGTGCTGCACCTTCCCCTGTGGGTGGAGAGTCTGGCCAGGGAAGTGCCATCACCCAGGGCAGTGATCCGCAGCAGCCCGGTGTCAGCCGTGACACAGCTCCAGCCTGACCGACTGTGGAGTCCCCTGTGCCCTTTGTGAATGCTGCCACCAGTCTGGGCCTCCCTCCGATCATTCTTCTCCTGAAATTACTTCAGCTTAAGGTCTTTGAAACAGTGGCCTCTCTAAATTTACTTGGCATTTAATGAAAGATTTAAAAATTAGTAAGAGGTGAATGAAAATGAGACCATTGCGTAAGTCTTGTTTCTTTAGGAAACCAACAAAACTTCCTAGACTGCAGATGAAATGTTTTGGTGAGGTAATAATGTAAAATTTGTTTCAGATAGGCTGTCAAGAATTATTTAATTGATGTTTTTGTTTGTTGTTTTTTATTTGTTTTTTTAATAAGCATGTCTTGCACAATTGGTCATATGTTTTATTGTGTGTTTCACATACACATCTATCAAGTTTACCTCATACTATACCTTAAAAATTTTTCCTGAAACTATATTGAGTGGGTTCCAGAAAAAAGCAAATAATTTTGAATACCAGTGTTCAATAAAGAAGAGACTGGGGCGATGGTCTGTTCACTGACAACCCTTTCAAACTGCTATGTTGCCCTGATGATTTAGTTGCCATTTCTGAAAGGAATAGTTCTTGCAGTGATAAAACAGTACTGGAAATTTTGATTAGGAAACTCTATGATATTTCCAGAAGTACAGCTTTGCAGAGATGCTGAGCCAAATGTTATGGTAATTTAAAGTAAGTGCAACCCTTACTAAGTAATTGGAACTGCAGAGAATGTAAATCATTGATGAATTTGTCCTGTTATGATGTCTCAGCATAGAGCAAAAGCTTATGTGAAGGTGTATGTTTGAGTTATTTTAGAACTACTTCTTTTTAACTAATTCCTACTATTTATTTTATGTATTTTAAGAAATGGTATTTTGTAGTATTTTGCATAAAATTTTATATATTCTACAAAATAAGCACCAGATTCCTGATCCTACATGGGGACACCACTTTTTTGTATTGTTTCATGTATAAATATGAAACCAGATTAAAAGTATTCCGTTTTCTTTTTATCTGTGTAAGTCTCAGACAGTTTGGACTTTGGATGCCGTGACTGTCAGACCTGGAGGTTCCCCAAGGCAGAAACTCATAAAGGACTCCTTAGCAGCAAAAGAACTTCAGACCATGGAAAAACACCTAGCTGGTATGTATGGGATCAAGGAACCATAAAATGCCTAGAAGTACTCACCCAGCTTGCTCTGCCAGTATTTCAGATGAAGGAAAAAATTATCTAACTCATATGCCAATGAAAACAGATGAAAACTCTTTTTTTCCATTGAAAAAAACACAATTAGTGTTTTATTTGTATATGTAATGAACTTCACTGTAATCACAGTAAGTACACTAATTAAATAGTAATTAAACCATGTTAAATATACTGTAGTCTGAAAGCATAATAATGCCCCTGTTTTTTGTTTTCATGTTTCACCCAGACTTATGCAATAAGGAGGTACTGATGTTGTACTTACTGTTAAATAGCCGTTAAAAGCAGACTGCAGTGGATCTTTAGCTGGAGAAATAGATTGCTTTGCAGGATAAAACTCACCTTCTTCATGAAAATTCTGGTTCAATGGAATTTGTTAATTTGTGTGCCTTGGAACATCTGCAACATCTTTGATGGGGTAACCATTTCTGAAAAGTCAAAAAAAAAAGAACCAGGTTTTTGGTAAAAAGATGTTTCAGAGCTTTATAAAAATTAATGAGGAATATTCTGAAATTTAGCTTGCAATTTGTTCTTCTTTGTAACCAATGTTTTCTATCTTCAGCTTTCATTGAAAGGTATGACACAGACCTATAGTGTGGTAGTCCTATATTGTGCATGCTATTTGTCATATGGTGAAAGCTTCATAGGCTAATTCTATGAAAAGTAATTCTTCACTGGAACACAAAGACTGTATATGTAAAATGAAGGTAGAAATGAAATTTTTCTGATCATTCTTCTAAGTTATTTAGAGAGTGAGGCAGAGAACACTTTTGGTGTGATTTTTTTAAAATACTTCGGATATTTATCTTGCCAATAACAATGGTGTGAAAGCTGTATCCTCTTTAAAAAGGAGGTGTTGCAGCTGAGGTCAAGACAGACAACAAAGCTTTGAGCACAGTGTGGGAAGCTATTTAGGAATAGGTTTTGCTCATAATGGAGCAAGAACTAAAAATCATGATATATGCAAATGAAGCCTTTTTAGGTGGGTTTTGTGTCTGACAGTAGAGATGCTGTAATTCAAATTTTTTAATAGGTTCATAAAGCTTACAGCTATTAGAGCTGCAGCCACTGACAAGCTAGATTGAAAAATCCATGATCCCCCTCTCTAAACTGAAACTCTCAGGAACCTCTAGTGGGAATCAGGAGAGCAGCAAACCAATATGTGGTTTCTGTAGCATAGCAGGACCCTGCTACTGAGGTACCACTTGTTTTCCCTTATGTTGTCACTCAGGAGGAGTCCGATGAAGATCTCCCTACTTTGATTTATGTCCTAACTGGTCTCATTTCCATGGTCATACAAGCTGTTCCTGCATGCGTTATGCTATGAAAAATGCAGTCCCTTGGCAAAGCTGACAGTAATAACTACAATATTCAATAGAATATAGATTTTTAAATACTTGACTGTAAACTAACTAGCTGCATTCACTTAATCTCTGAGATTCCTTCTGCACTTTTGTGACCCACAAGATTTTTTCTCTCATCAGTGCTGTTCCTGTCATTTGACTTGGGCCTGTTATTCCAGTAAAGCTGTAACATGAGGTTCAGCCATTCTACCATTCAGTAATTTTTGTCGGACTGAGAGCTTTACATGAGAACAGCCCAATTATTCGACATTGGACTATTATATTCCTAATAATTCATGTCTATTATAACACCAGTGGTGCTTGAGACAATTACTCCCCTCAAAGACAGGAATAATGTAATTTCCATGAATAATCAGTTCAGAGTACCTCAAATAATAATGCTGTGGTTTTGCTTAGCCTAATTTATCTTACAGATTTGCAAAAGTTGAAGTGTCTGTGATAGCAAGTCTCTTGTTTCAGTTCTCTTAGCAAGCGCAATGGAACCTATTAATTCTATGAAATAGCTGCCTATCAAGGCAGTAATTTAGATGCCTGAGCTATGACTTGGATTACCTGTGTAATGATGAAATATGGCCCCCATCTCAGATACACCTTTTAAGGGGCCTGGCCTTCCCTTATGGACTATGTGCTAGATAAAAATCACCCCTAACATAAGGCATAATTTGGTGTCTGTGCCTAAATAAGGAGCTAGCACCAATTGCCAGCAGCTGCCTCAGTACCTTGATGTTTGAAAGCAGCAGTTTTACAAAATCAGATACTGGGGCAATTTTCTTTTCCTTCTCTACATATGGCTCTTTTTTTTTTTTTTGGTCTAAAATCCAGGCTCTTATGTTACTATGGCTGCTTTATATCACATGCAAATGGAGAATATTTTTTTGGTAGATGATTCCAGTATCTTGCCAGTTTGGTTTGTTGCACTGATTTTATGGTCTTTGTATACTTCTGGAAAATATTTTATCACAAGAAGAACTGTTAAAAAATAAACAGTTTTTAAGTGCATATGAATCATATCCTTATTCTGGATATTTTTTTTTGAAAGCAAAATGACTTTGTGCTGCTCTGTTGCATTTTATTTTCCTTTAAATGACATCAACAAGGATTTTTTTAAATCCTGTCATAATTCAATTGTGTTGTTTAATATGGATCAGGTAATACTGCAAAGCTGGGAATGTGTGATTTCTTTTTATTTCTGGTTGAAAAGCTTATATTAAAACAAAATCAAATAGAAGATGTGTAAATAAAACTGAATAATTATTCTATGGAAACATGTTAATTATATGTAGAGAAATGATTATAATATTTGTTTTATCTGCAGGCTTGATTGCTATATGAAATTAAGGAAACATGAGCCAGCACATAATGTTTATTTAAGTCTTATTAAATCATTCAATATTCATGCTATTTCTTAGCATACTGAATTCACTACAGGCATATTGGACATCTGTAATTTTGCAAAGAAACAGACTGAGCTGGATCTTTACAAGACCATATTCTTCGTTTGGCTTAAATCAAGTAGCCCACAGTATCATTTATTGGCCCCTGATTTTTTGCCAGGCATCTTACACATTCTGCACCAAAAGTGGAGCAGGCAGCAGTTTCAGGGAGCTACTTCTTGCCCCTCTAAGATCAGCTGAGTTGGTCAGAGCCTGGTGCCAGTAACACAGAGGTCATGGGTTTCATCCCCATAGGGGCCAAACCAAAGAGTTTGACTTGATGAACCTTGTGGCTCCCTTCCAATTCAGAAGATTCTGTGATTCACTACTCCACACTCATGAGATCCTACCTGAGTGCCACACTCAANATGAACCTTGTGGCTCCCTTCCAATTCAGAAGATTCTGTGATTCTGTGATTCACTACTCCACACTCATGAGATCCTACCTGAGTGCCGCACTCAACGTATGAAGGATGTGGACCTGTTTGAGCAAGTCCAGAGGAGGCCATGAAGATGCTCAGAGGGCTGGAGCATCTCTCAGCCTGAGAGACTTCGGCATTATTTGGCCTGGAGAAGTAAAGGCTACAGGGAGAGCTAATTGTGGCCCTCCAGTACCTAAATGGGCTTGCAAGAGAGATGGAGGGCACTTTTTACACAGGTATGTAGTGATAGGACAAGGAATAAAGGCTTTAAACTAAAAGAAGAGAGATTTAGATTAGATGTTGTGAAGAAATTCTTGACTCTGTGGGTGGTGAGGCACTGGAACAAGTTGCCCAGAGAAGCTGTGGATGTCCTGTCCCTTACAGTGCTCAAAGCCAGGTGGGATGGGGCTCTGAGCAACATGATTTAGTGGAAGGCATTCCTGCTCATAACCAGGGAGTTTGGAACCAGGTGATCTTTAAGGTTTCTTCCAGCCCAAACCATTCTCTAATTCTATGAAGTTTCAAAGTGAAAGCATAGTAAAAGAGTAGTTCAAGATGTATTTATTTCAAAATGGAAATAATTAATTTTAAGGGGTCAATTAAAAATATTCTTAACTGTGTGCTAGAAATATTGACTGTTTTGAAATTTGCTAACAGCAAAATATTTAATCTTTAAAAAGTTGAGACACACTTTTTTTCTAAGGCTTTCACAACTATTTCAGTTTTACTTGCTTTTCTAGTAATAGCATTTGAATTGTGTGTAATATGTTGTATTAGAGTAGTAACATGAGATTGGCATGGCTTATTTTCCTGTTTTCAAGATCTTATAAAATATGTTGATGTTAAAGGCAGCACATCTTTAATTACTTAACATACAACATTCCTTTAATACCTACTGGTAAACACAAGTGAAAGAAAATCTCATTTTCCAATATGCAGTTTAGAATCTGTTTCTTTTTGGACTTTTAGAACCTGAAATAATTGTTATCAAAATAAAAAAAAAATTAAATGCTTATTTTAGAGAAGTTGACTTAATAAGTGTTTAAATAAGTAGAGCCTTGCTAATTTACAGCTACTGGGACTTAACCATGTTCATGGGAAATGGCATTGCTGTTTTAAAGATAATCAGTTGTCTATGAAAATCAAGTACAGTAGAGTACGTGCCAGTGAAAGTGAAAATTCATAACAGTAGTCTAAGATAAACTTAATTGAACTGTTTCTTAAGCTCTACATTTGTACTGGCAAAGACTTTCAATATGTTACCAATGCTAACCTAAATTCCAGCTACCATTGCCTGACTTTGATGACTATATTCTGATTTAATTAATTAGAGGCATTATTAAATTAAATTATTTCAGGAGACACTTTTCATTCACTATCCTTAATCTGTTGTGTTTCTAAAACAGATCTTATTTCCTATGGCTATGTGTGAGGTAGGGATTGGACCACCCAATGGCTGCCACCTTTTCTCCTTGAACTTTGGATATTGGTGACCCCATCACCTGCTGCAGCACTGATGGCAGGCCAGAGCACAAAATTCAGGTTCAAACAGCATCGCAAATCCAGACATGCCAGAGTTCAGTAGTTACTTCCCTCAGAGTTTTGGTTGGGCAGTGGACAGCAGGGCCGGAAGCAAAAGTTTTGCCTTGAGCTAGTTTTGGATTGCTCTTCAGTGCAGCTGAGGATGGCTAGTTTACATCACTGCTCCATCTTGTTTGGTACTAATCTTGATTTTGCAGTAACTGTGCAAAAGCCACAGAGACATAATGTTGCTGAAACAAGAGGAATTTTTATAGGTTGTGTTCATATTCAATGAAGAGGTAATATTTCATTTTTGCAGGATAGCTGTGTTTGCAGTGAATCAAATGTAAATAAACTTTAAGGAAATGCTTGCCAAACATTTGCACTGTTAATTCTGATGCCTTTTATTTTAAGCACGATCAGATTCTCTCTGCACAGCTTCAGGTTTTCACTTACTTTGGAGAAAATCATTAAGAGTTTTAAACCAGAGAGAAACAGACAGTGAGTTTCTTTCTTTTCCATTTGTTCGTGTGTGTGCACAGACATTGAGAAGGACCTCGCACTGTGGGAAGAAGCAAGGCTCTCAAGAAACCCTGGTGTCCAGCATCCCAGTGTAGTTACATCTGACCATCAAGGCAATCTTCAAGCTGCACAGGGCCAAACCCCAAGGCCTCAGGTGCCTACTGCGACCGGCAAGAACATTCAGCTCCAAGGAAACAAATCACCACCGCTGCCCACTAACAGCAGAGCACAGATCTCCAGTGTCACAAACAGCAGTGCACAAACCAACAGGCCATCAACTCCAGGGAGCAGACCTATGACCCCAAATAGCTTGTTGTCACGGCCTCTTACCCCTAGCAACCAAGGAAATAGGGAAAGTATTATTAGCATGCAAAGAAGCAGATCTTTGTCATCTAAGAGCCAAATGGGGAGGACCCTCAGTGCTGCTTCAGGGCTTTCTGTGCAAGTGAGTGGAGATGTTGTTGGAACTGTCACTACTCAGAGAAACAGTTTATCAGAAGTAAGATTTTCAATTTAATGTTTTTGCTATGTTTAATAATGCAAAGACTTGATTGCATTTTATGTTCAAGTAACATCACTATACCTAATGTAACCTACTGTGCTGAAAAGAACTTGAAATACAATGATGAGAAAATTAGCAAGGAAATACTGCTCAGCTTTGAGAGGTACTCATTAGAGAATGTCAGTATTATTGCAGAAATCATCCTGAAACACTTGTGTCCCCCAAATTTACCATGAGCTCGGTAGGGCTTTGCTTGTATGATGCATAGCAGTTTTATTAGCATTACAGTTTCTAACAGGTGCATACCTCTGGAATATTAAACTAAACTTTATCTAATGTTTATGTTCCATGGTATTTTTTTTCCTGCCACACTGGCAGTGCATGATATTTTCTTGAACTTCTTTTTATTTCATATTTTTAGGCAATTGGAATGATTAGTTAGGCATCACTGAAAGGACAGGTTTTTCCAAAGTGCCAAACTGAATTGCAAGAGAAAATGTCCAACATTGTTGAATCACTGTCTAATACTATATGCATGGTAACTAGGCTGATTTACAGCATAAAAATTTCCTGTCACATGTTATTGGCTTTTACAGGACTAGTCTTTGTTTAAAACAAAACAGAAGAAAAAGTTAAAGTACCTTGTAAGTTCTGAGTAGGATTCTCCTCTGCCAACCTTAGCTGCCTTAAAGATAACTTCAGTGTGTGGGCAGTGGAAATAAAAGTACCTGTGAAATAAAACTCTTGCTATCTCTATACATGCCTTACAAAGGTGAGTCTTTTCTCAGGATATGCCAGTCCTTCTATACTGACTTGAGAAGGAACTATATGTCTAGACTGCTAATTTTTTAGTGGTGGAATATGTTGGTTTCCACCATTATTACCAATCTCTTTGTAATCCACTTGTCAAAGCCTGGAGCCCTTTTTTCCAAGACTGAAAATATCATACCTTTGGATTGTTTCTGAGGAGTATAATCTGTTTTAATAATCTGTTGGGTGTGACACTTGACACAATGTGTTATCAGTCTCATGATTTCTAAAGAAAATTTAAGATGTTGTTTATGATAGTGTTGCTTAGGCTTGCTTGTAGGAAAATTAGAGATTAAATACTTAGTATAACCCTGCAATTAATTATATCATGTCCATTATTTGCTGTGAAGGAAAGGAAATGAGGCACAGATTACTCTAGAATTTGGGGAAGAAATCTTACTTAAATTTGGTGGCGAAATAAATACTCATTATTTTGGTGTTTGAATGGCAGTGCACTAATCCCATCACTCGAGCTGTTTCTTCACTTAGAACTGAATATCCAGATTAAAGACATGAGAACTGAAGGTGACTACAGTTCTCCTGAAAGTGTCTTCACTGCCAATTGATGTATTTTCAAACCATGTTTTCCATGGGCAAAAAAAAAAAGTAATTGTAACCCTTTTTTTTTTTGACAAACAAGATCACTTTTTGTCCTCTTTTGAAGTATGGGCTGTGTTTGAATTTTCTCTCATACCAGAAAATGAGAACTGAAATTAACTTTTAACTAAAAAATGTTCAGAAGAAATGAAGAGTTTTATTGTCTCTAACTAATAAATTCTTCACCCTTCTTTTTTGGGCAGTCTTGTTCTTAACTGATACATAGTCATGTGATGCCAAGTAAAATTATTGTATATACTCCTGAAAGTATGTGTATGTACTGAGTGAGAGATATCCAGTCTGCCCATCACTTTTGATCTTTCCTGTAAAAAGGCAGACAATTAAAAATGCTTTTTTCCACAACCTTTCTATAGTTATAGTAATAATAAGCAAGAGTCCCATTTGACTTGCTGTGTCTTGTTACTTCTGTTTGCTGATAGCTCTCACAGTAAGTGTCCTGTTATACTTTTAATATATATATATTTGTCTTGAGAATTTTAGGAAGTGAGCAATATTATTATGCTATTTTCCAGTTTGAGTAGCATGTCCAGATTCAGCCAGCAATCCACTGTAAAGCTGATGTTAAACCTCAGCATTTCTATGCAGGACCTTATCCTCTGTTAAAATCCCTTCTAGAAGTGATAAATTCTTTTCTTTCTCTTTGCTCACTGGGTACAATAGTCCCTTGGCTGCTAGTGACCCAGCTCAGACCCTATTTATCCTTTCTGACATGCACAAGTGACCTTTGACATAATGGAAGCTCAACTTGGGACTAGCTCTGCTTCCAAAGGGAAAGCTGCTGGTATGACACGTTCATACTGAAGACCTTATTCTGCCAGGTCGTGAAGGCCCTGGATATTAGAAAGTAGCTGATGGAGATCTGGCCAATCTGCCACCCCCAGCCTCATTTTTGGAGTGTTATACTAGAAGCTTTGGGAGCCCTTTCAAGCTGTCTTTTGCCCACTTAAGTTCCTAGTCACTTAGAGAAGTGGACTTAGACAGAACATACCCAGGAAATACGTCTGTTCTGTGACATTTTTTGCCATGTTTGACATTTCCTCCTGTTTGTGGCCACATGATTTCATTTTCTTGTGTCACAACTTGTCTTTGACCATGGAGATATATTTTAAAAAGGCAGAGATGGTTTGGGGTAGGAGAACAGGAGTCCTGTCTGTCTTTGTACTTTTACAGATCACAAACATATAAAACTTAAGGCTGATTCTGCAATTTATTTTGCAACTTTCATTGCAGATTTTGTATCCTCTTCCTGTATAAAACCAGTAAAATAAAAGAAGGGAAATTGCCTTTATTTTTCCTAGCCTTATGGTCTCAACTGGGAATTTCTAGATGTAAATACATTGTGGTTATATTGCCAACTCTATAGAACATACTATGATAAGATTTTGCAAATAACTCTGCTTCCTTACTCTTAGGTGATGTTAATGGAATTAATCAGTACAATGTTGACATATATTTGATGAGAATAAGTCAATTGAGAAGAATGTGACTGTTGGGTGCCAGGAGCATGTTTTACCCTAAGGAGCTTGGTTGATTTATTTATTTACTTGTTTATTTGTTGGGAATTTTAACATATCTCTCAATGCCTTATATATGCTTCCTTGATTGTAATGTGTTTCAGAGTAACATTACAAGTCTAAATAGAAAAATATTACTGATAAATACAATTCAAAGTTTTTAAGCTTTGCTAAAGTTCATGCTGCAGCATGGGTGGTTTAATCTTGTTATTGCACAAATCGTAAATAATTTGGCAAGTACTTAACATATCAGCTGTTAAGAATGTTTTGGGGTTTTTTAAAGCTCAAGACTTATAATGATCTGAGATTTTGTGGACAAGTTTCTGCCTCCTGGCACACATAATATTACTAAGTTCTAACAGGTGTGTTTTATTATCAGCTCTGTTCAAGGCTGAATTGAATTATAGCAAAGAAATGCTACCTAGAGAAATAGTTTTATTTTCTCTATACAGATAATAAATCAGAGTTCCAAATCCTTTGGCAGAGATACTTTTATGCATGTTTCTAATCCTTTGGTGTTTTGTATAAATTGGCAAAGGAATGTTGAACCCTGCTTATCTCTTTAGGATGGATTCCATTAAATGACACAATTCTGTGATACTTGTCAATAGCTGTTGATGAAAATACTACTGACTCCCTTGTTTGCCATATCATTTTCTGAACACGTGAAGCTTTGCAATCATTTCATTTATTCAGATAGTTTAAAGTGGTATTCAGCAATCCTTATTAGTCTGTCATTTTTAAGAGCAGGAAACTTTATCTTATTTGAATATAGCCTTGATTAACAAAATTTTTTTCTATTCACTGGAGTATAGAGCATTACTTGTGATGGGGCCTCTCTTTTTGGTCAGATGCTCTGATTCTGGTCCACAGCCTGGCTCAGGTCTTTGCTCTGTGTTTTTGGAAAACTAAAAAGTGTGTGGATCAGTGTGAGTCACTCATCCCTACTGCAAGAATCCTGTTCCATGAACCAAGACATGTTCAGTGTTGTAGTCAGAACCTTCTCAAGCACAGCACATTGGAATTGACAATTCATGAGTGAGGCCTGGAGCTCCTGCCTGAGTTTACTGCTGGGCCATGGCAGCAGTCTGTGGAATTTTTAGCACATTACTGACGGAATTAATAATTTACTCCCAGCGAGTTAGATCTTGATTAAGCAGACTTCTGTCTCCCAAAACTGATTTAAACAAGCCTGGATTCTGTATTTAAATCAGATAGCCTAAGACTAAAATTTATGTTGTAATACAATTTAATTTTAAATATGTAGATTCTCGTTTCAGCTGATGTAACACAAAACAGGGTTATTACCCCCCCTTTTTTTTTTCAAGAGCTTATAAAAATCTGGCCAGTAGTTTTATGATATCTGGCCAATGCTGAAGTTTTCTTTTAGAGACTAAACTTGCATGTTTGAACTGCTTTTGAAAATAAAACTGTGCATTCCAGTCTCATCTCTCCCTGTGAATATTGCAACGGAATGTGTCAGAGTATTTTATGTGTCTGTGTGTATACCTGTTCACGTACATATGTGTGTGCATGGAAAAATATTTTTATACACATTTATACACACACATATATACATTATATAAAAAAGTAGGCAATTTTAAAACATTTTCAAAAGCATATATTCAGCTGCCTATGAATTTTTAACCATGTAAAACATTTGTATTTTGATGTTTTAATGATATCTTGGAGATAAAAGCTTCCATAACATTTTTCGTTCCTAAACCTTCTCCTTATGCAA
Organism: Illadopsis cleaveri; assembly: GCA_013399915.1. Classification (NCBI taxonomy): domain Eukaryota; kingdom Metazoa; phylum Chordata; class Aves; order Passeriformes; family Timaliidae; genus Illadopsis; species Illadopsis cleaveri. The sequence goes on along the minus strand of VXBB01009306.1, from coordinate 698,694 downwards.
CAAAACCATAGGTTCTAAATCAGATTTCAGGTTCTTGTTTTTATTAGACTAGAAACAATGAAAATTTTGACAAATCAAAGCCTCACTTAAGCAAATTGCAAAAAATGTCTATGCAGTCCAAAAAATGCAGGGTCATATGCAATATCTGCAATTTTGTCCTGTCGTTGCATTTCCAAAATGAGTATCTATGTGTGTTATGTATTTGTGTTTGTAGTAGAGAGATAGCTAAATAGACCCCTTAATTTTGGTGGGTTTGGGTTTGATTTTTTGTTTTTGTTTGTTTGGGTTTTGTTTGTTTGCTTTTGGTTTTGTTATGGTGTTTTTGGTTTTGCCATTTGTTTGGGGTTTTAGTTTGTTTGGTTTTTGTTTTTGTTTGTTTGGTTTTGTTTCTTGTTTGTTTTGTTTTACTGAATAGATAAAAAGAAATTTCTAAGGAGCCTGCACATCCTCTACATTCTGGTTTTATTTCACAGCAAGTTGGTTTTTTGTTTTTAAAGGCTTTCTCCTCTCTAGTTAATTGAGGTTAGTGCTTGCTGCTGTCTTCGTTTATACAGAACAATTGTCTGTCATTTTATCTAAAATAGATCTGTTTGTGGCAGGATGAATTCTTACAACAGCTTCAACTTGCTCATCAACCTTGGATATTGCCGAGTGACACAGAAAGTGAAGGAGTGGAAGCTGACCAAGACAAATGTAAGTATATGTGTAAGGACTAGATAATATGTCAAAAACCTTCAACTTTACTTCTATTTTCCATATCTTCAAATACCGTGGAGATGCCATGCCTGCTCACAGGAGCTTTTCTCACAAGTACCAATTACTTATTTGTCTGAGGGCTGAACCTTGCAGGATTGATTTGCAGAAGCTTTCCTGTAGTCCCTGAACAATGACAAAATGATCACAGAACATTGTTTATTTAAGCTAAGTGGAACAATTTATCCTGATGTGTTAAAGTAGCTGTTCCAGGAAATAACATGAACTTGAAATAGATAATCTGTTCAGTAAATCTGTATTCACCAGAAAAAAAAGAAGCAAACTAAAAAACTCCAGGTCTGAAAACTAGAGCCTCTCTCCTCAGGTGTGTCACTCCATTTTCACTATTTTGCTTACATTCTTTTTAATTCATCTGTATTAATAAAAAAGTTCTTAATCATACAAGTAATCCTTCATATCTCACACTCTTTGAAGTAATTGTCTAACTGTGGAAGTGAAGGTCAGCAGGATCAGAGCCTAAATGGCAGAACAAGTAACAGCCTATAAATAGCAATATTTTCAAATTGTAGCAAATTCTCCCTGCCTACAAGGTATCTGTAAATGATCTTACTGTTTCACATTTTCTCTTTTAATTCATAGTAGTTTTGTGATCTGCAAGGGTGAATATGCAAACTGCTTCCTAACATATTTTAGGTGATGTACTTGAAAAGAACAGATGATTTAATCAGCATGTTTAGAAAACTCGATACTGGTTTAAACATCAAGAGTTAACATATGAAAAAAACATTTTCTTTACAAAGGGAACAGTTCTATACGGGATTAAGCATTTATAAGAAACATGCCAGATAAACAGAATTTTTTAAAATTACACCTCTTTAAAAAATTGGTTTTTACCCATACATCAGTTTCACAAATTCATACATAGCCCAGAGTTTGACTGAAATTTAAATTTACACAGTGAGACTCTGAAAAGCACGTGCCAGGTCTTTCTGAACACTAGCAAAATGTTACAATGAGATTCTGTGCTTTCAGCTGATTTTAGTCCAAGGCCAGTAAGTCCAATTTGACTTGCGCCAGAGCATTTCAGTTATCTTTGAGCTGAAGCACACCTTGGGTGGCTTAAGAGACACCCAGGGACCTGCCTTTTATGTTCATGCAATTTTTCCTCAGTATTTTCTGTAATGAATTTACAGTCCCAGAAACATTGGTAGGACTGGCTGTGCCCACACAGACTGATGCTAATTATGTGACCAGGGAGACTGATGCTTCAGGACATATCAGATACACAGCATGGTTTTTTACAGCTGCTCTACTGGAATTACATGGGTGTGAGGACTTGTGAGCACCCAAAATCCTGCGCTATGATATTCCAAGAATCCTGGTAGGTCATTGTCACTGCCCAAAAAACAAAGTGGTAAGTTAAAAATTAAAAGCATGTTGTTAAGGTCAATATCCAAATTCCTCTTGGACAGTGACAGACTTGAGGTATTGACCATCTCCCTCAGAAGCCTGTTCAGTCTTTCACCCTCTCAGTAAAGGAATGCTTCCTGATGTCTAATCTCATTCTCCCCTCCTACAGCTTTGAGCCATTGTCTGTCAATGTTCTGTCTGAATACCAGGGAGAAGAGATCAGTGCCTCTCTCTCCACATGCCCTCCTCCGGAAGCTGTCAATCCTCAGCTTCATTTTCTCCAAGCTAGACAAGCCCAAAGTCCTTAGCTGTTTCTCATGGGTCATTCCTTCCAGCCCTTTCACCAGCTTTGTTGCCCTTATGTGGACCTATTTTCAAGGACCTTCACATCCTTAAATTGTGGTGCCCAGAACTGCACACGGTGCTCCAGGTGAGGCTGCACCAGTGCTGAGCACAGTGGGATAATCACCTTCCCTGAGCAGCTGGTGATTCTGTATTATTGCTGATGCACCCCAGGATGAGGTTTGTCCTGTTGGCTTCCAGGACATGCTGCTGATTCTTGCTGTGCCTCTGCCAGCCAGCACCCCCAGATCCCTTTCTGCAGAGAGGCTCTCCAGCCACTCTTCTCCTAGTTTATACTTGTGCCTGAATAGTCCATCCCAGCTGCAGAATCTGGTGTTTTGACTCGTTATACTTCATGCCATTAATCACTGTCCAGTGCTCCAGTCTGTGCAGATCCCTCTGCAAAGCCTCTTGTCCCTCCAAAGAGTCAGCAGCACCTCCCGGTTTGGGATCATCAGCAAATGTGCTAATGATGGATTCAACTCCTGCCTGCAGGTCCTTGGTAAATGTATTGAACAGAGCTGGCCCTAGAATTGACCCCTGGGGAACATTTGTCCCCTTTGAGCTCTGCCCTTCAGCCAGTTCTTCACCCAGCACAGCCTGCAGCCCCTCCTCCCACAGCTGGACAAGTTGTCCTGGAAGATGCTGTGAGGGACACTATCAAAAGCATTTTTTTCTAAAATACAGAAAAACCACATCCTTCACCTTTTCTTCATCCACTGGATGGCTGACCTTACCATAGAAAGCTATCAAATTAGTTAAACAGGACTTTCCCTGTGTTAGCCCATGTTGACTGCAGTGTGGTTAGCTCGTGCACCCACTATAATAGATCACTGTTTCTACTACTGTAACTAAAGGGATGGAACAAAAATGTTTTATCAAAGTAATACTTCCTGTAACTGAAATCTAATAGTGAAAAAATTTATTAAAAGTAACTAGTGGTGGTAACATCCCTGTCTTGAGTTTTTGTGCTAGTAACATTGTCAAGTGCAGAACTACCACTGCTGACAAAGAGAAGCTGCCAATTCCTGGTTGAAAGTGGAATCAGCAGGGGGCTTTGGCACACTTACTGATGCCACTGCTTGTAGGTAGAGCAACTGGCAAGATTACAAAGTAATAAATCTGTGTGGATATTTTTTGTGTGATTTAGTGTTGAGAAGGCCCAGGAGTTCATAATTTGTGAGTTTGAGCAGAAGAGCTGCAAAATTAATCTTTACAATAGCAACACCTGTTCTTTGACTCAGCTTTTAACAAATGACATGTTGATAATATTTACCACATTCTTTGAGATAATAGCAGCCAGGTGTAAAGTTAGTTTTTGGTAGTGGGAAAACAGTGCAAAAAGAGAAACTGTGAGTCACCTTGAGTTCTTTAAAAGTAATACCTTCTGGTTAGAGTTTTGCAAGAAAAAGAATGAAAAAATAAGGGGGAAACAATTTCAAATGTATTCAGATGTAAGAGTTTAGAGAGGCTATTTTCAAAGCAAGGGATAACTGAACAGAACTGGGTCACTTTGGAATCTCAACATCTCTCGACAAACATAATTTGCAAAACAGATACAACAGCGCATATCTTGTCTTATGGAAATGAGATCTTGGTTCTCAGTTCTTGTAAATCAGACTCTACATTTTAAATTCTCCAGGCTCTCTGACAGCATTTTAAAAATTCATCCTTAGCATCAAGTTTCAATGATAACTGAAAGTCAATAATTTTTAAACCTTCATACTAATTATGACATTTGAAATCAAATAGCTACTCATATAAAAGCATTTAAATTATTCTACCTTAAAAGATTTATTATGTTAAAGAAGGAGGGAAGAATATTTTTAAGAAGTTCTGTTGATTATTTTAGCATACCCTTTCTCCTCTTTGTGGGCTTAATTAAATTTGTGGCCATAGGTCAGAGAAAGAGATAGTGTATAATTATTTGCTCTTGTAATGTACATTTTGTTATTAAAAATAGGAATTAACACATGCATTTTAAGAGCTATTATAATTTAGAAATGAAATATCTTCTGCTTTCAAAATGTGTTCTCCTTTGAAATTCTCTACATAATGAGAGATGAAAATTGTCAAGGCAGTATGATCCAAAATCAAGGACCTGTGATGTTTTTTTAGAGTCACTAAAAATGTCTCTAGACAGAGTCTCATGTATGTTCTTCCTCTGTCGTTCTGGAGACAGTTCCCCATTATTATCTGCAATAGTTTGCTTGTGTGCTGATTCTCTGCAAAGAGTTTTCAGAGAATGCATAGAGATCATCCTTGGAGAAAGGAGAGATCTGGAGAGAATATTTACCGCTTGCATAATCCTTCAATTTGATGAAAGTTCTTGGAGCTGCCAAGAATAGATTTTCTTCTTTACGGGGTACTGATGCACAGAAACAGAAGAACTGCATCTACTGCGACCAGAACATTTTTAAGCCAGCAAAAATGAGAAGAGATTCATCCTTTTTATAAGAAGAAATTCATCCTTTCAGGGGACTGACAAGAGAATTTTCCCTTGAGAACTAGTCCTACAAAGTTTGAAGACGGGAAATTTCTTAAGTATCACTAGCTTCCAAGAACCTTGAAAATACAAGGACAGGCTTGTGGTGTAATTTGACCTACCATCGGTGGTCTTGGCAAGGATTTGCTGCCCAAAAGCCTGAGTCTGCTTTCTTGGGTGGCAAACTCAAGAAGTAACCCACACAGCAGATTTCCCCAGGTCACACAGCCTTGGACATAAAGGATTCCTACCTCCAGTCAGTCTACCTAGCAGATGTACGTGATAGGTGAATGAAGTAGGCTCTTGAAAAGCTTGCTGCTTTGTTAATCCATGTTAAATATACCCACAAAACAGGAAGGGTTGGAAGGGTTGGAAGGCACCTTTACACATCTGTGTAAAAACATTCCTTTGTGCTAATCTGCTTAAAGCATGCCGGTTTCTGCAGTCAGTGGCACATGAAGTTGTGTGTGTATTGTCACTTCATTCCAACTTGCCAAAAGGTGTAACAGTGTGTCTTTTCAGAGTGTAGCTAAGGCCTTTCTAGATCCCAGTCAGCCTCTCCCTAGAGAAACTGCTTGAGAAGAATTCAGGCAGCAATTCAAGCTCACACATCCACACACGTTTCAAGGCTAGCTGAGCAGAGAGGCAGAAGGCTCCCAGCCCCAGATCAATCTCCAGCAAGCGTTTAATCCATGTGCCGAAGGTGAATCCAGAGCGAAAGAGAGAGAACGCGTGATCTTTCTCAGTTATATAGGGTCTCAGGTTCGTGGGTGGTACAGGGGGCAGGGCAGGGGGCAAGTGACCATAGGGAAGAGAGGAACAGGACACCAAGCCCCATAGCCAATGGGGAAACAGGGAGAGGAGATATCATGGGGTGGGTGAGGGACTTGCGAAACCCAGAGAGATGATTGCACAATGTCTGCAAGGATCCATGGGGGAGAAATCTTTTGTTACACCTGGGAGGGGTATCTTTAATCTTCACTTTTCCAGGGCAAGGCACTTGGGAATTCCTTTAATGGCACAAGTGACTCCGCAATTCCTCTGTTTTTACTAAGAAGTCTTCCCCTATGGATTTCTGCAAACACTTAGCAAGGCAGGGAAACACAAGCAAGATTATAAAAACAATGATTACAATCAAAATTATTCCTTCAACAAAAGATGAAACCCATCCTGTCAGACCCCAGTGTCCAAAAAGTTCACTGATCCAGTCTGAGCTTTCAGTCTTTAATTCCTTCACTTGCTCTCTCAGCTTCTGGATGTGTGCGTGGATGGATTCTGAGTGTGTAGAGAGGCTGAAACAGCGCATCCCATCAAAGTCCTGGCAGCCATGTCCATGAACGAGCAGCAAATAGTCCTCACTGCGCATTGACAGGCATAAATTGTCCTGCTGTAATGTCTTGGCTAAAGTCACCCAGATGTTCTGGTTGAGCTGGGGGGTGATCCATGCACCAACTGACGGAAATGTGAGGATTATGCAGAGTCCTATTTGGAGTAGCTGGGGATTTCCTGCTGCAGGAGACATGGCAGGATACTTGGGGATGATGGGTTGATCTGTGAGTCTGAAAAGATAAATTTTTAGACTTTTACAACTTTCTCAGCCCCTCTTATCTTCCCACCCTAACCCCCCAGTTTATACTGAGTAGACAGGTATGGGAAAACAAGAGGGAATAACAGTGCAACAAACTGAAGAAAGGTAGCAGTAGACCAATAAAAAGGGGTAACTGCAAAACAATTTGCGAATGAAGTTCAGCAGACAGTCTTATGATTCTTTGTGGTACTGGAGGGTCGTCTTTTCTTGCGACGGATATTTTCTTTTATACTCCTTTTCCTTCTTCTCCTCCACGCCTCCCGAGTTTGGTCTCTTTGTTGTTCCTGAGATTCAGAAGTGTCTGTGGATGCTGCCTTTAGCATTTAGTTTGATGTATGGCTTCACATTCCTACCTAGAACCCATCTGGGACCGGAATCTGTGGACACGCAAGCATAGCCTCTCCCACACATTATTAATTTGAATGGGCCCATTATTTGCTTGGATTCAGGGTCTTTGATCAGCCCAGGGCTTTTTCTGAGAGCTGAGCTCTGCTCATGTTAGAGAAGTGTCAGATAATGGGGGGGTTTGGCTCCTCAAATGAATTATTAAGAAAATTGATCACATAAAGAGCCTTGCATAATCTTTGTATGTTTGATAGTGTTTCAATACCACCACGCTGCTCATCAAGGACTTTCTTGAGGGTGCGGTAAGCTCTTTCTACAATAGTTTGCCCTATTGGGTGTAACAGTGTGTAAAAGGAGCACTAGATGCTCATTTCTAGCTCAGTAGGTCCTGAGCAAGCCTTGAACTCTTGCCCTCTGACCTATGGGAGGTAATTTAAATGTTTTGCCACTCTTCATCTACAAACTCGTTGCTAAGGTTGACAGTGAAATGTCTGCTGCTGATAAATTGTTGTTGGGAATAAGTGGGATTTCTACTCTATTCATCCTTGCACTGGTGTTGAAACTCTACAGTCAAAGACACTCTGCTGATGACTTAACAGGTGTTGAAGAAAACCTTTATTTTCCCATTTGCACACATCTGCCTAGGAAAAAACCCAAGAGAATGAAAGATGGAGTTTTTTTGAAAACTTGAGAAATTCAGACTGTGTTCTAGTAAAGTTCCAATCCATACCGTATTTGTCCATGTGTAAAGTTCCTTACACTGAGTAAATTCACTTGCCAAAACAGTCAGTTTATCCTAATTATGCAAATAAGTGTTCCTAAGATTTGGAAAATTGCATGGCCAGGGTTAACAATAAGGGGGAGTCTACTGCTGGAATATGTTTTTGCTGTGAAAGTTTGCTTTTGCCAGAGCCAGGTGCTACTCAATATGAGTAAGAATGACAGAAACGGGGTTAGAGCAGCAACTGTTGATTGCAAACTTTATGACATTTACACAAACACATTCCATTTCTGTCATTCAAATTCAGCTGTTTTTATCTGTGCTCTGCTCTGATGGAGCATAGCTGTATTGGAAATGTCTGTTTCAGTGGGTGTGAGTTTAGGGCAAGGCTAGATGTGGTTTCTCTAGACAGTAAGGTGCTTATGAGGCATCACTCAAACATTAGTCAATTATATGTCTGGTTAGTAAGAACATAATTGTTGTAGTTGACAGTTTTTCTCAGTGGATAATAAATTCACTATAAATATTCTTTTTTTGTCTCACAACTGAATCTGTCCCAAAAGGTCACTTTTGGGAGACTTTTATCCCAATTCATGAACCTTCTGGAGAAACTTACTGGTGCCTTTCTTTCATTTAATATTTCAACAGTGGTAAACACAAACTGCAGTAAAAAAATCACATCTCCCCGTTCCATGTAACCTCCACAAAGAGTGTCATAAAGCTTTTTTCTGCTTGAAATATGAGTTATTTTCTAAATTTATCCAGTATGCTCTTAAGTATATTAAAGAAAATACATTGTCTCTCATTCTGCCTGCCATTGGCTTGGCTATGTATTTAGCTTGAGACAGTTCTATGTCCACTTCAGAAATAGGATACCAGAAAGGATTGTGCTCCTGTAAACAGAATTTCTCCAGGCCTGTTGGATGATCTTGGCTGGGTGTCTTGTGACACTCATAGCTGAAGCTGCATCACTTCATATAACTGCTTTTTGAGTCTGAAAGTAGATAAAAACAATTTTCTAGCATGGGAACCTGCCCACTTGGATTTAATTATTTATTGATGGTGAAACAAAAGTAGAGATTGACATTATTTCTACCAGAAGTCAGATGGCTGTTGGACCGTGTGTGGTAAGTTAAAATACAGTTAGGGAAAGTTGCAGTTAGACTGAAGTTTCCTATTTTTTGAATGGATGTGCTTAAATCCAAAGCTGCTGTTATCTTGTTATATTATTAAGGCTTTAAGACATGTTGCTTTATTTATACTGACTAATATTTGGTTTCACTTTGGAAAAATTCACATTGGACTAAATATTTAGTATGAGAAGGAAATTTTCCATTGCAATGAGTAAAAAAAAAAGTTCAAAACCTGTTTTAGTGCAGAAAGCTCTTTTCAGTACAACTTCCAAACTTACAGATACCTTTTTCTACAGCTTGCCTTATTATGCTAAACTTGGATTCCCAAAGACGTTTAATGTAATAAAAAATGACACTGTAATTTAAAAAATGGCCTAGAGAATTATCAGGACACACATTAGGTAAATTAAAAGCTGGCTCAATGAGGATCAAAAACTAGAGTTTCTAATGGGAAGATGTAGATGAATGGGGCTCATTAGGGTCTGATAGGTTTGGATAATGGGTGGGAAGGACAAGTTGAAGTTATTAAATGATATGAATCCCCTGGTATAATGGCCACATTCCAGTAAAATGCACTTTATTATAACCAGATGAAGTATATTTAAACCAAATGAAATATATCTGACACCAGAGAAACATATCTGTCTCTGCTGCAGAATAATGAGGTTTTGTCCTGGAAAGCAGTGACCTAATGGATTTAGGATGGTCATAGAAGATCAGCTCAGTGTGAGCTCTCAGCATAATGCTGTCACAAAGAAGGGTAGACCATTTCTTGAATGCCTTAGAATTTAAGTAGCAAAGTAATTATTTCACATCATATCAGTAAAAAACCTGTGGGTTAGGTGTCTTGCCATTAGAACAGATTGGGATTACTCAAGGGATTTCAGTGGAAGATTAAAAATGTCCCAGGGTTTGGGAAACCCTGTTAGGAATTTGCCTCCCTCACATAAAGGCATTCTACCAGGAACTTGAGAGATAACTTGATATCTGTAGATAGATGTTTAAGTAAAAAAAGATTCAACTCATCAAACTGTGACAAAGAAAATTAAATGTTCTGTCCTAGCAACCAGGATTTTCAAGTGTTATAAGAAAAAATTAGCGGACACAATGAACTCAAAGCCATTAACATGGTTACTTCTTAACTTCTTAACTTCTACAGTTAAGAAGACCAGTCCCTGGGTTTTCTGTGGGTAACAGTCACAAGAAGAATCTGCATATGAAACAGTCTTACACATATTTGGTCTTCTTTATCCCGCCATAAGACAAGTTCATTACTTGAAGATCAAACTGTGATAGAGCTAGAATATCTGCTAAATGAAGCACCCCCAAGGAAAACAGTTTAACATTAGGTATAAATGACAAAAAGCCCCCAACCATATAAAAGTAATAAAGGATAAGAACTGTTGCTAAGGTTTCCTAGGCTTTATGTCTTGTTTTTTGTTTGGTTGGTTGGTTCATTTGTTGTTGTTGTTGCAGAGGTTTTCATGGTATGTACCTTGCTTTGTTGATTATCAATACAGAATCACATACAAAGTTCAGGCTTATCAACTGAAAAAGTGAAAATTATTCCAATTTATGTAATTAATTACCTGGAGATAATGGGAAGAGTTTGTTCCTGCCAAGTTTTTTAAATCTCCCAGAAAGGGCTTGCATATTTAAATGTTCAAAAAGAGTGAAGATGCTGTGCCTGATTTCCTTCAGTGTTTAAAAATGGCAAGGTGAAGGCTTCTCAGGTAATACACAGAGCTTTATGCATTCACTTGTGCAATTAAATGTGTTTGTGGTGTATATTTCTAGTTTATAACCTTGATTCTCTAACTGGATCTACGTAATAGGTCCAGTTATAGCATTACATTTTCTGCTGGAGAGCGCAGGTTGGATTGCAGTCAGCAACATTTGCAGAACAGTCTATTGCAATATGTATATGTAAATATTTGTAAAAGCTAAATTTCCATTTGCTTTGGGGAAGGTTTTCAACATGCGCACAACCAGAAAATAAAACATCGCTATCTCAGCTTATCTGATTCATCACAGGTGCATATTATGTTCAATGTTTTTTGAAACACAGGCTATTTTTGCAATCTATTACCACTATTGACAAAGAAGTAGCAGAAAAGAACCCCTCCAAAACACTGAATAAGTGGAACAAAGAACACTGTACTTGCTTCTGAATATTTTAGAAACAAAAAAACCTCTAATTGAGATTCACCAACATACTGATCCATGTTGCTTATTTAGCATAATGGAAAACTCTTACAAAATGAAAACACAGTGAAGAATTAATTTTCCCTTTTCTCCTATTTTTGTGTACATTGCATTTGAGCCCTAATTTCTGTGTTTTTCTGTTTGATTTCACAGGTTTGTGAAATCAGTGGGATTGTTGAAGAACAATTTAATAAAAAACAATATTATGGTGATCAAAACTACACCTGAAAGTTTGCATTAGTTTATACATAAAAAATTAAATATTTTTCTAGTATCAGCAGCACATGAGTGGAACTGCTGTGATATGTGAATGCTGTAATGCACTGAATGAGGGTATTTACTGTGGTACAGTAGCCTTAGGAAAGAAGGGTAACTGTCACCTTTTAGTATAAATTTAATAATTTGTTTAGTTCATACCCCTGTTGTTTTGGATTGACATTTGATAAACTAAATTCTGCCTGACCAAAACAAACTTTGCCTAAAGATTATATGTATTTTAACATGTCTAAGGTTTTCTACTCCTTATATTTTTGTAATCTTTGCTCTTTTTTAGATTAATAAACATTAAACTATTTGCTGCATCTGCCCATGTGTATGTCCCATTCAGGTCTCACAGAGAGCTAGCTGTTCACTCACAGTCACCTGCAGAGAGAGGTCAGACAGGGGAATGAGTGAAGGAGTGTGTGTGGGTAGCAGAAACAGGTGCTGCTTGTGCTGCATAGCTTTGTATTGAATTTATCTACTTTGATCTTCAAAACAAATAAAGACTCTGTTAAAAAGGGGAACACAATAAGGAGTGGTGCATGCATGCAAAAATAAAGCACCTAAAGGAATTTCATATGTTATGATAATATCTTAGTTACCCATATGGATTACTGAAACAAACTTGCTGTTTAAAATATTCTATCTGGTGTGTGCTGTGTGCTTGGAACTTTAGAAGATGCATTAGCACAGACATCAAATGAAGGGATGTGGCAGTTGCATTTACTGATTTCATCTACGTGTTAATTCTGTCAAGTGTGTTCTCAGTTTCCTTTGTCTTCAATTATGTATGCTCGGGTCCTGTATCTTAGCCAGAATGATATAATGAAATTGCTTGCAACTATTAAAAAATACAATATTACAAAGCATCTATTTGTTTAAGAAATAAAAATGAGTTGTCTGTCATAAGTGTTTCATAGTGTGAACTTTTTTCTGCTGTCTCACAAATACACAAAGCTAAATACTCAGAAACTGTGTGGTCTGTGTTAGTCAAGAGCGAGTTAAATGGAAGTTAACATTGTGGTGAACAAGTACCTGCTATATGTGCAATCATAGTGTACAGTTTCTATGTGTGAAATGTTTGGCATACTGAAACCCCCTGGGTAGTCCTTTAAGTTCATTTCAGGAAGTTACTTCATTAATTTGTCATCAGTAAAGAAAATCTGTAATGCTGTGTGCATTTGCAATATACTTGAAGACTCATTTGCATATGGAGGGTATATTATCATCAATATGCTGTATTTAGCCAGTTGTGCTCAGAAAAGCATTCTTGTGAAACTAGTATCTCCTTTTCATGAGTTTTATTCTTCCTTAGTTGCCCTCATTTCACATTTTACCTTTCCATTACTGAAAAATATAAAATAGGATTGCCTTTTCTTTTTTCAGTTGCTTCACTAAACATCTGCTAAGGTGCATTGCTTTCTGCTTCATGTCATTACTGGATAAAATTATGACTACATTTAATCCTTGGGAAAAATCTCATTGACTTCAGGAGAACCAAGATTGTTCACAACAAGTTGAGAAAGAAATTGGAATTTGGCAGCATCTTAATTCTGGAGGTTCTGGCATGTGTGAGAACTTGACAGTTTTGGCCCAGTAGGGCAGAGATACTTGGTCAGGGACATGTCTGGTTTGAAATTTTGGTTACAGATGAAGAAATACAAGACAGGCTTTATTCAGAAAGGCAGAATATCAGTCATGTCTCTGGTGTTCAGAGCGGGAAAAAGGCTTTTCAGTTACAGACATAGTGAGTACATAAAGAGTTGTTAGAGTGATTAAGAATTTAGCACATACTAATTGTACACAAGTATCTCAAGGTGTGGTAGGATGGCTTGTGTGGTCTCAGTGGTAAAAGCTGTGAAGCCCTGAGCTCCTGAGATATGGCTCTTCTTGGGACTGGCCAGAACAATGGTATTTTTCTGGGGCACTTTCTAAGCTGAAGGGCAGAGGATAAACGCACAGAAAATATGACTTTCTTTCCACACTAAAACATACAGAAAATCCCATGTGCTTTTGGGGTTTTTTTTTGTGGTTTTAGTTCTTATATTTTTGACATGATCTCATGATTTTTTTAACACTCATGGTTAACATTACTCCCTCTAAAGCATATGGCAAACAATTTTGGCTGATATTAGTGCTCAGCCCAGGAACCAGAGCTGGCACTGCAGAGGAGAAGCAGCCACCTGGTGTCCTGACTGCAAACAAACTGGCAGTGAAGCGCAGCAAGTCAGGAGAGCTCCAAGGAGGAGCTGAGATGCGCTTAATAGGCAACAAGCAGCTGGGCTTAGGGGGCCAGGGAGCACAAGCAGCAGCTGGGCAGACCATGCAGAAGGCATGTATGATAAACTTGTTTTCACCTCCAGGCTGCAGGAAGCCTTACTCATTTTCTCTTTGACCTTTTTGGCTTCAGGACGCAGTTTCCCAATTGCTTATGGGATAAACTGTGCCTACATGGTGTCTAATTGAATTCCAAGTCAGCTGTGGATGCTCTTGATGCTGCTGTAGTTATTTTGCCAAGAATGTCAAGGTGGAGGGGTTTTTTTAGTTTGTTTTTGACTCTGCACCAGGCACTTCAAAGTAATCCAAAAAGCTATTGTAAAGCTGCATAGAAATGTGCTGCTGTCTTGTTGCATGGAACAGAATAGATTGAGCGCTTTTCAGAAAGATGCTTTATGGGTCATTGCTGGTGCTATTCTGTTACTTCATTTGGATGGAAAAAAGAGTCATGAGAAACAGATAAAATTTTCCTAGACATATGTTTGCATCTTAATTTTTTTAAGCCTTTATGAATGCAGTGATGTGGGGATGCAGGATTCTGAATAGTACTTGCTAATGAAAAAAACCAAACATGTCTCAGTATATAAAAATGCATGTAGCTTGTCTGAAAAGCAGCTGTTTTTCTTTCAAAGGCCAATTTATCATAAAATAGGCATTATTGCCATATGAGTTCCTGCTGCTTCCTTTCAAGACCTTCATACCCGTAATACTTTATCTGGCTAATCTTAAAAACAACTTTAATGTATCTGTATTCATTTCAATAACATAACAATACTAATGGGTTTCCTTCTGTAGTGCTCATGTTAAGTAACTTCATCATTAGTCAGATTTTAAAGACTGTCTTCTTTCTGCCCCAGTGTCCAGCTCTAGGATTTGTAGGTAGGACTGAGGGAAAAATGGGGAAAATCTTTTACTTGCATAAAGCTATTATAATTAAACAATTTATTTTGAATTAATCCAGTGGAAGGTTTCTATGAGCAAAACCTTATCTTGAAAACTTCAGCAATAATTTAAAAACACTTACACAACAATCAGTTGTACTCTACATTAACAAAACCTTCTGGCCATATGGGAATATGTTTCCTAAAAATGGGACCTTATTCACAGTTCAGGTGTCTTTCTTCTGAGCCAAGAGAAAAGAGGGAGAAAAACAGTTTCCTACTTCCTGGAGTATTGCTTCAGGTGTATCTACATTTTACTTACAGAGGTAGCTAGATAATTGCAGGGGAGGTCCTATAATCCAACAACTAAATTCAGAGAAATATATGAACTTGATGAAAGCCAACTCGCATGAATGTGATGCTATCATTTCATTGCTCTGGCTGTACATGGACATGCTTCACATTTAATCCAATAAAGTATTCATGTAAAATACAGAAAAGCTCCCCTGGGTTAGATTACAGCAGCCTGGACTGTTTTGCAGTAAGCATGCTAACCATAAAGTTACTATGCTATAACTAACTTTGTATTACTAGCTCCAGGCAGCTTTGGGAGAAAAAAAGATGTGCAAAAATATGTGTTCAGAGAATTTTGTCAGAGAATTTTGCCCATTCAGTCTTTGCCTTGGTTTCTACTTTTTTTGGATTAAAGAGCAGATAGTTAGGCAATGCAATTAGTTTTGTAGATATTTTTGTGCTTTACAGTTTCAGCTGAAATTAAAAAATTTGGGATTAATCCAAAGAAGTTTAAACAGACTGCTGATTTGACAGCATTAGTTTAGTTCTTGCTATATTGCTGAATTTAATTACTTTTAATTATCAAGTTGCTGGTTAAAAGAAGATATATATTTTTAAGTTAAATTCCTAACACAACTGTTCATTAGGACTTTGGTTGCTGTCTATTTTTTGGCATGTTATATAAAACTAAAGCATAATCAAATAGAATCGAGTTCGATGACACACTTGTTTTTTTCCTTTGGATAGTACAGTCAGCTGCTATTTTCTATTGCTTGTCTGCCCTAGATATGCAACAAATCTAATATCAGCAAATCTGAGTCTGTAGAAGTTTCCTCTACATCAGCTTTAAACCTATCAAGGTGGATCTTCAAGAGAAAAAAACTACTCTGGACTGTAAGTTCAGTTCAATCAGCAAAGCAGTCTAGTGGTGTTTGCACTTACACAAACACAGTACAAAGGTAGAAATTTCACTTTATCAAGAACTGAAATTTAATCTATGAAGCTCCATGTAGGCCTTTGTTGTTGGAAGATGGCAGTGCTTTAGTGACTAATATTATGCCAGCTGCTATTCCAGAAGTTCTACTGTAGAATTTGATGCCCTCTCCAGCTCGTGCATCTTTATTGTATGAAGAGTATCTGTGCTTGAACCTCACATTATTTTTCTTTAATTATTATTAGCCAGTCCTGGAGAATGCTTCTAGTTCTAAAATGTTTAGGTAAAATCACTGAACCAATGTCTTCTCTAGATTGCTGGACCTTCTTTTGAGAGAATATTGTTCTAAACTGAGAGACAGAAGAGACCCTTTTGCCCACTAAAACCAGCTACAGCATGGCTCTGAAGAGACCCCACAAGAGAGCAAACATAAATAATTCCTCTTGAGCTGCTGATGCTCACCAAGGACCTCCTCTCCCAAAAATGTCCACATATTTGCCCAGATGGAGTGTAATAGGAACAGGGCCTCCAGATATCAGTTGCTCTCCCTGATGCAGCGTAACTGCAGCTTAACCTTTTCTGACAGATGTTTGTCTAACATTCTGAGAATGTCTGGAGATGTAGAACCCCTCTCATTGTCTTTAGAAAATCATGTACCCAAATGCTTGTATTTTGCATGACAGGTCTTTCTCAGAACAAGACCTTTTCTCCTTGAATACATTATTTATATCTTAATTGTCTACATCTTGCTTCAGCTCAGATAACAATGAATTGAGATACCACCCAAAGCAAGAAAATGAATTATTTGTCCTGCAAACCCTTTTGAATTTTTGTAGTGATGCAAATGTGGCTAGGATTTCATTCCAAGTTACAGACAGTGCTGAAGAAGCATTGTTACAGCCCCACAGATTTGTCAGCAGCACACAGCTAGGACTTGTGCTCTATGGGGTGGACATGCTGCTGCTCTGAGAAGCCCTGCTTTTGCTTCAGCCATTGTAGCTGTCTCCAAAAGTGCATGAGGATTTCATGAGTGCATTTCAAAAACTTGCCAAAATGCTCCCCAGGGCCTGATAAGTACCATAATTCAAAATCTCTCCTAAATGCCCCCAGAAATCATTCTCTTCCTATTGAAGTGTGTAATCCAACACCTACACATTCACAACTCCAGGTTTAATAAAGTCTGGAGCCCTTAAGCTGAGATTCCAAGGCAACTTATACTTCTTATTCCCCCAGGTGAAGCTGTGTTTCTTTGTCCAGAATACATTATTTGTTATTGACTTTTCACCTGGACACAGATCTTGCAGAGTTTAGAATATTTTCCTATGAGGATGTGCTGAAAACATCTGATGGGCTTGCCTGGGGTATTGTGATGCATAGGCCTTCTGGGAGAGACTGTAGCATCAGCCTCATCTGTAATTCTGTGTCTGCTCTGTACAAAGACGAAGCTATTTAAAAGAGAGAGCTAAAGTTCCTGATGTAAGAATAGTCAAAACTCCAGAGACAGATGTACACTCACTACCTCTCTTTAAAGCAATTAATTCAAAGTGTGAATTAATGTTATCTTCCATCACTTTTTCTGCACGCAAAGTGTTTGTAAAGAGTAATACTGTGTTCAAATGGTGGAACACTGATTTTTCAGCATTTGGACATGTCAGAAGAAGGTTGACTTATGTAGGAAAAGTAAATGTTGCATCCTGTAGATTTTAAAAGAGTAAGAGAATGAATCCAAGAGTGTAGGAATGTTTATTCCAGTATCGAGATTAAGTATCTGTATTCAGAATGCTTTATTTGTCTAGCTTGAGGTAAAAAACATACAATATGTCCTTCTCTGCTCCATTCCGCTGGAACCACATTCAAGTACATAAGATAAACTTCAACAACCCTTCGTAATACTTTTTATAGTCTTCACTAGTGATTCAGAAATCTGAGAACATTGACAAGTGTCATGCAGAGTGGTCCTTATCTCTTCACAGTGATGCAATGAGGCATTACCAAGACTGAGAAATAATATCTACAGAGAATGTTGACATGTTTTTTAGCTTGACTTTGACCTGTGATGGTCATGTGGTATCATGCTTTTGTCTCAACTGCTTGCCTGACTCATGATACTTTTCAGTTCTATGCCTAATGTAGTTATGAAAAGATATGTAGTTATTACACTGATATGTAATAACAGAGACAGTGAGATAAAGTTTTATCCTGTACTTACTAATACAGAGGAAATATTGCTATTAAAGTTTGTGTGCAAGGTTATCCCATCTGTGACATGCTACATCCTTTAGAATGGTCTTCTCTTATTCACAGCATTAATAAATTCTGTGTTCGAAAAGCTACACTCATTTCTGAACAGTGAGAAGCATCATATCTAAATTACCCTGTTGTCTTTTTAACCTGGTGTGTTCTTTTCTTTGCAAGGCAAAGTTGTCCTAGCAGAGAGCAGCCTGCCAGCAGCTGCATCTTCTTGGCACTCTGAAAGATCCTTTGCATCCTTGATGGTGTTTCCAGCAGATTCTGTACTATACCGTGGAGTTCCAGCTCTTGTAGTCCTCATGTTTTATGAACTTGGAAATCATCCAATTTTATTACTGGACATTTTAAAAATATCATCTGGAGGCTTTAATCCTTTTTTCTAACTTTATTTCTTTGGAGTATAGGTGACCTTTGACATAGATTAATTACAGGGGTACGATTTTTCCATTAGGAATATCTTTTCTCCTCCTTCCCGTTGTCTTCATATTAAATATTTTTTAAAGTTTTAATTGAGATGGCTACTCTAATCCAAATATAGCATTTTTGAGTGATTCAGAGAAGCAATGCTAGTTTTTCTTCCAATTAATTATAATTTACCGCTACCATGGGATTTTGGGGAGAGAGAGTGATAACTGAGAGAGACTTGAATAAAAAACTTGATCTTTTAGAATGTTGAATTTTTGAATTTTAAATTCTTTGTTATATTGTATTACTTGTAAAAGCTGCGTTTTTCTATTTCAAACACATTCATAAGATCTGCCAGTAAAAAAAAATCTCCCATTTCTCTGTTTAGTGTGCCAGTAACTGGTCTACATTTTGATTTCATACCCTATGATGCCCTAAGAATACTGTAGCGTTCTGTTTTACCGCCTTCATGCTTCTTCAGTACTGAAGAAGTTTGGTCATAGTTCAATTTAGCTAACTAACTAACCTCATAGCAAACTAACATTTATGGTTCTCACAGGCTCATGTGAATTTCTGGGGACTGTTCTCCATTCTTCAATAAAAAATTAGTAGTTTTGGCTTACATTTTATCTTGTGTTAGTTTGTATTTCTCAGTAGAAAAATACATGCCACCGGACAAAATGAATTTTCTGGGATTTTATTCGTATAATTTCTTTGCTTTTTTTAGTGCAAAGAGGATGGCATTTAGCCACCCAGAATATATAGCTGAGTGTCAGCTAACATCATGACAGTCTGATTGCCTCCAGGTAGAGGCAAAGGGGCATTTGCTAAGTGTACTGAAATGCAGTATAATGTTACCTGAGTTCCACAAGGTTCCATTTTCTTCCAGTGAATAAAGCTCTTTGAAGGGCTCTCTTTTCCTCTCCTTCAAGGGCTCTAATGGTATTTTTGCAGCACTTTTTTGTCCTCTTCATGGTCTGTCCTCAGTATGTGGCTTTCCAGGTGAAGCACTTCCTTTTGCTTATAGGCTGGAGCGCTCTGTTTTCATTGCAGCTCTCATGTTGGAATGGCCTCAGTTGTGTCTTCACAAGTGGAGAAAATTTTGTATGTTTTGGGAAGTGAAGGGAGTCTGCACACAGGTGTTTCTGTGCTGCTGTTTGTGCTGTATGAGTCTGTGAACATTTCTGTACATCTCTACTGCTGCCTGTTTGATAGAGTGGAACTGGATGGGCATCTCTGCTCCAAGCTGCTCCTTCTCAGGTGCTTGGTCATGCATTTCTGAGGCACTCATGGCACTCCTGCTGGGCTACCTCATTAATTTGAGCTGAAGCTCTCAAGCGATTGCAAGGTCAGTTTGGGAAGCAGGGTGTCCTTGCTGACGCTCTTTGATGCACCCCAAATCCTTTGTGCTCTCATAGTTCCTGTGCCCTTGTTAAGGTGGTCTGGCTGCCTGCCTGTATCGTCGGCTCGGTTAGCCCCAGCACCGAAACAGTTCTGTGGGTTTTTGGTCGACCGAGAGTGTTCGCGTGTCGATGGCGGTGGAAGAAAGGAGGGACTCTTCCGAGGTTTAGCAACGAGGGGTTCATTGGGGGGCCCCTGGGTTGGGGTCCTTCCCTCAGCAGCTTCTGTCTTGTGGAAAAGACCGNAATTAGGATGGGCAAGAACAGTGTTGAGACAAAACAAGGGTTGCAGGGCAGGAACCGTTTGGGGTGAATTGCAGGGCATTAACTGAAACAGAAGGTGAACTGTGGGGCAGTGGCTGAACAAAAAGGTATACAATGAATCCAACTTAACTTACAAATTAGACCTTATAAAAATGCACCCGCACATGCCCTGTTGACAGCACTTTGACATTGCAGTGGTCATCTGACACTGATGTTCCAGGAAGGCATCCTGCTGCTGTCCTAAGATGAACGGTCCTGTCTCAGGTTTGAGAATAAGCTCAGATCCACAAATAAATGGTGCAGTTCTTATCCTTAAAATGATACAATTTAGTGGTACTAGTTCTGCTGCCAAGCAAGTATCTGGCTCTGAACAGGGCTGTAAGAGAGCATTTAAAAAATGCTTTCTGCAAACCCTCTATTTGATGCTGATGTGCTGAAACACTCCAGAAAGTGCTTCTCTCAGTCCCAGAACCTACAGACAATGTTTACTGCAATCCAGTTTTGACTTGCGGCACTTTCAAGTCTGCCCTTTGCTTTGTACATTCTGTTCACAGAGGTAACAATTTCCTATTTCATGAGGGAGAGAAAAATTATTCATATGGTGATAGATCCTTTAACTTTCCAGAATGAGAAAATCATTTTATTGCTGGCAATGGAAAGCAATATTTATGTCCCAGAGAGGAGGTCCACTCTCCAATGTATTATACAGGATTTTAAATTCATAATACATGTTCAGTTTTTCCATTCAAAAAGATTCCTTTTTGATAAGATACAAGGTTCCTATGGTGAAAAATTTGAAAATTGAGACTTTTTTATTCTTGTATTGCCTTGAAGTTGAAATTTATCATGTAACTTATTCTTTACATACCATTATGAAGCTGTCTTATCTACAGAATAATTTTGAGTGATTATTCTACTACCATATTTCAGAGGAACAATATTTAGTTAGGGCTAGCTTATAGAAGACAGGTAGAGTAAGGAGATAGATATCTACCAGTATTCACTTAAGTATCTTTTTTGTGTGAAGGTTAGAAAATTAGTTTTTGAGCTGTAGCCCAGTGAAAACCCAAAACAAATAGTGGGGTTTGACCCTTTTGGAAAGTGATTGTGTATTTCCAGTTATGGCAGGCAGCACCACTCTTTGATTTATAGCAGAACAACTTTCAGTTAATATTGACCATATGGCAATTTTCACCACCTACATTGTGCAGGACCTGTGTCAGTAGCACACAAAGCAATGACCCTTATTCCCAGGAACTGTGACTAAAACAGAAGATTCTGCATTGCAGCATATTGATTGATAGCACAACCCAGTCGTAATTAGATATCTCTTAATCCTTTGTAAACATGTGGCAGGCTTTTGAACCTCATTGCATCATTTTGACACTATTGAATTATCAAGTGTGCTAGCTTGTTTTAAATTGTAGATTTGAAACGGATTATGACAAAAAGGTATCATGGAACTAGTTTGTTTAATATAACCCATAGTCCTATTTTATACATAGTCTATATTAATAGATAGTTTTAATGCAAGAAGTGGGGAGGGAGGGATATTATTAAGAGTATTTGACTCTGTAGTTTACATCTTCATAGAATCACAGAATGGCTGGGTTGGACGAACCTTAAAAATCAACAAGTTTCAATCCCCCTGCCATGGGCAGAGACACCTTTCACTCGACCAGGTTGCTCAGAGCCTCATCCAACGTAGGCTTGAACATTTCCAGGGTCTGGGCATCTACAGTTTCTGTGGACAACCTGTTCCAGTGCCTCAACATCCTCACACTGAAGAATTTCTTCCTATATCTAATTTAAACCTACAATCTTTCAGTTTGAATCCATTTTCCCTTCTCTTGTCACGACAGGCTCTTGTAAATAGTCCCTCTCCATCTTTCTAGTAAGCTCTCTTCAGGTACTGGAAGGATGAGAACATCCCAGATCTTTCACAATGACATTTTTCTTCCTGGCAGTTTATTTTTACAGTTCTAATTGTTGCACTGCATATTGGAACAAAACTGGAAGCAGGAACATTTAACCTATATTTGGAGAGGAAACAATTCTTTTTCACTGCTTGTGGAAATATCCATTACTGGAATTCTCTGATGGCAGTGACTTGGCTGATATGCAGGACTGTAGGAGGGTGTTGTTGGTACAAGTGAAGTGAACTCGAATTGGTACCTCACTGTACCCACATTATTTGTACACTGGTTATGTGTGGCTAGTTGGAAAGGGAACTTCTTTGATCCATCTAGAAACAGTGCCACCAGACATGCCAAATGTCATCATGTAGGCCATGCTAGTCAAGATATTCCTTCCCATTTGGCAACTTGTTTTGCCAAAGGTGTTTGTAGAACTCTGCCCTTCAGCTGACTGATACTGGATGATTTATGGAATATCTAAAACTTTGTGAGCTAGACATGACAATTTCACTGAGGCTGGATATGAGGCTCTGTAGTTGGACTGCTTAATGGCCAGTATGTGCTTCCTCAAGCCATCAAGGCATGTTCTCTTCATAATGGGTCTACAGTATTTACTGCTGAGAAACTTCCCCTTCCCTTGTGCTAGGGCTTATGTGTTGCTGGCTGTGTGATGACCTGAAAATGAGCTACTTTCTTTTGTCAATCACTTTCAGCCATACTGTTTCCCAAAGCGCTAAAATAATAAGCCTAAAGACTCAAACTGTATCTTGGGTCAAAGATGGAGTTGAGGTTTACAGAAATCTATAGCTAGTTGAAGTGCAAATAGCAGTAGACCCAGGGCAGGATATGATTGTACTATAGGCATATGGAGGTGGGGTTGGAGAATGCGAGGTGAGGGCTGGGAGGGAGAAATGCTAATCCTCTATAAACAGACAGTGCATATAGATAAACAGTAAAACCACTTGTGGAAAAAGATGGTCAGTATGCATTATCTACGATTACAAACTCTCACCTGGTCCCAGATCCTTTTGCAATCAATTATGAATTATTGACTTTACTAGGAGTTCTCTCAGGTGCTTTCTGATACCATAGTTGCTTTTATAATGGAAAACAGAATTAACTGATAAGAGAGAGAAAGAGAGCTCAAAACACATTTACTATATCTGTGGTGAGAATTAATTGCTGTGATGATAGTTAGAGTAAAAATAAGTTCTGGGAAAGACAAGAGTGGTAATTTTTGTAGTCAAGGAGAAGAAAAATAACCTGATTGAAAAAAATTTATTATGTCGAACTCCTTCTGCCTCAATGATAATAATAAAGATTGGCTGGAAAACCACTTAGCTCTCAGTGACACTCACTCTACCCTTTCAGACATTCAGTTGTTTGCAGGTCCTGCACACCAAGTTGTCTGTCAATTTATCAATAAATATTCAAGGAGCCAGCATTTTTTGGTTAACTATCCTTTGGTTTATTATATTCCTGATGGTGGTGGATTTTTTTGTTTTGTTTTGTTTGTTTGTTTTTGTGGTTTTTTATTTATTTTTTTAAAACAAAATTAGGTAGTTTCCTTACACTTACCCCACGGTTTGCATACTCATTTTAGCCACATGGAACCACAATAACTTCCTGAAGTATTGTCTGCAGTTGTAAACATTTAGTAAATTTATAAGAATGGACCACTTTCATCAAAAGTACCTCAGTCCTGTCATGGACTTGCCAATATCCTTATACCCTAAATATATAGTGTTTAATGGCTTGTAAATGTGTAGTGTTTAAAGTGTTACTTTTGTTTCAAATTAATATATATGATAACAGACTTCTAAAGGGTTCTGCCCACATTTTGGGAGGTTGGATTATATGAGCATTTCTTGAGTGTTTACATAAAAAAATAAGAGCCACATTTGGTAGAAGTCAGTGTAGCTACAACAGATTTATCACTGGCAAGCCCTTTACTTTTATAGGTTTCTCAATCTGATTTGTCACTAAGGAAAAAAAATGCTTCTGTTGCTAATGATGATAATGCTGAATATAATGTTTCTTTAGCAGAATTCTGATGGGAATGCATTGTTCTTGCCTGACACATGCTTTTTCAGAAAAAAAAAAAATTGGAGAAAGAATCTTAAGTTCTACCCAAGTATGCCAAATATGTCTATATAAAAGTTATGTATACTGGCTTCCTCTATATTAAACATCAGTGTTTACTGGCAGCCGAAAAAAACAATACCGCAATAAAAGTGAACAAATAGAGGAACTTGGTATTTATTTCTAGTTTTGCCATCCAATCAGGTAGGGCCAGTTTTTACTGCCTTTGATGAAAAAAAAGTACAAAGAGAACTTGACTGATTAGAGAAGTGAGGTTCTTAGACTGAAATGATGAGAAACTTGAAACCATAGGCTGTAGACCAACACCAGTAAAACTTTAAGAGCTTTGATACTGATTTTCCAACTGTGGGATTTCACACCTTCTGCTTTCAAATTTCATTAGTGGTCTGGGACTAAATTAAAAGGGAGAGGATTCTCTTAGATGCCAGGAGAGTTGATCATCCCTCAAACTTAATAATTGTGCTGTGGCAATTAAAGTGATACCAACAGCGTTCTGGTGTCTCTTTTCAGCAGATTAAGAAGTCTGGTTCTTCTTTACTTAAAAACAGCTTTAAAGTGAACATCTGAAGTCAGATAGATTGCATGTTTCCCTGAACATTTACAGGCATCCCAGAATTGTTTGACCCTTTACCCAGAAGGGAAGAGAGGAGTTACTTTACCTACTGCCAATGAGCAGAGTAACCTAGCCCTCTCAGTTGTAAAGCTGCTCAGGGCTTTGGAAGATTAACTAAAAGGGTCTCTGGAAAATTGCCAGGTTCTTTTTAAAACTAATGCCATCTATTTTTAATAAATGTTGACATGGCAGTATCTTCTATACAATTAACAAGCAGGTTAATTGTCCTTCCCTCATGTGATGCAGTTCCTGATCCATTTCTGCTGCCAGTTTGCTATTACTAGAGGAGGTTTTAAATAAGAAGTTTTCTGAGTAACTTTATAGAAGCATGTCTTGTATTACATGAAAAGGGCTTCCCCATACTTTATGAATTGTGATAGTAGAATAGGAATTCACTGTTGCCAAAATTAATTCTTAATATGCTGTACATGGTGGAAAGGATGCAAAAAATAAGGCAAAGAAGAAGTCTCTTGAGTTATTTCCTCTCTCCATAAAACATGCATTGTGATTAAATTCACTGTCATACCTTTGGGTCTACTTCCATTTCTGTGACCTGTGATTCTGCATGCAAGATTTTGGATTTTTTTGGCCACTCTTCCTTATTAGTTTGCCAAGTGCCATGTAATGTCCCTCTTCAAGGAGATACTTTCCTTTTTCATGCCTATAGTCAGATTGAAATCAAAGAGAATTCAGGATTTGGCATAATAGAGCCATAAATGGGCTCTGTCCTCCAGATACACTTAGAACATACTTTCATCATATGTGAAAGCATTAAGTTGCTAAGTACATTGTGTCCCATGTTTTGAAGTAATCCCTCAGGTCTTGTGAACTGAATTCAATAAGCCATGATCTGATAAGGTTACTTTTTATCAGGGACCGAGTATTAACATTATTTACTCTGATGGATGTGTACCTTTGTTTTGATGTGTATATGCTGATTTATTGACACTGCAAATGAGCAGAACTCAACATTGAATAGAGATTATCTAAGATGTACAATGTCAATAGTTTCTTATCATAAACATGTTTGAAGAATGTCTATCAAATTTCACTAGCCCTTTTTCTCAGCAAGTGAGATTGTAACTATATTTCATGACATGACCTTTTTGTTCCGTGTGAGTACAGCACTCGGCTAATCCGCTGTGATTTTAGGGTACAGCACTGGAAAGTCACATCCCATTGAAATCTGGTTTTAGCAGCTCTGATAGGTACCCCTTGTAGTGTCCCCCTCATATGTATATTGGAAACTCTTTGCTGAACACAGCAAAGTAGAATCAAATCAAATATGGAATATGGCATGGCTTCAGTATTAATTAAGGTGGGATCTCAGCTGGATGTTCTGTTGCAATTCATAGTAGTTTCATCCATTGGCTTCTTTCTCTGTCAGTTGGAAAAAATCCCTTTTGCATTTGTGTATTGCTAAAATGCACACAGAAATGCATGCTGGAATGTGAATTTTTATATGCGTTTTTAAAAATTTAAATTGAAATTACCATTTAAAAACATTTCCATGCTAAGGGTAATAATATTTCAAAAAGCTTCATCTTACTATCCTAGTCCAGTTAATTATGAATGTGAAAATGCTGAATTAAATTCTCTTGGAGATGATGATTAGATTTTTTTTTGTACAAATTTCAAAATTTTTGAGTGGTCAAATCAGCCGATGTGATAAGTGCTGTTGGCTCAGGAGACACTATCTTATTCCAAGAGGATAACCACTAGCTGCTATCTTATTCCAAGATGATAACCTCTAGATGAATGCCATGAAATTTAAAGAATGCTGAATAGTTCCCAGTTTTGGCATGCCTCGTTTTATAGCTCCCTCCATTTGCTTACAGTATCCTTGGGGCATGCAGGATAACCCCAAACAAAACTAGACTGCATTTTTGTAACCTATCCGAAAGATGACACATGAAATTAGTTTGCTATACACTTGTGGTTACATTAAATCAGCATTGTAATAATGACAAATCAGTCCATTCCCGTGTCAAAATTCTAAAATATTTGTGACCTAAATGAGATCTGTTTTCAAATACATGTTTGTATGCACAGTGTAAACATAAAATATGAAGATGGTGGCAACCAGATTCACAGCAAGGCCTTTGTGCATTCTTGTTTGTTTTTAAAGAGGCTATATAGACTGTATAGAGTATACCAAGCCTCACAATGTTAAACTATTTAGTGATTTAGCCTTTTATTAAATAACGTTTGAATAATGGACAATAGAGTTGGAAAAACTGTTATTCTTTAGCTAAGCCAACATAGCTAGAGTTTGTGGCCTCTCTGTTATTGTTCATGTAGAAGATATGGAAAATAGCTATATTGTGAATCACTTTATGGAATGCTTGAGGATACCATGTTATTGAATTCCCCATGAAGCCTGGCTAGATTACAACACTTCTTTTCCTCTCCATTATCAGTAAAATCCCACAGAGATTATAGTAGACTTTTAATGACCTTTGTTTATAAAAACATCAAAACTCTACCTATACTAACTTGACAGCTAAGTTAAAAAGTTTGTCTCAAGTTGGATGTGGACATTGGTTAAATAACCTCTTCAAGCACCCTTATTCATACTTATACTGTATCATGAAATAGCAAAGTTTAATAGTTCAGACACTTTTCCTGTATGGAACACAGGCATTTTATCAAAACTAGAACATTAGAAACATAAACCAGCATTGAAACTGCTATTTCTCAATTTTGACATGAATACTAGCATTTGCCAAGTGAAATTGTAGTGATCACAGCAAAATTATTGCCCTTATTTAAGCCATGCTAATATCAAGTTTCATCTTTTGTCTTTTAAGTCTCTACAGTAATATTCCTACATCCACTGAGAACAATAAGAGATCTGGATGTGGGATCAAACTTTTTACAGGAAGATTTTTATGTACTGTTTCCCACAACCTCATAGTTTAGAGAAACTCACTCAGTCTTCTGTTTTGGTTGTCATTTTTTTTCATTCCTGTCTTTTCAGGCAAAATGGAGTAAAGACTGCTAGGTGAGTTTCTGACTACACATGGACACTGAAGCAATGAATTTCACAGAATGGAGATGTCACAATATGCACGTATAGATTATCTCAGAACTAACCAAGTCTCATTTTCATATCCAAAACATACTGAGTTAATCAAACAGACCCCACTTTACTGACTCTGCACATAAATCTCAGATTTTAACAGCTCAAGTTATTAACTAACCCTAAATGTCCTGAATCTTTTCAAGCAGTAAAACAATGAATAGGTTTAGATTTTAGATTTAGAACCATTGAATAGATGGGTTCTAAATACAGCAAGATCCTCAGCAGAAAAACATCTATACTGTCTTTTAAAAGGCTGCAAACTCAGAAATTTTGCTAGTCCTCACTGAGCACAAATCTTGGTCTTAAAAAAGGTAGGGAAATCTTCACTCTGTAGCACACTCTGGTGTTTAAGGTCCTGCCCACGGAAGTCCAGTGGCATGGATTTACTCTTCTGGTCAGAAGAAGGGTTTGGAAATGATTTTCCAACATTTTGAGTGCTCTAGGCAGCAAGATATAGAACCCAGAACGTCTCCTTTTTTTGTCTGGGTTTTTTTGTTTGCTTGTTTGTTTGCCTGTTGTTATTTTTTTCTTTTTACTCCAGGCTTTTGAATACTGAAATGTGGAACTGCTCTACCAAACAAAAGAGCCAGGTCAGAATAGTTAATACTCTAGTTGTGATGACACGTGCTTGAGGGATTTCATGGCCTCTCACTTTTGCATCTGACCTTTTGGAAAAGACAGTGCATATGCAGGAAGGTTCTGTAAATACTTCCAACAATCAAATTTCTCACTAGAAGTTCTTGGCCCTTCTTTCTTTCTTTCTTTGTGCCTCCATGAAGGAGCTGATAAAGTTTCTAAAATTTGTCTAGAACATTTTGTTTTCTGTTTGAAAATCAGGAACTAGCCTTGGTAGGAAAAATAGATACTTGAATGGTCATCTTTCTGCTTTATTCTGTACCACTAACCTCGTGCTATATCTTTTCACTGACCAAACACGTCTAGAAAATGATGCAGAAAGCTACCAAAAGTGGTTAGGCAGTTAGGAAAAATGCAATAAGCTGAACTCTGCACTCACTGTTTGGACTGGCAAAGACTGTGGTGGACTGGGAGAGGAAATCATTGACAGCAACCTGAGGGTTCTGGTGGATGAAAAGCTGGACATGAACTAACAGAGTGAGCCTGTTAGCCCGCAAGGTGAGCTGCATCCTGGGCTGCATGGGAAGTGGAGCAGTCAGCAGATTGAGGAAGGTGATTCTGCCCCTCTACTCTGCCCTCGTGAGACCCCACCTGGAATTCTGTGTCCAGGCCTCAAATCCTCAGTACAAGAAAGATGTGGACTTTTTAAACAGTTCCATACGTGGGCCACAAGGATGATCAAAGGGTTTGAGCACCTCTCCTATGAAGACAGACTAAGAGAATTAAGATTGTTCAGTCTGGAGAAGAGAAGGGTCCAGGGACACCTCATTGTGGCCTTCCAGTAGCCACATACTGCCAGGGTTTCTATTAAAATAAGGAGGGTGACATTTTATGAGAGCATGTAATTATAGGGTAAGGGGAAAGGGTTTTAAACTAAAAGAGGATAAATTAAGATTATATGCTAGGAAGTAATTCTTCACTGTGAGAGTGGTGAGGCACTGAAACAGGTTGCCCAAAGAAGTTTTAGATGCCCCATCCCTGGCAGTGCTCAAGGCAAGATTGAATGGGTCTTTGGGCAACCTACTCCTGTAGAAAGTGTTGCAGGGGATTGGAAAGAGATGATCTTTAGGGACCCCTCCAATCTGAGCCAATCTACGGTTGGCTTGTAAAGAGCTGTTTGAAACCATCAAGATACTCGGCTTGAAAGCAGCTTTTGGAGGGGGTTGCTAATGCCATCCTGAAGAGTTGAAAAAGTGTCTTTCTTTCTTTCGTTTCTTTTCTTTAGTTTGGTTTGGTCTGGTTTTTTAAATTAATTTAGCTATTTGGTGCCAGGTTGGTCCTGCTTGTATTTGCTTCTTACCATATTGTGTGTATTAAATAACCTTTGAGTTACTGATTACAATCACTGATTGTCTCTTAAGTCTGCCACAAAACTTATGGCAGAACTTCAGATACAGCAGAGGTTAAGTGTGTGTGTTCATACTATAATTTAATAACAGGCAATGCAGGGTTTGGTTTGGTGAGCAGGTTCAGTAGTTGCCAGTGCTGTGAAGGTTGAGTTATGCTGAAAATGTTCTTCTGGTTATCGTACGTGGATGGGTCAGAGGTCTTGTTACCAGTGTGGATATTTGTCTGGGTTCAATGTCCTGATTTCCCCGTTGAATCAGTTTCAAGGGCAAACCTTTATTTTTTCTATGAAACATGATTACTATCACACAGGAATAAAAGATATTTCATCAGATATTTCAGTAATCAATTTCTTTATATAGCAAGGTCAGCTTCTTGTGAATATATGTTGCTGCAAGCCTGGTATTCTAGTCTCAGTAGCTGCAGAATAGAATTTCCTGCTTTCCATCCACTCCCTGACAAAGAATTACCAAAGAAATATCCCACTGTGCCTTCTGTTTAAAATTTATTGCCAAGAACCAGGTACTCCAAAAAGAGGAAATCAGTGGAGTTATCTTAATTTGTCCTCCTACATAAATAGACAGTGCTTTCATAAACAGGAAGAACTAAGCATCATTAGGAAGCACATTTGGCCTAAGTGTGTTTTCTGGAAATATTTATGCTCTGCTCTTTGTTTTCTGATAGTCAGCCTACATAGCTGGGAGGAAACTGGCCTTGGGTCCTTTGCTTCATTACAGGCTGCAGGCTGATCTGTTACAACCCCAGATTTGTTCCCTAGAACTATTTTAATGTTTTTGGGGGACAATAATCTCCAGCTGTATGGTGGCTAATTCCCTTACTTCTTATATACCTCTAAGACATCCATTCAGTTTCAGGGGGATTCCACACTATGCAACAATTTAGACTACTTTTATGGATTACTTATTTTGTTTAGCATTGCATGTATGGGAAGCCTGTCACAAATCAGATCTGTCAGAAAGGGGATGTAAATGGGGCTAGTTGCTTTGATGTAACTGTATTCCATATTGGATATAATTGAGCTAATAAAATTACCCTTTTATAACAATTAGACACCTCAAATCTAATTTGTTACTTTTAGAGTAATATCCTTTGATTTAGTAATTTGCTGGGCAGGCCTGTAGTCATTGTAGATCTATGAAAATACTGATATCTGGTGGTGACATTATGAGTGTGAACTTCTAAAAGATATGTTTAATTTGATATTGAAGACATTTACATTTAAAAGCAGTTTTACTAAAAAACTGAGCTATATTCAGGTAAAAAAGGCATCCAGCTGTTATATTTTAAATTTCTTTCAACCCAATGTCCTCCAAAGCATCTGCCTGTTATGATGGACTGCTCTAGTTTTTGCAAGTTTCAACATCTGCTGGACTCCATATTTTTCCCATATAATGCTGGAACCAAGCTGATTTCTACTTGAGACTCAAAGCTGTATTCATCATAGAAGTATAACCCCTTCAAACATGGCATATATGGCAGTGACTTTGGTCTTTGTAATCTTTTTATATAGTTTTGTAAGTGGTGAACAGTACTTATTGGTTTATTCTGAGTTTCATTTTCCCTTTTCTATCCTATACTCTGCCTTCTTTGCCACACTCTCTAAATGTTTTCTTACATCTCTCCTGGTTTAGTCTGTGGTTTAACATCATGAAGACTTTTGTGCATGATAGAGATGCATTCATAAACTAAAACCGAATGAGACCTTGAACGAAATGTCAGGGTCTCACAAAATACCTGCCCTGGCAGTCAAGGCAATCATCCTTTTAACTGCAAAGCCCAAACCTCAGAAATTAGTTTTTCCCTCCCCATTTCCCTCCCTTACCCAATTTCCTATTCCCTTCTTAGTACCTTTTATTAGGGAAACAGCCTTTCTTTTTCTAAAAATGTGAAGATTCCAGTCCTGCTCTCCTTAGGCCTGTTGTTGTCCATTACTCTGAAACATGCTGACAGGGAGAGCATCCATCTCCCAGACTCAGAAGTCAGGACAGGAAGGAGACCAAAAAGCAGTTGTGAAGTTTGCTTGCTCCTCACTACAAAGCCTGCACCAGGATATGTCCACTCAAAGGAGAGGAGTAAATTACAGCAGACCTGGTGCTCTGGCAGCAGTTATTTAGGATATGTTACTGTGGAGTATTTGCAGCTACTAACTGCTTGATCTTGGCCTTGATCTGTCACTATATAAAGCTGTCATTATTTGCATTCACATGTGCTTAAATGTCTCCAAACAAAATGAGTTAAATAACATCTCATCTCTTTTTAAAGGGTTTACAATTTTAATTTTAAGAGGGCAATAGTTACTGCATGTTTGTTGGAGACTGCTGGTCATGATGATTCTGGTCTCAGAGCAAAGCTTTCTTGAGCTAGTAGAGAGGTTTTGGAGGTCTTTTTGCATTAACCAAGTCCCTGCCCCTTGAATTTTTTAATGGAGGCAAATACACAGGCAGAAGGTGTTGGTTAAACCGTTGTCAGCTCTTTCGGTTCCCAGCTAATTTAGAATCTGAACGCTAGTCCCAACTCCATTAACACTGAAATGTGTTATTTTGGACCAACTTAATTTATATTAGTTCTGTTATCTAGTCTCCTTGAAGCACATGACCATTAAACTCAGCCATATAATGGATAATGTAATAATGTTTGCACAGTTTATGT
This sequence comes from Illadopsis cleaveri, assembly GCA_013399915.1. Taxonomy (NCBI): domain Eukaryota; kingdom Metazoa; phylum Chordata; class Aves; order Passeriformes; family Timaliidae; genus Illadopsis; species Illadopsis cleaveri. The sequence goes on along the minus strand of VXBB01009306.1, from coordinate 666,415 downwards.
CTTGCTACAACTGATTATGTACCTGGACAATCAGTACTGTATGACCATTTCCAAGAGAGGGCTATAATTCAGCAGTTCTTCTGAATGCCCTATGAACAAAAACATGCACACATGCATTCTCCATCTATACCCTGTCAACATGCCAGCACTGAAGGAATCAAAATTTGCTGCAGCTTTGCTGCCTTTTTGTGCTTTTTTTGGACTCTGAGATGAACAGCCTGAAGAGTGGATATTTTTGTTATTTTCTGAGTTTTCTCAGGATATAATTTAGATCAATCACCCCTTTGTTTTTTCAATGTAATTTGATTTCTAACCCCTGTTTTTCCATTATATTGCTGAGCTAGCTTTTTGCTTTCACTAAGAAGGATTGGAATAACCTCATATTGTCTCTCTGAACGTGACAGTTGACATCCTGAAATTATATATTTATATATGTTAAACCACAATTAAAACACACTATGTTGCACTTTAAAAGCTGATCTCATCATCTTCAGTTTAGCTCATTTTTCTCATCCTTCAACCGTGCCCCCATTCCAATGGTGGATTGAAACCAGGCTTTCTGGCTGCAGCCTTTGAAATCTGAATTTCATCAGTGATAGAGCACTGGAATGTCTGATTTGAAGCAGAAAAGATTTATTGCAATCAATGTTAGTGTGCACAAAGTCACGCCATCTGCCAATGTTTTAAAAGTTACCTACTGCCTCTCTCTTCCCTCCAACCACTCCACCTGACTTACACCTTACTGTTGAACAGTGTACTTGCAATCCCATCTCAGACAAGGGTGGGGTTTTCTAATGATTCATTCAAATATGCAGTAATTATGATCAAAGCATATTTCGGAAATTGAAATTAATCACATTTTTAGTGTTGGCCCATGAACAATAAACAATTTCTTGTAGGGGGCCCTATTAGAGATCAGTGAAAGTTCAGAACTTGATTTGTCTTTAGTGCATTTTTGGGGGGTAGTAAATGATTTCATACAGACTTTCTGGCTCTATATGAGCTTTCCTTTTGGCACAAGCTTACTTAAAAAAAAATGTAAGACAGACAGTAGCTGTATTTCATAAACCATTCTATTATTTCAAGTTGATTTTTAATACTATATCTAAATTGACAGAAAGAAAAAGCTTGGCAAGTGTGTTAGATCAATTATCTGTAATGCCTTTAACTTATAAGGAAGATTGTGATTTTCTACTAAGCACAAAATCATATTACCAATTGGCAACTATAGAACACATTTTCCTGTAAACTGTACATGGAGTAAATATAAAATGTACAATCAGGAAGAAAGCTTGTAGGAGTTTTCTTTTTCTTTCTGTAAAATTATATAAGTAGAGGTGAAAGTTAGACAACTGGGAGCAGTTTGTTTAGGCAGATATCTATTCAAAGGGATTTTAAACATAGGGTTTATCTCACATATTGTGAGTCTATCTGGTTTTGCTGTCACAAGGATTCTTATGACATTCTCAGGCTGTAGAGATGAAATTAGGTTCCTTTCCTGAAATATGGGAAAGATTCCACAAAATGTCTGTTGTTCATAATCAATACAGGAAGTAAATCAATTTACTGAGTAATAGATCTCTTGAGAAAGTGCCAAAAATGCTATGAATTATTTGAGGGATATGACCTTGCTATCCTCTTATTGTCTCAGAGGATGAAGAAAGGAGAGAGAATTAATTTCATATATGTCCCTCATGTAGATATTTATCATCAGCACTGATACAATCTTGAATTTTCTTTAAACACCTCCAAGATGAGTTTCTAGTGCTGGCCAAACATTCCAGATTGGTTCCAAAAAACCAGAAAACTTTTAAAAGTTTGAGAAAAAATATGCATGACAGCTGTGAGGGAACATGTTAGATACTTCACAGGGTAAGGACATGACAGGACAGAGAAAAATATGGGGCACACTGCAGCACAAAGTAGAACAATTTTTATTTTTTTAAAAAAAGTCTTTTTTGATGTCAGTTCAGAAATGTTTTTGGGTAGGAAAATCAATAAGATGGGTCCAGCGCAGCTCTTGGTGTGGCTGGATTTACTGTTTAGTGAGGCTGTTAGTACAGTGAAGTTCCAGAAATTCCAGATGTTTTCAGGATATACTCACAAACCAAATAGAAATGTAGTTGTAGGCCGTGTGGGTAGCTCAGGATCTCAGGGTTATTATAATTAAACTTTGCCAAGATTTTTCACAAAGTATCCTGAAGGCTAGATTAAAGACAGGAATATGGATGACCATGTTTCTACCAGCAGTGTAGGTCCACCTTTACAAGCCCGTCTGCTATGAACAGGCCTTTGCCAGTGAATTCTTATGTCTGTTTTCTTTATCTTAATAGGAGCCCTGTTTTCTGGAGGAGTCCTGAGAATCTCTTTCCTTGTGCAGAAGTGGCACTCCTGCCACATTGTGTCCCAGAGACATTGTAAAATGAAAGGGTAAAGCCCCAGATTTGTACTGGAAGACTTTGGAACTAGAGGAATATATAGACTTAACATTTCTCTCCACAACATTGAGCCATGAAGGTTAGGAGCAGAGTCTTTAATTGACTATTTGGTACTTTCAATACATGCAGACCTGAAACCAAGCTAAGCTTGAGAACTAAGAGCTCCTATCAGTTTGTGAATTTTCTCTTTAATTTACATGTAATACAGTTTTCCCACTGCTGACACTGGAGGAAGTTTGCATATGCTGACTCCCTAACTTATTAATACTGTATTTGACTCTAGGATTTATGGGTGAATTTTCAGACTGTTTTCTGAAGGCTTTGCACTTTAACGTATCTGTGATCTGCCATGGCAAGACCCACAGAATTAAAGGGTAGAACACTTTTGAGAAGATTTTAAATTGGATTCAGAAATCAAGTTAGGAGATCATTAGATGACCCCTCTTGTGGAATAAAATTGTGTCCCTTTTGTGAAGACACTACTGTACTTGTTTTGTTAGTTTTGACTTAATGATTGTAGTGAAATGCTCAAGACTGGACTAGTGGTTACCAAGCTTTACTTGTTTTATCTGAATGTCAGCTGTGTTTTAACAGAATGGGGGTGCACTTGCTGTAAGACCTAATGCCACAACTAGTTCACTACATGAAATCATTTCTGTTTGTTTTCCTTTTAATTGATTTGAATGATGCAATCTGTGCTATTGCCTTTTGGTCTGTATTTACTAACCTCATGCAGTGCCTTCTGCTGCATTAAATCACAGTGGCTTTAGTTGTACATGCAATTCAAAGCCATGTTTGGGTGTATTTTAGTTGTTTTACCTGTTGTAGCTGTAAATTATACCTGCTTAGGTCAGAGAAGAAAGTCTGTTTAATTTGTTTCAGGCAGTTAATCTCAAAACACCACCTCTAGGATCCTCTTTTTAGTTTTTCAATCCCCTCTCCTTCCACTTCTTGTTGATAAAGTCTATTGATTCCCATGGTGGACAGAACAACTTCCCTGCATCACTTATCCTCTGCTGGGTTGTCCTGTGTCTGACCTTTGTCTTGGCTAAGCCGGCCTTGCTGCCAGCCTCAGTGGCCATCATCTGTTGTCTTTTAAATGCTTTTATGCATTCATGGGAAAATTCCAGCCAGGCTTCCATCTATTCTGTTTAAATCCCTGTTGCTCTGCTGCAGTGCTCTTTACTAAGCAAGACATCAGTCAAAAATTGAGTGTTCATCTAAACTCTTCAGTTAAACAAGCTTCCAATTCATATTTATGGTCCATCTCAGTTTATTCTGGCTAAGGAACTGCCTCACCTTATTTCACTAGCTGAAGTAGCCCATTGTACCCCTTACTTATTGGTATTTATTTGGACAGCAGAAGGGAAGCTGTCTGGGTGGTGCTTGCATAGCCTGACCCACTGGAAAGTACTAGAGTGTCTAGGGCACAAGGAAGCCCTACAGGTCTCTCCAGGGAAAAAATCCGGGACTCTGTGCAGAGCGTGCTACAATAAGGAGCCTTAACCGTGTTTGAAAGACTTACATGCTTCTCTAATAGAGAAATAGTACAAACAATAACACTTAAGAACACTTAGCTCTCATACTCCTCTGAGCTTTGTCTTTGTAATATATTAACACATTGATGAGTACTTTTTCCCACTTTTTTGCTGTGAAAATTAATCTGCAAAGGTTAATACATTGATATTACATATTTCTGAAGTACTATCTAGTTAAGTAACAGAAATTCTTATTTATTTAGGGACTTACTGGCAAAAATGAAGGGCAAACACTGTGACTCAGGTAGTTGTTCATACAAGGTACAAAACTGCTAGGATTGTTCCATGAAGACAAAGACGTGCACAGCTCAGCTCACTTACCTCTGACACACAAGCCCAGGTGGACTTATTCTCCCAGTATGTGTGCCTCTTATTAATGCTATTAAAAATTATTGCTCCAAACAAGATGAAAATACACCCTTAAGCTAACAGTTTAACATTTATTTCCAATCTTATATTTGTTTTCTTGGAAACATAGAAGAGAAATATCCCTCATTTCCCAGGTGGAGTAAAGGGGAACAATATAAATTTTGTATTTTAGTGTGGAAAATGTAAACACAGATGAAATGTACTTCAGAACTCATTTTGCCAAAGCTTTTCTTGGATGATTTCCATCAACATAGTTATTGTAATTATTTTCCAAATGTTACCCATGTGATTCTCATTTGCTGCATGTTTAATTCCCTACCTTAAATGAGGGCACTCAGGTATGACTAAAGATGGCAGACATCTAAAGATTTGTAGGTTCAACCTGCATAATGGCCCCACAGTGGTCACATAGTGCTCATGTGCTCTTATATGAAATACAACAAGAACTGGTTGAAATTCTATGTGTGGATTCAGTCTTGTGCCTCTTGAAGCTAAAAAGCAGATGTTCTCCATGGTGTGATACTTCTGCATAAAATTAATATTTAAAATTCATTTTTTAAAAAATTATTTCTGCTATTTGACACTTAAAAGCCTAAGGTTTCTCATCAAAAGTAGCTAAACTAAGTAAAAGTCAAAACAGTTGCAGTAAAATTAGGGCTGCTATTGAATTATGTTATTCTCATAATTTACTTCTCTTATTCCTTCTCTAGACACCAGCCACAGAAAAGCATGATGTCTCAAATGCAGGTTAAAAGTCAAAACTTGTCAGCTTAGACACTAGTTAATCAGCCAACAATAAAAATTTTGCCGTTAAGGCTCCTTTCACTTATGTTTGTCCTATGGCTAAGTCACTTCAATGGATTTAGTACTCCCAGCAGTAAAATGCAGACTCTGTCCATTAAATTTTTTCATCCTACATGAATATGGCCTTTCTCCTCCTCTTTCACTTCTCTTAATTTAGAAATGTCTGGTTGGATCACAATGGTGTTGCCAGATTATCTGGGAGCTAGGGAAGCTGCAATGCTAACACCAAGGTGACTTTCTTGCAATCCTGAAAGAACATTAAAAATCCCTAGAAAAAGTCCAAACCCAGTAAAAATGTTAAATGCAAATCACCTCTGTCAATTCTAGGCTAACTCTCAAGATAGAGTACTATTTCCTCCTGCAATATTTGAACATTCTGGCATACTGGTGGAGGTCATGTAACTCCCTGAAAAATGTTCTGCACAGCAGTTTTTTTGTTTAATGAACCTTGAATTGGTGTCAGAATATCTTTTTAGTTTTATGTAATACAGCATAATGCTCCATTTACTGAAGCAGAAGGTAGAAAACAGAAAATCCAATGGATCACGACTGTCAAAAAGCAACTGCTTCCATAACTGTCCCTACACCCCTTCCAGTGCAAGAGACAGAGGGCAGCCTTGCATTTCTTTTTTTTTCCTATCCTCCTTGGCTTTGCTTTATGTTTTGATTTCAAATGTTATGAGACACAAGGTAAGTTATTCAAAACTATTTATTAGCTTGTTAAACTGAAATGCCTTTGCTCCTTGGCCAGGTTTTATAGGAACCCACAAAACATTGAAGTACCTCACAGGCAGTGCCCCACCTTTGCAGATGACATCAGTGCAACAGGACTTGATTTTTCAATATGTCTTAAAAAATATATTTCTAACAAGTACACATTCTTACATGTATTTTCTTTCACTTTAATCAGCCAACTTGTATGAAGTCATGATTTATGTCTCCCAAAGGATCTTAAGAATTTAGAATCTATAAGCCTGATCCTAATGTCTTTACTCAGGCAAAATGCCTGGAATAAACCCGAGGATATATAAGGCTTCATATAGCATTTGGCCATGAATTAAAAAACACCATTAAGAAAGGCATTTGCATGTATCAAAGGTGAACTTTGCCTCGTGTCTAAAAGTGAAGGAGTATTAAGATACACTGCAGTTTATTCCACATATATGACTTGAGCAGTTTGCTTGCTGGACTCTATCATATTTTCAGCAATGTCCATCTAGTCCATCCCAGCAGGCACTGGTACACATACATGAGTGTATCTTTATGAGCCTTTCAGCTCAGACCAGGTGAGTGAGCATTCCTGTACTCTGCCAGGCTCATCCTGTTCTCTATCAATCCATATTGCAGAGATTTCTCCTCACACACAGGCTGCTTTTTGAGCTTAGCCATAGCAAAAAATGTGCTTCAGGAGCTGAACTAATGCAGGCCCCACAGCCCATGGGCATTTGTTCTGCATGGGCAGACTAGAGCTCGTCTGAACCAACACCCTGTCCTCCCAAGCACAGAGAGTTTGGAAGTCACGTCCTTGGCTCTGGCTGTTTTGCTTTCCAGATCTGCTCATGTTGGGGTGCACAACTTGTCAGGGTAGATGCAGTCACATATCATGTTCTTCATGATCCTAGTACAAAGCAGACTGTAACTGCAGCCTCAGCAGCTAACCCACATGTCTGCTGCACATCTGTACAGTGAACAAGTCTGTGATAGGGGTTTTTTGGAGGGGTTGTTTTTTCTTTCTTTTTTTTTTAACTTCTATCAGGGAGTCTTAAATCTGGAGTTGTGGTTTTCTGTTATTGAATGTAATTTCAATGAAGAGATCTGTTGCATCTGTCTGCCCTGCTCAGTTAGTGTTTCAAGCTACCCCAATCTCGGTGTTTTGTAGATGAACCATACATTATTTGAAAACCTCTTACCTGGAAAACTGTTGCTTTCTTACTGTGGCAATATTTATTTCACTAAAACCAACACAATTTAGACTTCTCAGGCAATAAGCTTCAGTGACATATGTCAAAGATCCCAGAGTGGATTGAGCTGATTGAAATTCAGGCTGCCCTGCTAAAATGGTATTCCTTCTGCCTTAGGCCACATTGAGTTGCCCAAATGCTTGAACAAGAGTCATTCAGGGAAGCTCCCCCATCAAAGGTTTGTTGTCAGCCAGTCAGCCACCTAGGGTGGATTGCTCTGGCATATCTCAGCCACACAGCTATGGCAAGGATGATCAGGACAGGGGCAGGAATGGGGCTGAAGCCTGGACCATGATAATTCAGACTTAAATAGTTTTATATGCAGTGGTTTTGTAGGCTTATGCAAATGGAATTACACTGATTTGTAGCTATTGAACATGGCTTGTGAAATTTAAGTAAAAAATCTTATCTGGTAACTATTTCAGAAAGCATTCATTCCAAATTCGGTGTGAACCATTACAGAATTGAGATTGTCCAAATAAAGAGAATGAATTGTGATACAGATCCTAAACCCCACCATCCTTTTAATGCAATCTGTTCCCTAATTCATCTCTGTGTTGCTCCTTTTTCCTCTGAGTAGAAAGTTCATGTGACACCATTGGAAGTAAGCACTCCAAAAGGCAGAGAGAGGCCACTTCATGTACTGTTTTGGAAGTTCCCTAAAGTGAAAAATGATATTCTTGAGGATCAAGATTCCACAATGCCTTAAGGTACAGTACATTCTCTAAAACTGATGCCTAGGCATATTTTTTACTATCTGTAATACTTCCAGCATAGTAAGATTACAGACATGCTCGTAAGGATTTGCTGAGAGCTATAACAGTCAACTCTTTCCATAAATTATCAGCACAAGAAAGCAGTCTTTTACTAGAAATTGATTTAACACTAACAAAATTGTGCTTATCTTAATGAGTTAATTTGGTGTTCTCGTGTGTATCATATACACTTCCTTGGGGCTTCAAATAGAATCTAAAAATACATGTAATGGATATTTAAAGTGAATTGTCTCTCTCCATGTATGGAAATATTAGGTCTGTGTCTGAATTAATGTGAAATATATATAGATAGATATATATATATAGGTGAAATGGAAATTTCAATGGAAATTCAAAATGCTCTTTTCAAAACAGAAGTATTGATTGATGGCTTCGTTCATTAATGTATTTCAAATAAAAGTCTCCTACATTATTCTATAAAATTAGAAGGTCATGAAGAAATGCTGACATCACTTATGATTATTTGCTGTCCTGGACACTTTTATTAATGTTTTAATGCTAAGTAGTTTTAAGCAACCTATCATTTTGCAAACTATAAGACGATTGATCCAGTTATTTTTAATGGCTGTGTATTCCTTAGCTGTATAATGGTAGTGCCCTTTTCTTTTCTTTTTTACAGCAGAAAAGTGTCTTCCTGAAAACTATTAAATATTTGTGATGAATAAAGATTTTTAAAGTAATTGAATGCATACTTAATAGCTAATCTAAAAGTCTTAAAAATAATAAAAAGTTCAGCTTGATGAAGGTGAAACATGCCTATTTTGTTTTGTATTAGTCATTGGGAACGACTTCTGGACATGAAATTTGCTCAGGTGATGATGGCAATACCTGAGTAATCAAAGTCAGTAATAAGCCCTTCAGTCATGAAGAAGGAAAAATTCCATTTCTTCAAGGTGTAGCATTCAGGTGAATAGAAAAATCCTTAGTGTAAATGTGGGACACATATAGCAATAATACACCCCAGATATTTCTGAAACATTCTGTTTACAGATTACATTTACAATCTGATATACATTTACAGTCTGGTGACAGACTACATTTAATTCTAATTCTCATTCTCATCACAACTCTCCCCAGTTCCTCTAAAAAGGTTAACTTTACTGTAACTGCATCTGTCAAACAGAGACAGTACTGTTGTGAGCAAATGCACACTGGTGACAATACAGTCTCAATATTGCAGAGAATTCACAAAAAATTTGTAATAGTTTAGAGGAGCTTTTTTCCCCTAAAGATAGAGATGCTCTACTATTGAACACTGGCAGGAAACACAGGAAATGCAGATGATAGCCACTTCTGAAGGACACTGCTGGTGTCTTTTTAATCCACTGTTCTGCAGAAAAAGTAAAATCATCTGACTTCTTAACATGATAATCTGTTATTAGCCAAATGTTTTAGTAGGCACATCCAAATCTTGTTAATCCATGCTACCTATATTTCTAGGGACACGCAAGCTACCTTGTACTTTGAGCTGCTTTCTTCTGTAACATCATATATCATGAATACAAAACTGTAAAGCAAATTAAACAGAATCCTGCTCAAAGCAAAATATAGTTAAACCCAAAATAAAACTTCCAATAAATTGAAACATGGGGAAATATATACAAAAAAAATTTCACCCTATGCTGTCAAAATAAAAATGGAGTAGAGTTCCCCCAGGTATAACACCTTACCACATATTTCTATTCCCCCTCCACTCACTCGAACACTCTGTTTTAGTATATTGAAATACTGGTTAGGTGTTTATTTTAAAAATTAAGAAATGTTTAGGAAATGACACAGTTTAGCCAGTGGCAAATAAGTGAAATTAAAAGTTGGCCTTCTGCCACTGAAAACAGAGACATGCTCCTAATGTGTTGACTCAAAGCTCATAACATTTCTGGCAAATGAAGCATGAAGCATATTGTCAGATAAGTAAAGACTATTACATCCAGAAAACTACTCTACATGAATGCTAAGATTCCAAGTCAAGCACTGAGAAGTTAATAATTGCTGGGGTTAAACTGCCTAAGCAATATTAATTCAACCTACTTGTACATGTTATGATGTTCTTTAATTACCTGGTAATTGCAATACCTATTAAGTGAACAGAACATAGTGAGGGCAAGATCCAACTGCCAGTCCAGCTCTGTCTGGAATCTTTCCATCCAGTCATTTGCTGTTCTTCCATTTGGCCAGATGCTGGGACCTTGCAGGGTTGCCTCGATGACATCCTTCTGGGAGGAGGTGGTGGGAGGCACACGTCTCTCCTTGCAGCTGGGCTCAGAGCCAGAAGTCATGGTGCCAACATAACCTGCAAAAAGAGATCCCATGGGCAGGAGCTAGTCCTACATCTACGGAGCTTTGCTCACCTGATTTATTGCATGCATCTGCTTGTGGGAACACTTGATATGTTTTTACAGAAGCTGAAAGGTGTCAGTGAATAAAACAGAGGCTTTCAAGGAGACAAAGGACAATATTAGTACTACAAGAAACTGAAAAACACACCAACATTGAATTGGCTCGTCTCTGTTTCTGTCACAGAATTCTTCATGCAAAGGTGATCAAATACTTTTAATTAACTTTCTCACAGCTGCCTACTGCCAATCCCAGCACTAGCTGTAAGAAATGGAAAGAGAACTTCTTCAGGAAAATCATCCCTTTTTGTTAAGCATTGTGATAGTACAAACAATGGGACTGAATTCAAAGATGGGGAATAAATACTTGTACTGTATTTAATACATTAATCTGAGAAAAAATATATACCTGCAAGCCATGCAGTATCTGTTGTCTGTTTGATAATCCTAAAAAGGAGGCTGTGCAAGAAATGGGCAAGAGTGTCAGTAGAGACTTAAATAATGATCATGTATAGAGTTGACTTGTAGCAACCTTCATTCTGTCTATTTTCACTCTTGCATGGGATTCTTTGTTTTAATGTGTTCCATTATGCATGCTTGTCTTTATCATGGGAAGCTAAGGGAAGGAGTAGGGGAAGGAATGCCACTTCACAATTACAGGGCCAACAAGACTGGAAACTTCAGAACTCAGCTAATACTTCAGTCGTCCGTGTTGTCCATGCTTGCAGTGGTTGGATATTACCTAGCCTTAAGCCACACATTTTAGCAGTGGTTTTCACAACAGTGTTTCATTGCACCACAGAGGGACCCAGGACTGCTGCTTTTCTTCCCAGATTTCTAAAGGGAGCAATTTCACCACTTGTCTATAGACATGCTTATTTCTGCTTCTCGGCCCACTCCTGCTCCCTTCTGCTTTCCAGACCCCCAGCTTCTGACCTCTCTCAACACATGCCTTTTGTTTCCTTGTCTCTCTTTCCCCTTGGATCAGATTCTTTCCTTTACTGCCAGGACACCAATGTGAATGGCATGCCTGATGGATAGAAACCGGTTTTCTATCTTAATTCTGGACTAACAGCATGACAAAACTGCTCCATCCCTTGCAGCATTTCTCCCAGGGAAACATATGCCTATTTCCAGTATTCTCAGCCACAAACATTTAAAATATCAGGACGTAGACCACGACAGATCATGAAACTGCCTTCACAGTCACAGGTCTGTGTTAAAAAAAACCCCAAACTCCCAACTTCTGTTGTTCTTTTTATTAGACTTTTTAGGTTTTATTTATTTTCAATTTTTTAAAGATTTCACTGTGTTTTCAGGCTTTTCATTATAAGAGTTCTGGAAACCTTCTCTTAAAAATATTACAACTAAAATTTTCTTATGCTCAGCAGGACTTCAGAAGTTGTCATTTTAAGAATGTAAAATGGTGCAGGAGGTGGACTAGAACCAGGAGCATTATTAGCTCTGCCCCTTGTCCATATATGGGGATAAGGCAGGCTTAAGGCCCAGAGGATCCTTGGAAAAGTTAGCTGCCAGGCTTCAGCTGACTGTGTGGAGCATGTAGCAATGGGCTTCCCAGGGCTGTCTTCATCAACATTTTAACTGATACAGGTTTCTGTAGCAAGAAACCTCCTGAGCAGGTTCATGCTTCTGCTCCAAGCATCAAGGATAACAGATTTCTTTCATGAGGCAGCTGGAAGGATTTTTACATGGACAACACCATTTTAACCTTAATACTATTCCTGGAAAGGGGTGAAGTGTTTAAGATGACACTCTCTAGAAGAACTCAGCCTGAAGTAAGCAAACAGCATTACATACTTCAGGTAGGACAATTGAAATATGGCAAACTTCTGAGCAACTCAAAATAAAAGTCACTGAGGGGAAAAAAAATGCAATAAGGCATTGTTACCATTCATGTTTAACAGGAGGTGAACTTGATTCTAATTAATTTATTCTATATTCACTTTAAGGTTTGTTTCAACACTTAGCTATGTATTGATACTATGAGACAGTTTACATACTACGGTTACGTTACTGGATTTAAATACCTAATTTTAATTATGTATCTAAAAGGATCTGTTCTTCCATATAAATGGATGTTACTTTTATTTTAAAGCCCATCTTAAAATATAATTTCAGGACATTATCCCACTCTAAAATTCTGGATTATACAAAGATATCCTTTTGATTAACAGTACTATTCAAAATCTCATTTTCATATGTAATAACTGGAAATAAAGATACTTGGTATTAAGAATAGCAATTATTTTTGCTTTTTGATAATTGTGGCACCAAATTATCTCCTGTCACTTTGGAAAATCTCCTTTACTTAGTGGGAGTTCACAGCTTCAAGAATGGAGAAAAAGGGGCAAAATATATTTGATAACCTTCAAATTTACACTTCTTGACTATTTTCTACTTATTTATATACAGATCTGAATTCAGTTGGTAATTTAATTTCTTCATACATTGTAGATATTACAAGTTCATTTACAATCCAGTGTTTGAAAATTTTGGAATCTTTGAAATGACAATGGGCCAAACCCTACCCTATCCCACTGGACTGAATCCAAAATAATTCTGTGAAGAAAATGAACATTTGAAGAAAAAGACCTGTAATACAGACTTACCCCGATGAACTCACTTCCAGATTCACATTAAGGAAAGGCTGACAGCTCAGTAAAGTATCTAGCTGCGAATGCAATTTAATGAATAAAACCATGGTTCAAATTAGGCAGTAGGACTACTTAACAGATGACTGTTGAGGTTCTTGTGTCACACATGTCCAAACATGACTTTCTTTTTCTGCTTCACCTCTGAATCTGTCCCAGATATAGAATACTTAAACCTTTGTATCCTCTAAACCTACAGTTAGAGCTCTCATAAATGGCAAAAAATTACATCAGTCTTCCACACACAACGTTTAAAGCTATTGAATGCCTACAGTATGCTGCACACAAGTGATAAAAGTGTTTATGTGTGACACTATGTCTGCTTGGTAGCAGAAAAGGAGAGAGAGAGATGCTGAAATACTCAATTCTACTATTAAATAATGACTTGCTTATGAGACTCACTGACCTGTTAAATACAAACATCTGGTCTAGGTGTTCAGGATCCAAATGAATTACCCACCAAAGACTAACCAGGCATATCAGACCTCAACTCACTCCCAACAACCAAATCACCCAATATTTCACTTGTGGAAAAAGTAAGTGTTTTGTTTAAGTGGGGCTAGTCAAATAAAAGTTTTTTCCAGTACTGACAATAAGGCTTTATGATTTGTGTTACTATATTCGTCAGCTGTGTTCTGTTGCTATTCTGCTAAACTTACCAAAACCTTCAGATTTCTGACTTTCTTCAACCACACTGTGATCCCATCCTGTCTGATAATTTGTGGACAGGTCTTGTTGGTGCTGGGAAAGAACAAAACTCAGAACTATGAAGAATGGTTTGTTTATCACATGAATTTAAGATACACTTTTGTGTGAGTCAGTATTGAACAAGAACTTGAGCCTGGTGTTGAAGCTGTTGTGACAAATGGTAGTGCCAAAGACTACTGATACTAATCTGAGGCCTGATTACTTGTAATTGTTCTATTTTTATTACTCTAATGGGCATGTGCCAGATTTAGTTCACCACTTACAGGGCTTGTTGTGGCCATGCCACAGGAGCTTCAGTGTTGCTCTGTGACAGAACAGCTCAAATCTCCATGCCTGCTGACGGCTGAAGAGGAAGTATTTGCTCTTATCTTGTATGATGTCTATTCTCAACACATTGTTTTGTTGGTGCACTGTGGATCACTGAGAGACAATTAGCCTTGCCTTTGGGAAGGCAGAAATCAGACCACTGGCTCTGTGTTGCACAGAACAAAGAAGAAAGTGTGTACCACTGCTGGGTGTTTAGCATTTGATGAAATGATGTTTTCTCAGAAGTTTGCATTGAGCTTGCCTCCCTGGCAGGGCAAAAGCTGTGCCTGTGTGAAAACCAGGTGGCTGCAATTCCTGTCTAGCCATGCTTAGGTCTCAATTACCCAGTAAGGCATCTGTGTCTCCTGTGGTCCTGGGTCCTTTAACCCTGAGGAGGAGACTGGATTTTTCAAGTTAGAGAACATGAACTGGCTGCAGTAGTGATAGCAAAACTCCTGCCTCCAGCAGGTAAGCTAATTGGCTTTCTCTAACAGGAGCAGCAGTTGGCTCCTGGCATTACCTGCAGAATAACATCTGCTAGGAGCCTGGCAGAGAGCAGTGGGAAGAGTTGGCTGTGTGGATTATAAACCTTGGATGCCTTCTTACCCAAATTTTGTCACTTCCTCCTACTAGTGAGCCAAGTGTTTCTTAAAAAGAAAGGAGTATGTTCCCCCATAGAAAAATTATCAAAACTCTTAACTCTGATGTTAACACAGTTAAGCTTTCCTTTGTCCTAGTGAAGGAATGCAGAGCCGTGAGGATGTGAGCATGGGGAATAGAGAACAGGTGGAAGCACACTTTAGCAAATGCATGACACCTGCCCTCTTACATGTTGTCTAAGTGAGACATTAGCTTTGCTAATGGCTGTACAAAATTTTCTTTCCTCATCCACCCTCACCCATCTTCCTCTTGACCTCCATAGCTTATTCTACTCCTTAATTGTCATCTTCTGGCAATGCTTTGTAAAGATACTCTGTAGTCTGTAGGGGAGAAACTTGCAGAAAAGTGGATGCAAAAGAACAATGTTTAAGAAAAAAGTCATTGGTTGTTAGTACTGCCATACTAACTAGTTCCATCCTCTCATTATATGTTTTATCCACTATATTTTATCCACTTATTTTAGATTGTTGGCATGCTGGAGCAGGAACAGCATTTTATTATGGCTTTTTAAAACAAGGAAAAAGAAAACAGTTTACATCAATCAGGGGACATGAAAATTATTTCACAAAGAGGGATGTTGCTGTACTTTTTTTGGGACCTCAAGTAAATTTTCTGTTACTAAACCAGTCAAATCTAGGCTGTAATGCAAAATTAGAAATCCGTTATGTACTTTTCAAGAAAAGTTATGCATGAAGGTGGAGCCATAGTTATGAAAGCTTTAAACTCCTCACAGTGAGTTGTCATCAACAGCAGTGCAAAAATTACTGTATTTACAGACAGGAAATCTTCTCAGATAAACACATTGATAGCTGTTTAACATTTCCTGTTGATGCTGTTCCTGTTTTCCAGTTACTCTTCAAACAGCTTAATTGGAAAATGTTAATAGGTGGATTAACATCGTGCCACAAAATGCTATACAAGGTCCCCAAACATAAATATGTAAGGGTAAGCTAGTTTAGTAACCTAATTTAATAACTGATATTTAAATATACTTATGGACAAAGCAAGAAACCTAAACAATTCACATACTAGAGCTGTTTATCCTCCATGAATCTGTTTTCAATAGCTGACTTGTTTAACCAACATAAACAACTCCCTTATTAAATCGTGTATAATTTTGGAACTTGGGTTAAAACATTCCCACAATATTTGGTGCAGATGTTATAAAGTGGTAAAAATCTGCAGAATACCCAGTTTTAAAGCTAGTTATTTTAGGATTAGGAACAAGATGAGTAAACTGAATGAGTGTCAAACACACTATAAATTATGAAAACATTAAGCAACTGCTTTTTACCTTATTTGCCTTCGTGGTGAGTACTGGGAACAACTGGAAATCTGCTTGATCACACATCACCTGACACAGAATTTTGAAATATTATGGATTAAGGTCCAACACTGGTGTACAAAGTCATTCTACAAAATTGTTGTCCCATAGGTAGCACTATATTTTAGGTGTCATCAGTGCTTCTTGTGTGATTGAGTTTCTTCAGAGTTTACATGCCCAAAGGTACCTCCAGTCCCTGCATCTACTTCTTCCCTTCCTGCGAATTCAGGACCCAGAAGGACTAGAGGCTTCTTCAACCAATTTTTCTCACCCTGCATTACCCTCCCAGCTCCCTTTCCTTCTCACAGTTTTGCTATGTGGCAAAGGGAAAGCTTTTCATTACTGCCCCAAAATACTCAGAAGGAATTTACTGTTCCCCTCAAGTATGGTCAACCAGCCTTACAGCTGTGAAGGCAGAAACAACTCTTTCTTAATTTCAACCTGACTGATTATTACATACCTGAGATACTAGGTCAAACACTTTGGGCTACATTCACACCCTGAGCAAACCTGATTAAGACAGGATGAAGGGCCATGCTCTTAATGCCACCAAGTGAGGTTTGAGGATTGTGATGTGATAAAAATTGAATAGAGCAGCTTCATATTTGTGTTGTGTTCCGGTAGCTGGGCACAGTGGAGGGATCATGGAATTCATCACTGATGCGGGGACACATATTTGAACTGTAGTGTAGTTTCAATTATGTTTGGAATATGATCATTTATAAAATTCTCTCTGAAAATATTGACGGAGTGAACAGACAAAAATTGTTTATGAACTGTGCATCTCAAGGAGCACAAGCTCAAATCTTACTGCCTGTAAGATGCTATTTGGGGAATTTCTGTGCCCAACCCAAGATTTCTTTATGAGTTTCCTGTGGGAAATACAATGTCATAGACTATGTACCAAGGGAGAAACTTAAGGAGCTTCAGTCGAAGTGGTAGCCTGGTCAGAGTCCTTGGTGAATGAAAAAAAATGCAAGGTACTGTGAAAACATCTCAAAATAAATAGTGATTCTGGTTTTCAGCTTAAACACTTCAGTATTTTGATAAATCATTAAGAAAACACAAAACCTGAATCAGAACATGTCTTTTTTTCCCCCTGACCAGGAATGGGTGTATCACATGTGGATTAAGTAAAAAGAAGAAAACTCATGAGCCATGTGAGGGATTCACTTTACAAGCTGTAAGTTAAAGAAAGACTATGTTTGAACATTCATTTCCCTGTAATTTTGTCCCATGGATGCCATACGGTAATAGATGAATTATGATTATGAAAATCCAGTGTCTGTGGGACAGCCTGTCAATCTGTGTGACTGATGGTAAACTGATGTACAAATGAACAAGGGTTCTGCCTCTGAGTTTGCAAGCTGGAGCACTCACATGACCCAGTGTCAGATGTCTCTTCAATGTCTGAAATAGCTGAAGATTCCAGAATGTTTCAGTCAAAGACAAATCTTGGTAATTCTTACCTTTGGCAGCCACTAGTTCTGTCTATATGTTACACTAGTATCTTCAAAGATCCCCCAGATAAATGAGTGGGAATAGCTGTTCATGGTTAAGCAACACCCATACTTTCTCTCCTCCCATCTGCCAGCCTTTGCCCAGTCTCCCCTAAATCCCTATCCCCTAGCACACATCCCTAAATTATCCCTTCTCTCTGCCAGGCACACACTTAAAACAAGTTTCTTCCTCTTTCCTGCCTACGCTATCAAGTGGATCTAGTGTGCGTGAGGACTCCTGAGAAGTATTTAATGGATGTGGTCGTATTTACCCCTGCCAGCTCTACTGAAAGTTATGAAATACCACCAACCACCACTGTTCCCTCAATTCTCGTGCTTCAGAGAAACTTGCTGACAGTTTCTTGAAGGGTGGCTATTTCCCATTGTGCTCCATGACAGAAAAGCCAAATGCCCCCAGAGAGAAGGATGACCTCGTAACTGCTGAGGAGATGGAGACAAGAGAATCCCATTAAGAACAAAGGGACAGAAATACCACTTGCAAAATCACAGCCCGCTGAGGTCAGCTGGGAAAGAGTAAGGGGAGATGGCAGCCATGTTGAAAGGCGTCTTCAGCAAGGCTTTGTTGAACTCCTCTACTGACCAACTTTGTCATGGAGCTTGGTTGTTGATGAAAATTAACACAAAAACTTTAAAATCACTGAATGTTAGAGAATTTTTTCAAAAACTAACAATTCTATAGGGGGGTTAGAACCTTTTTTTTTTAACAAATGTGACTTTTTTTAACAAAGTCCCTGTCTGTGAGTGAAATTACTCAGGGGTCTCCAAATTTCTTTAAAAGTGTTTCTTTCAAATAGTATGCACTGTCTATCAAAATATAAAAAGTGTGTTTTGTTCCAACTAATGCATCTATCTCGAATAAAACAAAAAACCAAACCAAACCAAACCAAAAGACTGCATCCTGAGACACTGACAGTGAATAAATAAATTTGTGGAGGAAATAAAAAGAAAGAAAAAGATGCAAACACATGGATAAATTGTTTATGTTATAACTTTAAATAACTGATCAGAAAATAAAAATCAACAATTTTATTTGTTGAAAGGTTTTTTTACTTTTATAGTGGAAATGATGCATTATTTATAGGCCTGCCACTAACTGCTGGTAGAACCTAGTGTTCCTTCTCAAAATTAATACTTAAAAATAACTGACATTGGGGAGAATAAAATCCAGGGTCCTGTACACATTGTATTTGTACATCTTCTTTGCTTGTTTTCTTTGTGTTTTGACCTATGTAATTTTCCTCTAGATGGCTAGACAAATTTAACTTTAGCAAATTAATACTTAAGATGACATTTATTTCTCTTAAACACATATGTATCTTTGAGAACACCACTAAATATGTTATGAATTATAACAGCAGTGCACTGAGTCACATACTTGCTTGATAGAAATAAATGTTGGCTAGAATCAAATTGTAGAACTCAAAGTGTAAAAATAACTAATAAAATATTAATAAAATAACTAATCTTAAAAATAACTAATTAAAAGCCTAGATAACTTCTTTGAGATGTATTGAACCAGGATAAAAGGAAATGCATCTTTCATATAATTGTATTAGCTTTCACACACTCATTTGTGATTTTCACAAGGGGAAAAAATCAGGAATATTGTTAAAGCATCTGCTAAGCAGATACTTGTAAAAGACTATGAATCATTCTTGTATACAGTACACAGATCTAAAGGAAGATTTTTGATGCATTAAATGTTGATCCTTGTAATCCTAGTTATCCTTCCTTGTCTCAGCTGTTTATTTCTAGTTACAGGGTCATTCAGCTCTTTCTGTATCTCATGTTGAATTTTACATTAGAACCATGAAACATAAATTTTCCTTTCTTTTAGCTGCACAATTTATTAAAAAGAAACTCCCTAAAACACGTAGATAGAAATTATTTTGGTCTTTAAGGAAAATCTTAGTGATTTGGGAAAAAAAATTTTTATAATTTTTCTGCCTGAAATCTTGCTTCCCATGATATGGATTATGACTTGGCTTTCAGGACCATCCTTATTAATCATGTTGTTTGAAGTCCAATATTAAGACAAATTTGGAGCTTTTCCCACTTATTTTGTTGAGACACAATCTGTTCCTTGTTGCAATAATGAAAATCTAACTTTCTCCTCTGATAATTTCAATGTAAATTTTAATGATAGGTTAGATGATCAAACTGATAACAAATCTGTGGTCTTACCCAGGAAATGAGCAAATACAGCAGTAACATTTTTTGTTTGTTCCTGAAAAAAAATGTTTTGCCAATTTTGCAGGAAGTACAGTTTTTTCCCTATTATTTTTAGCTCCAGAAATTTAAATTGCAATCCTGAAAGCTGCATGTGCTCTACATCTGCATGATGCAATTACCTTAACTGGGACCACTCACTTCTTTATCTAAACAGCTCCCTAAGTGTGTTTGCAAGATTGGAGTCTTAGAATATTTTGATTTTAAACAACATGATAACATCAATCTGTAATGGTGACTTGGTGCTGTCATTCATTTAGAGAAATGAAATCTAAATTGTTTCAGCCAGGACTAATCTTTCTCTTGAATGAAAACAATGGGTTTGGCTTTTTGTTGTTCACAGTCTTGTTTTAGAAGAGCGCTTGGTCACTTTTTGAGACGGATTATATGTCATATTGCCTGTGATAGCAGTGGACTCAGTTTGATGACTTTGAAGACCCCCTTCAATCTTGTGCTTATATACGAACCTGGTCAGTATTATTGTTGCTGTTTTGATGGATTTTATTTGTTATGTCCAAAATTTTAGTTGGTATATGGCTCTGCACAGCAGCATGTGTCTTAAAGTGTAGGCTGACAAGAATTCTACAAAAGTAACCTACTAGAAGAGACATTCTGTGATTAACAAATTTACTGGTATATTCTTGCAATGACAAATAGAGAACACAACTGTATCCACTGCTTTTCTCTCTTTTTTTTCTAGGTTATCCTCTTTAAAAAGTGTACCCTGTAGGTGTTCATGTTAGCTGGTATTTCCTTTCAGTGTCTCCAGTAAGTTATCCTTTCATTGTGGGTAAGTAAGAGTTTGCAAAACTTTGCACCCTTATTCTTAAATTAAATACTGACAAGGAATGGAAGTGTAAAGCATGCTAATAAGCAAGACCTCCCTGTGGGAACCTGTGATAGAAGACTGTTTCACATTGAGAGGCAGACAGCACTGTTGACACAGGCTGTCAAAAAGGCTTCATGTCTTTGAAAGAAAATCTTAATCTTCTTTATTCATGTGTGAACAGGTCCAGGCCTTCATCCCGTAGCTCATATGCATTGACTGTTTAAACTGTGGGTTGCTAGGCTTTGGGCAGGGTTTGTTTGCTTGTGTCTACATTGTACGAATGGATGAGGACTGAAAATTAAAATCTGTCTGACACAGAGCACTGCTTTTCTGTCTCTGTTTGAAGAGACATGGCAACCCAGGGTGAAATGAAAAGGAATTTTATTGAGCGCAAAAACCGCTCAGTGTTTAAATGTTGGACGCAGGAACTGAATGGTCAATTTGGGAGGCTTGTAGGTTGTTTATAGACATTGCGATGGCTGTCAATCACAGTACAATGGTGAAATTTGTGTTGGAAAAAAAGTGCTTTTTAGTGGCTGAACTCCTGTTTCCTGTTAAAATGCTCACATCAACAAACAAAAAGAGGTTTTGTCTGAAGTTTACAAGCAAGAAAATTTCAGAATAACAGAGATGCTGCTACTGTTGTGGCGTCTTTTGATCATCGCGGCACTGACTATTTAACATTTAAAACCAGTTTTACAGAGAAAGATCTTATTGCTCTGTGGATCAGATTCTGATCTACTTCTGTGGCTTATAAATCAGGAATAAAATTCAGGAATATGTCAATTAAATGAATGGCATTATGTTACTGAAAAGCTGTATGACATTTGATCCTGAGACTTTGTGTATGTCTGTGCTGTGAAAAACTTTACTTAAATATGTTTTACAAGTTCTTTATATGTTTATAAATCAATAACAAGGAGAAGCAGTAGAGAAATAGCACCTATTAAAAAAGTAATCTCTTCCAGCACTTTTTAGTAACATGTAAAAAAAAAGCCCTTTATTTCAGAAGCAACTTTCCCCTTTCCATTTACTGTTAAAGCTAACTGGAAGCATTTTGTTACTTCATTTTACAGAAGCTTATATTATCTCAGCTATAAAATTTCATGCTGAAACTTGACTAAATGTCAAACTTGCCACTATAGGCTTTGGAATAATTAAAAAAAAAAAGAAAAAAAAAAAAAAGAAGGGAACTGAAGGAAATAGAAATAAGCCTGTTTTAATAGAATCAAATTTAAAATGTTAATGCTGTTGGCTTTCTCTGTTTTAAAATATGAAAAAACATGTTTTACAGAACACTGGCTGATGTCTCAGCCCTCAAAATCTGATATAAAATGTGGTTTCTGGGCCCCTGTGGGATTTGTAGGAGGAAAGAAAGAGAAGACTGTTTCTCCCATTGTAATTCTTTCACCTCCAAGCATTTCAGCCACCAACTCTAGATCTTTTTGCCTCAGTGGCAGGGGAAGAAGGGAGGCTCAAAAGGGCCAAGGCATGGCAGAGCTATCATCCAAGTGATAGTTCATATTAAATTGTTCCTCACCTTATGAGCATCCAGCCCTTATATTTTCCATAATCACTGGGAGCTCATAGACCATGTAATGTGAAGTTTTCTGGTTCTGAACAACAGGGCTCTTCCTTTGTGTTCACCTTCATATTTTCACTTCCTCAATGTACATATGTGTTTACAGTACTTTTCATGTCTTTCTGAGCAGGTTTTTTGTTGGCATATGCAGTAATAAGCTACTTGCCATTTTGTAGATATGTGTGTGTAGTTAATCCTGAAATAGCTACGATGTTCAAATGTCTTGATTACTTCTTTCATCCTTCTCCGTAAATATATAGCCTTCAAGACTATTACATAGATAATGACCGAAATATTCATCATATCATTTTCAAATGAGAGAGTACATCTGAGGACAGTCTCAAAACTAAATTTCCTATCGCTTTGCAGATTTCTGATTTTTTTTGTCTGTTTACTTTTTCAAACCTTTGCCTAATTCCTTCAGTAGCTTAAGTTACAGAGCTCATGCAAAACACCAAAAGTTAATCATATTTCTGCTTTCCAAACTGGAATTTCTCTTTTTTGAGATCCATCTTTCTTTCAATTTAAATTTACCATAGTAAACCATGTACAGCCCTAATTAATTGTTTAATAATTGGTTATTGACTGCAACTCTCTCTCTTTTCAGGTTTTGTTGTCTTGACAAGACCTAAGATAAACCAATGTGGGTAACTGCATAGAAAAACAAAACTTGAGTTTACATTTGGAGGGAGAGTGATTTTTTTTAGTACCTGTGTTATATACAGGAACTATATGTGCACTCAACCTGCTCAATGGAAATTCACAGAGGGGTGTCTCACCTGGAAGTTCATTTCTCTTCTCAAGTATCCCACATAGCTTGTTGCAAAAGAGTTTTCCCCCTGCATTCCCTTCAGCTGCGGCTGCATTTGGCTTCAGCAGGAATGCAGCAGCATGAGCAAAATGCTGTGGGGTTTTCCGAGCACTGTCCTTGGCTGTACTGTCACACTCACCAGCCTTAGGTGATTTGTGTCACTTAGGTATATGGCATTTTTCCCTCTTCTGTAAAATGTGATCAGTGATAAGGGTTCTGCATAAAAGCAGTGGTGAAAACTGATTTTATGAAAAGCAAAGTTGTTGTTGTTCTTTATTACTATTCATAAGTTTCAGCTGAGTAAAGCCTTTCAATTTCTTTATAGTTTCCTTCACCAATACATCAACACAGCTTGTGTTGCTTTCTCTGTGCATGACTAAGAGGTAAATATGTCTTTTGAAGAAAAGTAGAGCACTTACGTTTTTGCTTTCACTCATCATCTCCCATGTTAACTCCTGTAAAGTTCTGCTCCTTATTATTCTCCTTGTTTTAATCTCCTAGAAGCACATGTCAGTATATGCTGTTCTTGCATGATCAATACATTATTCTGGTTTATTGCTGATCTGCCTCCCCTTAGCATGCTCAATAGATGCAGCTGCCCTTGGAAACAGCTTCCTATAGCCTCTCCCAAGTTTATCTCCTTCTCTCCAAGGTCTGCTCCCTTTGCCATTGGGAATGTCAAATATAGAGCTTTCTTAATATGCTAGCCCTATTCCCATCCTATTGATTTCTTTCTCTCTGCTATGACCGGCTTTTGAAGCCTTGATTTGCCAAGGTCTTCCCATCTTAAAATGTTTCCGAAAGACTGACCTCTTCTATGAGTACTGGAAAAGGAAACCATTCCTCTTGCTCTTCTTTTCAGGTGTGCTTTAGTCTTTCCTCTGCAATATAGGGTCCTTGGGGGCAGGGACTGGGTCAGATTCTCTGGGTATGGACAAGACCTTTATGTTTTAAGGAATTTTACCTGGCATAGAGGAGCTGCTGTATGCTGGGCAGATTGCTAGGAACTGTATGCTGCATACAGTGGTCAAACAACAAACTACATCTTTCAGGCAGCAAGTGTTGCTCTCCCTCCCCCCTTCCTGCAGGCTTTATTCTGGAGGTCTAAGTTTATAACAAAAGAAACAAAAAGGTTTTTATATAAATGGAAAAGCAAATGGAGCCCAGCTCATGTTACAACTCAGCCTTCTGACAGCCCGGAATGGAGATCTGCCCTACTTAGAGGCCTCTCTTTGCTCTGAACTGCAAGGGAGCTTTTAATATTCCCTCACTTGCTCTGAGTGCTCTCTGATTAGACCTTCACCTCCAGCTCAGCCTTAACCCAAACTGTACATTTGGCAAAGGTTGCTGCAACAGTTTTGTCTGTACAGTAACTGCAACAGTGGAGCCATTATCCACTGCCTCAGTGCTATTGGGGTATAAATAAGAAGCAGGGTGTGTATGCACAGTGTTGTGATTGCTCAGAAAACTCCACTGTGTTGCAAATCCTTTAAAATAATACAGTGAGAAAATATTTCAACTTTCCATTAGTCATAAAAGCCAACATTTTTAATATGCATGATTAAATTTAGTCAGGGAGATAAATGTATGTTGGTTTTTCTTTCTTTTTTTTTTTTTTCCTGAAAGAGATTAATGGAAACTGCCCAACACTTTTGGTGTTGGTGCTTAAATATGTTTAAATTTAAGAGGGTGCTTTAAATTAACAAAGCAGGTGCCAGAATGCCTAAATTCAACCTTCTTACTCAGGTGCCTAATTTTAGGCAAGGCAGTATTTGCAGGATTATATATCTTTTATTGGACTATTTAGAAAAAACTTCAGACTTGGGAACACAAATCATTCTCTTGCTAGGTGCTTAAAACTTTAGAGAAATCATTCACACTGTAATAGATGGTCTGTGCTGAAAATAAACCACACTTGATTTCTTGCAGGCTTTCTGCAAGCTGTGTAACAAAGGTGGAACACAATTTTAAAAGCAAATGCCTGGATAAACTGCAAGATGTAGTGATGCCTGAATTGAGAGCCACAGATTACTGTCAGACTTTGAGGCTGAATGATTGCTGTTTTATGTTAAGCTGACTTGCAGGTGACAATATTTTTGTCTATTTTTACCTATCTTTAAAATAATATCTTCCTTTAAAATGAGAGCTTCCAAAACTTTATGGTTGTAAAATAATAAATATTTTGGAGGTTGTGGGAAAGAACTAGATTACACTATGGCCCCAAAACAAAATGGAAAGTGTGGTCACTGGCAGGAACAATTTGAATCTGGTACATTTTATGGAATAAATCATTATCTGGCTTCTTGTATGGTTATCTCAGTACATAAAAATTACTGAAGAGTAGGAGAAGCTTAGGCAGGTCTATTCAGAGTAATAACATGGCACACAGAGCATCACACAATCCTTCCATGCAAGGTTCATCCAATGTCATCATCTCTTATCTTAACTTTCTTTCCCCTTTGCTAGGCTTTCTGCCTTTGCAGGAGAGAGAAGCAGGAGGTGATCTCAGGGATATTATTTTCTCTAGTTTTATAAAGGACCAGATAAAACAAAACCCATATGACCTTTAGAGCCCTGGGTGAGCCTGTTTGATGAATGCTGGGCACATCACAGTACTGTGATGTGTCCTTTCCACTTAGAGCCCATAAATTCTAAGTTCCCAAAATGCGTATCTGCAGTCTTATGCTAGAGAAGAAGCAGATGGATGTGTCACTGATATTTGGAGCCAACCATTTTCAAGATGCCAACTTCCATGCATTGTAAAAGTGGCTAATTACTTTGCTTTCCTAACTGCCTTTCGCTTGGTGGGATGCCATTGGCCTTTATCTCTTTGTTTTTATACACCCGGCTATTCTGTTAGTGCTCTGCACTCTACACCCCTGCCTCTGTTTCTCAGGAGGTTAGACAGTGAGTTATATTCACTCGAGACATGAACCTCCCAATTTTTAGAATGAATGCAAAAGAGAACTTGGATAAGCACTTTTTTTCTCTTTAAATTTGAAATCTACAAAAAATTATGTGTGGATTGTTGTGTGTGCGTAAGAACCTTCAGTTTCTACTAACAGTACAGAGATTTATGGGGGGAAAGACTTCTTTAGATGACTCTTGCTGTGTCATGAGAAATACTATATGTGGATTTGCAGATCTATCTAATTTTTATGCCTGTACACTCCTCTTTAAAAGGATTGCCAGCTTTGTCAAACAGTGAGGTTTGGGTACAGTTAGCTTTTCCTTCCCCTTGGAAGAATATATTGACTTTGACTGGTTTGCCCTTTGTGAGCCTGGTCTTTAGGACTCTGAATCTCATCCTAAAACACGCTTTAGACAGCAAAGTAGAAAATGTGTGTTCATTGCCTGAACACTGCACTGCTTTAGCTAAAACTGGGAAGACTTCATTCTATATTGTAATAGGCCTGGCAAAAGGAAGCCAAGAGCCTCACAGGGGGCCAGCAGGTTTTTGGATCTCAGTCTGAGCTTGCTTCTGAGCTTTTTTTTAATATCACAATGGGCTCTTGCTGTGTGCTTCTAATGCTTCAGCAATGAAGTCAGGGTATATTATGCCATCTGTCCAGGAGTCAACACTGCAGGTCAAGCTAATTTAAACTGGCACTTTTCATCTCAATATGCTTGTATGCATTACATTTAATAGTTTAAGTGAGTGATTGTATCTCCTGACCCTGCAACAAGAACGAAGCACATGTTTATATTTTTTCATTATCTCTGGTTGTCAGAAATAAGGACATTTGATCCTTTAATGAAAAATATGGTTTAATCAGGGGCCGATGCACAACTTTTGTTTTAGGAGTGGTTGTGTTCCTTTAAATTATTTTTCATGCCCATTTCTCTTTTTTTTTTTTTTTTTTTTTTTGAAAGGTAAGTAAGAAGGAAAACTTATATATGGCAGAACTTTGTAAATTTTAATCCTGGATTGAATAGTTTAAATGTAAAAATCATTCTTCCTCACATTTAGAGTTAAAAAATTTATCGAGGGAACTGATGGCCCTGTGGCAAACAGAAGAGTTAAGTGATGATCCTGGAGCAAAATTACTCCCATAAATACTTTGAATGCTGTGAAAAAAGTAACCCCTACATCAATATTTCTCAACTGAGCTCTGTAATGAGAAGTTAAATGTATAGGGATGATGGGTGAATTTTTAGAATGGAGGTTTGATAAATGAAAAATGTGCACAACAGTATAGTCATACATGTTGTAAAATCCAGGGAAACTTTTCTCAAGATTAGTACTCAGTTTGCTTCATCTGTCATATTTTTCCTCCTTCTTTCTGCTATTTCTCCAACTTGCTGTTTCTCCTCACAACCATGTTTCCAGCATTTTCTTTTTTCTGATCCTGGAGAAACAGAATCATCACTGAGGAGGGAAAGGGAAGAAAGACCACACACAAGCATTTATTTCTTAAATACATCTGAAGTTTGGAACAGGGATACTGTTCATATGAATAGATTGTCAATATGCTATTTTCCCTCATTTCCAAAAATGTTATACAATTGCGATAACATAAATCTATCCCCTGCAGCCATATTAGCCCAGGGCACCAAAGTTATGACTGCCAAATTCAAGCTAATTTCAGCACCAATTGAGATGTATCCATGTAAATTAACTCTGTAGACAGATATATGAGTTGTTTGTTTTTGTTACAATAAAGAATCTTAGTATAAACCTGGTCCTATGTGATGGCTATGGCCAGCTATTGGTCTAATATTTTTTGTGAGGTGAACCTTTTGTCAATAATTAAAGACATGGCACCATTCAAAACACACACACAAACACACAAAGTCTAAATATTAGGAAATGAGAATAAATATTCAGAGCTTCAAACAGTACACTGAAAGAAGAGACACGTGTTCCCCCTTGTCACCCAAAGGACCCCGGAACTGAGTGAAACCAAAGGAGAAAATGTGACTGAGCCAATAGCCAGTGTACAGATGTGAAGGTACAGCCTGCCCAAAGTACAGCTTATAGCTGTAAGTGTTTGAACTGCCAAAATTAATGTTTTTACAGAAAGGTATAAATTTCACACTTACTTTCTATACTAGTGATGTTAAACTTGGGACAAGGAGCACAAACATACTAAATCACTCATTAACAAGGGTAAAAGGAAAAGAAAACACAATATGCAATAGATATTTTTCATTTAATACTGAGTGTAATTTCATATGCATGTCCTTATACAAGGAAGTCTCTGTGTTATAAGTAGGTACAAACAGAACAAATAACAAGATTTTGTAACTAGGATTTAAAAGCTGTAAAGAAATATGATTCTTTCAGAAACATGTGCAACATTTTCAGTATTAACCCTTATATTTTATACTGTTTCTCGTCTCTATTCATCTAAAATATACTGAAATTTGCTAATACTGATATATGATTTATCAATCAAAGTGAAACTGTGAAGTATTTCTTACCATTATTGTGAGTTAAATATTGCATTCTAGGTAAAGGTTACCTGTCCAGAAGCTAGATTCATAACTGAGAAGTAGGAATAATTGCATGTTAGACCATTGGTGAAAGAAGAAAATTATGAGAAGCTATAATGGTGACTTCATTGGCTGTTATAAATCTGGCAGGGGAATGATGTCACATAGAACTGTATCTTTAAAAAGACATTAAATTAATCCAGTAAGGCAGGACAAAAGTGGCTTAGAATTACACATTAATATTAATCCAGAGCAAAATGTATTACAAATTCAAAATCAATTCCTAAAGAAGAGACTTGACAAATTTAATGAATAAGTAGAGACACTCCCATTATCAGCAATAAAACTATTTTAAAAATTGAGAAAGAACATTTATTAGATTGAATGTGTTGTACTTACATGGCATGATAAAAAAGTGAGGTACTTCTTATTCATGCTTGCAATTCTAATGTATATAAATCACAGGAAGGACCATTGCAAAAGATCATTTAGAGAAGAGGGAAGGGACAGATAGTCATTAGCAGCAAAATAAGTGAGAGTTTTTCGTGGGAGAGGGAGTGCTGGAGAGTAATTTAGCCTCCTTTGCTTCCAGTCGACTAAATGATGTTATTCTACATTATAAAAACAGACTTAACAACTGGGCATTTCCTTTTAATTCAGGTTAATTCCTGCCTGTTGTTGTGTTCAGCCCTTGCTGCCATGGCAGCACATTTCATCCCATGCAGCACCAGATCACTGATCACAAACGCTGCTGAAGATGCAAACTGCAGGGTCCCCTGTGCTTCCTGGAGTGTGGTTCCCCACAGGAGAAGGCATTCTCTGATTTTAGCCTCAGTTGGCAAATGTGTCCTGCACACGAACTGACAATATCCTACAGAACTTTCTGAGATCCAGTCTGGCTTTGTTTTCCTAAGGAGAGGCTTTCTGCTTTGTAGTCTCAGCTGAACTTAGGTATGAGTTTGCTATTTTCGCGTTCCCAAGTGAGAAAGTCTGTTAAGGCAGTTGCTCTCCAGGACCCCAAGGTTCATAGAGCTCGACTTCCAGAAGACCTATTTAGAGCACAAGAGCAGGAGCCAAGCCCATGGCTCTTGCTGTGTTTGTCTGCGGTTGTTCACCTGCCTGGTTTGTCTCAGTCAGTCTTGGATTGATGAAGTTTTACACTGTGTATATACATCAACCATGGATTTTTGAGTGGGTGAAGGCAAACTTGTTTATCTGTCATTTACACTATTTGTTTTCCCTCCCTGAAGTGCTGATTTTTGACAGGGCAAACAGCAGAATGGCACCTTACTTCTGTGAACTACTGGTTAATAATACAGTACTACATTCAGTTTTTGCAGCAGATAAAAATGCAGAACAAAAATTCATGTGCTGTAGACACTGCAAATTCTGATTCTTTCTGCTTGCACAAGCTTTTAGGAATGGAAGATTTCTTTCTCCCTGCACATCTGACTTTACATGAATTTTGCTTTTTAGGAAGGAAGGACATACTGTGGTTTCATTTTCAGATGGCTAGAAGGATGATTGTCCTGTAGGTTTTATAAACCAGGCTTTTGGCTTGTTTGGGAATACTTTCTTAGGAGATTGATACCAGTTTTGCCTTGTTTATTTTTTTCTTTTTCACTCTACTGTGCTTGGTATTCTGCTGATCTATCTTTGGAACAAGTCACGTGCCAGTTGCTTGAGAAAGGAGATCTGTTGGTAACTGACATTACAAAGAGTCCACGGAAGATTGAAAGAATATTGTTCTTTCTTCTGTTCTTCTTTTATCTTGCTTTCTTCTCTCTGAGCTCTTGTAAGATTGTTTAGTGGGCTGAGATATGCTGTGTATATTATATAAGGATATTATATAAGAAGCTTCTGACAAAAAATATATTGCCCTTACTGAGACTTGATGAAATGTGAAAGAAATAAAGTTAAATATGTACAGTAAAATTTGACTAGGTATGGACATTAACAGACATTATTAGTTGAAATTCCTTCTCAAAATCAGGAAATTATTGGAAATAAGAAGAAATCATTAGGATTGATGCTGCTGCAATATTAATATATTTCCTCTTTCTTAAAATTTTATTAATGCTTTTTCTCTATTATGTAGAAACTACTGAAATGTAAATCTTACTGTATGTGATCAATAAACAAATTAGCCAAAGGTAACTTTCACTCTTATCTCTTTTCTTTGAATAAATTGAGGAATTGAATTTACTTTTAATATGTTATTAAAGGGAAGAAAGAAAAGTGAAAAAACAAACAAAAAGTATTACATAACTTTGGGACAGAATAGATTGAGCATTTTTTTCCTGTAGTGACATACTGCCATGTAGTGGCACCTTACTTCAATATTTACTTCTGTTATGATTAAGAAACATGTGGGAGGGTTTTCCCTCAGTCAGTCATGCCTGGTAAGCAGAAGTTTGTTTGAGTAGTATAACCAAAAATTAATTGGGTGCTAGAGGCTCAGAAGTCTGTTCTACTTTCAGAAACTGGAAAGCCCCTTTCTGATTTGAAAGCATATACAGTCAATCCAAGTTCAGAGCTGGAGACAAGTTGTGTCCTGCAGTATTATTCTCTTCCTGACACTCTCTGCTCCATGCTGGTGTGCTTGTTCTGCACACCCCACTTCTGTCTGTGCCACACAAGCGCTCAGGATGATGAGCTGAAGCGGTGGTTTACTGTGGCTTAGAGCAGTGGCGAGGCCCACTGATGTCTTTGAGACATTTGCAAAAAGCAAGTTGCTGCTGTAGCACACTAACACACAGCCATTTTACACAGGAACACCTTTTGAGAGGTTTTGCAGTTTTCCTTCCAAAAATGACTGCCTGCTCAGCCAAAAGTATCCTTCACATGCTTATCATTTTGAATTTTTTCCTTTGTTTATTTTCTAACAAAGGTACAGCTGACCTCACAATATTTACAAGCAAGAGATAAAAATACTTGCATAATAACTAAAGATATAATTTCTGTTCTATAAACTGATTTGGTTTAATTTTAATAAGAGCTGAACTCAATCCATCTGCATATGAGGATTTAGTTCCTTCAAACAGATAAACACACTACAGACTTTGCACGGCTAAGATGTCTGCAACTTTTTATAAGCTAGCAGAGAGGCTGTTTTATTTAACATAGTTCACACTGAAAATATGATTTGATTCTAAGTTTAAAGGAGAAGTGCAAATTCTAAACCACAGGCCTTGTTAAAGCTTTCTAATTCCATTCCAAGTATTATGGAAGTCTGATGTTTGAATAAGGCTAAGTCATCTTTTAATTCCTAAACTGGCTCCCATAAAAGGCTGGAAAGTCTTTGATCTATGTAAAAGAGAAGATCACCAGGGAGAAGTCTCTGCTTCTGTTTGTCCAAATGTTGCAAGCTGAGTCTCTAGGCTATAGCTAACAACTCAAATTATATTTGTTTGTGTCTTAGACAGACTTTTTGATTTGCATATAAAAGGGATTTCAATGGCAATATCAGCTCTTTCATGCGATTTGCAAAGGAGGAAAAAGGGTAGTCAAAGTTTGATCTAATACACTGGCCTACAATGATGTCATGTAATTAGTGTGTGGAAGTATAAATATTGCCTGATATCTTCTTTCTAAATATTGCCTGATACTTCTGTTTCTAAAATTATCTGGTAGGTACATGCCAAATGTGATAAATTCTATGCAAAACTGGGGGAAATAAACTTTTTCAATATTGGACAAAAGCATGGAAATGATATACACTCTCTGGCATGGAATGAAATAGAATAGACTAGGATGGGATAAGGTAGAATAGAAGTTTTCCTGAAAGAAAGAAAATATCTAGAAGGATAATTCAAGGAGGAATGAGGGAAATTCACTTTCAATATATGTGTAAAGTTTGTAGAATGCAGTTTCTAGCAAGGTCTCCTGAATTTTTTCACTGGTCATTTTAGAGGAAAATAGAAAGTACAGAAATAGGCTGAAGAGATGTTCTGACTATTTAATAGGGAAAAATATGAAGGAAGCACAGGAATTGTAAAGGCTCCATGCTGCAGCTTATGTTGATGGCATCTTGTTTTATTTTGAGAGAAGTGGGAGGCACAGTACCATGCAATAGCACTGTCATCTGTCTTATGACTGAAGTTATACTTCTCATAGGCAGCAAGGGTATTTATAATCACCTGTGAAAATTGCCTACCAGTAATTTTTCTCCATAGCACACTCCTGTAATGACCTATTTTTTCCAGAGAAAGTCAAAGAGGGTTTAATGGGCAAATCTTCCTAGTCTTTGTCTCCTCCCATGAAATCTATGAGAGTCCTATGTGAGGGCTTAGACCGAAAAGAATAATTGTTCTTGCAAAACAGATTTTATTGTTCTCTTCTTGAGTGTATATCACAACCAAATGCACATACAAGAGGTTGTCCTGCAGAAGAACCATGCTTGATTACACTGGTGCTTATCTTTTCATGTCACTGGAGCCCTTGACCACATGCTAGAGATGATACTTGCTTTTTCCATTATCCCCATTTGGCCATCATTTTAATTCCCTTTCAATGTTACAGGAAAAAAGTTGTAATTTTTTAGATTATGTGAGCTAAGTTTACATGAGCTAATTTTGTCCCTTGAAGCCTTACATCTTCCCTCTCAGTATGAAATATGACAACTCTAGAGGTAAATGTACATTTTTAACAAATAGTAAAGATGTTAACTGGATTAGAATTTGTTTCTAGTATTAGATATAGTGCTTTAGTATATTGAGGTTTATTGTTTTCATGAGAATGATGTCATACCATGACCTCATATTGAGACCTAATGCAAAGTACAGATGCTCTTCTCCAACAGTCCTTTTAAACAATGCAAATGTGCTGCTTTCCTGTCTGCTCTACTCAGAAAGGCACATGTGCCTCAAATAGTATCTTTTTAGTCTGATGTAGTTGGAAAAATAAAATATGTCATCTCCTCCTGCAAATTTTGCCTTTGTTATCTATGTAGAGAGTAATTGCTAGAATAAAGAGTCTGGACAATCTTAATGACATCTAAAGAGTTCAAAGGACTCTGTAAAGTTTGTCATCACTGCTTAAGTTGTCAAATCATACAAAATAGTCCTGGAAAAGACCTCAAGAGGTCATGAAGTCTCTAAACTAAGATCAGCTATACCTATCTTTTTTTTTTTTTTCTCCTGAGAGATGTTTGTCTAACCTTTTTCAGTGATGGAAATTCCATGACCTTCCCAGAAAAATCTATTCCAAAGCTCTTTCTCAATGTTTAACCTTTGATGCTGTCACTGCTTGTTCTTTCTACCATGAGCAAGTAGAACAGATGATTTTCTTCTTCTTGACAAGAGCTTTTCATGTAATTGAAGGATGCTATGATCTTTCCCCTCTTTCCCAGCAAACTATTTTTCTGTCTTTGTGTTTTCTAATCTTTAGCCATTTTCTTTGCTCTTTTCTGGAGAGGTGATGAAGCAAGAAGATTTGATATCCTCCTTCTAACTCTGTTACCTTCCTTTCAATCTTCCTGCTAGTTTAGCAAGGAGAATAGAGACAAGACTCTTTGAATCATCATGTTCTCTCCCAGGCTACCTGAAGAATTTGCTCTAGTATTGTTAGCTATTTTTTCTTTTTTTTTGGTTAGGGTTTTGTCACTCTTTTGGGGTTTTTTGGGTTATTTTTAATGTAAATAAATATATTTATTTGAATATAAACAAATGTAATCTATGTTGAACATAAAATCATGTATGCAACTCCAAAAAAATTATTCTTCAGAGTAGTTTTGTCACTTTGTGTATTGCTAAACATATTTCCATCTGTTTGAACAGGAAAGGCTAGACATGCTTGTTTGCCTTGAAGGCTTTGATTACTTTGGTTTCCATATGATTTGCATCTGCAGTTAACTGTATTAGTTAACTTTGGTTAATAGATCATCACCGAGGATCTGATTTAAACCATTACCATACAAACGCTTTATTTTCAAGGGACGTCATTAGGGATGTCAAAGCCCTTTGGCTCCTGTAGACCTTTTTTTTCTAAGAAATTTTGCCTTCTTTAGAGCTTCAGAATCACTTTTACATCAAAACTTTATGTTACTTAGCAGCAGAGTTTTCAGTTAATTTTGTGCATTTCGTCTATAGACTGAGCCCCACCCATTTCCACTATGAAGTGCAGGTCACTGCTTTTTTCTTTTTCCCTGTGCAGCTGTCCTTCTGGCAGGCCTTGTGGGGAACATATTCCAGTTTTGTTTCAATCCCTGGACTCTACAGGACTGAGCCAAAAACTCTGTCATGTAAGTACCATCAATAAGTATCTCTTTCTTAAGCTCATGGGATCAGTCTCTTTTTTTTGTGCTCTGCCTTGAAACCCCAAAGTTACGCCTGATGGGAGATCCCTTTGTAACATCTGTTCTGGGACTGCGCCTTTGGGTCATTATCAATGGATGTGGCACTGCCTTTCTAATGCAACCTGTGGACAAGAGAACAAATAGATGTTGAAATTAGACGTTGAAATAAATTCTCCATTGTCACCACCCCAATGAAATTACATAACACTTAATACTTGCTTGACTTTGGGAGCATTTTGTTGCTCTGAATTGTGAGCCACACAATTGTGGCATCTACTGGAACACATTAGTCCTGGGCAGGGGTGTTGGGCTTCCATATAAAAATGGGGCTATATGACTTAAAATAATTATTTGCATAAAAGTACATAAAATTAGAATTTTAAAATACTTAAGACAGATAACAGTTCAGGATTTGGCATTGCTTTAGCCTGGAAAATCAGTTTCTGGTCTTGAAACAACATTTAATGGGATTGTCAAAATTAGCCGTCTGTCTTTATGGACATCTATGTGACCTTTGTGAGGGATCCTTTCTAATTTTCCATGAACCTTGTCTGGAAGAAAAGGTTCTCTTTCTCCTCCCCTTTTCCAATGCTGTTTGAGATGCAAAGATTCATGCATGGGTCACAACAGTTCTGAAGTCCAAGAAGGCAAAACCATGAGATCAGGGACTTTGAGAATTGTCAGTAAAGCCATATATATGTCTTGCTTTTATCTATTAAAAAACCAGAAAAGTTTCCTCTCATATTTGAATTAGAGGAGAAAAGAGAATTTTCAAAGGCATGAAAGAGTTCAATCTTCTGAGCATGAATATCTAAGCAAGATGTGATCTTAAAAATGACAAGGAGTCAACATCTGGGTATGTTTTCCCACATTAGCAATTGCTGTCCTAAACTGCTGTTGCATGTGATGTTAAACAGCTGCTCAGTTTCACCCCAGAGGTAAGACTACTCTGTATCTGACTTGCATTTAAGTCTCTTAGAACTTTTGAGATAAAAAGGTCTTAGAGAATGTGTGAAGTAGAGGCACTGAATCTTCACTGTAAGTGGTACCTAGAAACTCATGCTTTAATTCAATGAAAAGGTGCTAGCATGTTTTAATGCTTATTCTTGGCACTACCGTATTCTATTATCCAACCACTGTTTCTCATTATCTATATACTAAATTGTTCAAGTCAGTAATTTCAGTCTGTCCCCACCATGTACGACTGAAATATCATACAAATAACTGCTACAAATATTAACAGCTGGTCCTTTTCAAGGTACTGTACCTTTGTCTACAATTTGCATTAAGAATGGTCTCTATCCTTCCAGGAGCATCAAACCATCCTGCAGGCTGAAAAGCCTGGTGACTTTTGAAGCTGAGTGTTTGAGTAGGCTTTCTTACCATGCTGCTTTTTTGGAGAAGAAAAAAGGTTGTATAGGATCAGGGAAAGAATTATTTGGGACTTGTTTGTATTTAATAGAATTATGATCAGGAAATCTATAACGGGTAAAAAAGCTGAATGTTTTGTAAATGACACAGGCATTCTTCCTGTAGTGATTATAGACAGGATGCTGAAATGTAGCACACCAATGCCTGTAGCTTTTGTCTGCATTTCTGTATCTTAAATGAGATGAATCATGCTACTAGAAAGAAAAGGCATGACTACAACACACCTGCACTGGATGGGGCTGCAATCCCCCCAAACCTCCCTGACTTTGTATAAATAACAAAGCAGAAATATGAAGTATGCACTTGCATAGAGAAACAAGACAATTGTGATTTCTTACAAAAGAATTGCTGATGTGAGAATTATGGATGTAATTTCTTCCAAAAGTTTAATTGTAAAAGGTTCTTTTGAAGGTTGCGTTGTTTTCTAAGTCCAGATGGAAGCAGTTAACCATTTTCCTGATTTCTAAGACCAAACCGAGCTCCAAATGCATTTGCAAAATCAGTGGCTCTGGAGTTAACTTTCTGTTTACTAATGTAGTTCAAACATTTGCTCAATTATATAATATTTTTCCTTCAAAATGAGTTCATAATTTTTTTTCCATAAGAGGATATACTGAGATGTTGCTTCAGTTTGTCTGAATTACTGCAAAAGATCTGATTTGCAGGGTAAGAACTGCAAACATCCTAAAAATATTTTCAAGTATACATCTGTGGGTACCTCTCTCCTAAAGTCTATTGAAGAACACAGTTGAAAATGGTATGGAGTCATTTATGCTTCTTATTAACTATATTGTGTCTGAATAATTGCCATAAAAGAAAAATCAGAGGCTGGATTCAAAATAAGATTATTGTGGTATCTGGAACTGTATTTTGAGTTAGTGGAACCCTCGGAGTATACTAAGACTGAAAAAGTCTTGTCCAGCCACTTTTCCCTGTTTTGCCCTATCCTTGTTAAACAAAAGCATGTGAGTGTTTTCCCAGAGAATCAGACAGGGAAAATGTTCACTTCTTTACTACTTTAAAATTATCCGTAAACAACCATAATTTACTTGATGTGCATGTTAATGAACTGTGTTCTGCTGGGCTGTTTACCTTCCCTCATTGTAGGTATTTTTGCACTTGCAATTTGGTGCTGTAAGCCTTACTCCACAGTAAGTGTTAGTTTTAGAATCATAAGAAAGTACTACAAAGTGTTCTCTTCCCCTTGAGGAATATTACTCTGTATTCACCTCACATAACACAGACTCTTTACAGATTACAAGCGTCATTCAAGTCAAGCCAGTCTGGAAGTGAGTCTCTTCTAAATAAACTTTCTTCTATTTCCCTGGTCTTAAAGTCTGTTCTCTGTCTCTTTATTTTTTTTTT
Source organism: Illadopsis cleaveri (assembly GCA_013399915.1). Classification (NCBI taxonomy): domain Eukaryota; kingdom Metazoa; phylum Chordata; class Aves; order Passeriformes; family Timaliidae; genus Illadopsis; species Illadopsis cleaveri. Next base: position 629,028 of record VXBB01009306.1, on the reverse strand, counting down.
TCTCCTTTGTGTGGGGTTGAGATTTATAAGGACTGCTGTTTCAAGCTATACGTTTTCTTACATCAGTCCTTTTGGTCTCAAGACCTTGGAACAGGGAATTTACAGTGGCCATAAAAAGGACCCCCCAAAAATACGATTCACCTTTGCAAATGTTCTGAATTTGATGTAAAAAACTAGTGAGATGAAAAGTTGTCCCTATTATTCTCCATGAAGAAGACCAGCTCCTGGCTACCATTAAAATTAGTGAGGAGCTTACACCAACTCTCTTTTTAGAAGCTAGAGGAAATTCTTACCATTTTCAAGTCTTCATTTGTACCTTTGCAGAGAGCCAAGCTGGCTTGAGATCTGAGAAACTTTCATCTTCAGGAAAATTCAAGCATAGCTCCCAGAGTTTTTCTTAGGTCTGTGTCTAAGGGAACTGTATTTCTTCATGGAACATAGTGGAATATTCTAAACAAAATATGAAAACCTGTTATAAATAAACCTAATTAAGCATTTTCAGATGAATAAACAGTAGTTTCATAACCCTTGTTATGAAATCTCATAATCTTATAATAAGTCCATGTTTAATATCAAAATGACAGTTTGATGGAGTTGCTTTGAGGATTAAATAGGGCAAGGTACCACATGCAGTCTTCCTGCTCCATACACTACAGATTTTACATCAAACTAAGTAAAAAGACAGATGATCTCTTATCTGGATAATGTGTGCTAAATAATGTTGAACCTGGTACCTTGCACATTTTGGAATTTTTTCCCAAAGGTTCTCTTTGTTCACGTTCCCCCACATTGGTCATCTCTGAAGCAGCATCTGTATAGTCTATGAAAAGTAAGAAAGTGAAAATCAGGCTTTAGTTTTCTTAGGATGTATTCCAAGATTCTATGACTTGTGTGAGGTATGTTTCCCACTGTTACTAGCACGCTGGACGAGATCTTAATTGATCTCTTGTTCTTTATTTTCTGGGCAGAATGGAGTCTTTGAAGATGAATACTGGCTCATAAACTAAATGCTTTCAGCTGTTGCTGCTGAACATAACAATTCCTAAGAAGATTTTTGTCAGTTGCTAAGATATTTCCTTGTTTTTATGGAGAAGAAAAGGTTGTAGTTTAACCCTTAAACAACTTCTGGATAACATTACAAGTCACATTAAATGTGTACAGTAGAACTTTAGCAGCTGGAGAAGGAAAGCATTCTTTAGTAAGGCAAAGCATTTAGAAATGTGAACACTGTATCCTGATTAGACGCGGGATTAATATGACCTGTTCTACAGGAGGTCATGTTCATTGAGTAAGTTGGTCTACTCTAAACTTAAAAAACATGAATGGATAAACTTAAATAAATTTGAACATTACTGCTGTGTGCATATGTAGTAGCTAGGTGAGAAAAGGTTGCAGGACAAGGCCAACATGCAGTATGCTGACATAACACAAGGTAGTATCCATCTTTCACAGAAAGCCATTTCAAGCCTTTTTTTCCTGTGTTCCAGAAAGAAGTGACATGTTACATGGTGCAGCTGGCAGCTTGTCTTGGCCTGATAATGCATGATCAGAACCTCATTAAACAGTTTAATTGGAATGCTCTCCGAGTACATAAAATATTCTAAATGAAAAGTAGAAACACAGTGGGATGAGAGGAGTGTCCTTGGGAGTCAGGCGTGTCTGAGTCCAAATTCTCCCACAGCAGAACTTTCCCTCCCTGCTTTTCTCTCTCCCCAGCTGAGCAGGTCACAATATTCTGTCTTGCTGGAGTAAATGTTGAGAGTCTTTTGAACCTCTCCTGGAAAGCAGAAGACTGCTTCAGGAGTTTTCAGTTCTACAGGCATCATGTTAATCTTGCTGCCAGGCAGCAAGAGGCTGGGGGACAGCTGACAGGAATAACTAGTATGGGAGTCTTGTGACTGCTGCCTGGAATTATTGCAGGGTCCGCAACCAGGTCCACAATTGAAGGGAAAGGAGAAACTAGGATCTCCATTATAGGCAGGGTTGGACCCACATTATTATATAAACTGCTGTGGATGAAATAGTAAGAGCCGGAGCTTCAATTTTGTTGTGTGTTTGTGTGTTCCCTGTTGGGAAATCATTTGAGCTGCCAGTGTAAGTCTTTGATGAGACAGGAGAATGAATATCTGGTAGGAATAAAAGATAAATCCATATACCATATAGCAGGAAAAAAGTCTTATTTCCTCTAGGGAACTTGCTGAAGTGCTGGGAAGTATCTCCCTCCATTTCTCTGCTGAAAGCAAGACATCTCAGCAGTTTCCCAACCAGGCGTCATGTTTGTCCCCTTTTTCTTGTATTCATAACAAGTGACAACCCACTACATTTACCAGCTGCAGCTCAGACAGTTCATGCAGTTAGCTGAGGAGTTCATACCTTGATAACACAATTTTAAAAAAAATTTTCCAAAATTAATTTAATTTTCCAATGATTAGCTTTTAGATGACCTGCAACTTCTGTGATCATGAGCTTCTTTCCTGCAAGATCACTGCCTCATTCAGTGCAGGGTGTACTTAGTAACCAAATGCTTAAGCTGTACTTCCTTTGGTGTTCCCAGTAGCATTGCTATGTACTACTTTGCTATAAAACCCCACTACTCATGTCATGGAGTTTTCTGTAAGACTTATCTCTTTCGTTTTCTTTTTAAAGCATTTAAATTTTTTTTCCATTTCTGTGAGATAAAGAACACATTTTAGCAAGATTTTCTAGCAAATACGAATCCAAACTTCAAAATACTAAGGTGGTTTTTTTTTTTTTTTTTAGAAGTAGCCCATTCATTTTGGGTACCCAGTTCCAGACTCAAACACTGTTGTATTCCTCTAAGGGGGAAAAGGTTTTCCCCCTGAACCCCTGTAAGAGATAGCCACATGGTTTGTTCCTCTACCCCAAAAACCTTCCCCCTAAACCTGGATTGGCAGAAAGCCAACTTATCTATTCCAGAGGGTCCATATAACCCTAGAAACTTCCTGCTTCTTTCTCTTTACCACCGCCTCCTCTTTACCACCGGGTCTCTTTACCACGCGCTCTTTACCACGGCCTCTCTTACCATCCTGCCCTGGCCACTCGCCCTGCTCTCCTGCCTCGCCTGTCACCCCCCAAGGAGGCCTGAAATAAAACCATCTCTGCGATCACCATCTGTGGTAAGAGCCTGTTCTAAATACCCTCGGTCCTGTCCCTTTAGGATATAACCTTTCCCCCTAAGATCCCAAGATTCCCTAATACCTGAGCTAACCCTGGGGGTCTCTGGGGGGAGGTTACGTCAAAACACAAAGTGATAAGCAGCTTTCACCATGAGAACAGCCAAAATAAATGTAACACACCTTGTTGAATAACAGCTAGGGTCTTTGTGACAGGCTGAATACAATTGTTCAAAGTAGTATAGTTCCTTGAGTTTCTTTTGGCTTCTGCAGCAAGCAGAAATCTTGCAATCAATAGGTACCTATTTTCAAATCAGTCCTGGGTAATGGTCTACTCTGCTTAGTCAATTGGACAATTTAACTGAAAACAGTGCTTTACAGTCTTTAATGTCACGGTTTCTTTAATGTGCTTGCAGAAGGATACTGGCTTACGGCTATGTGGACAGTCTCATCATTGACTTCTTTTAATTATTGCAATCTTAAATTCTTTTGTATTGTGTTTTCTTTCATAAGTACCTCTTATTTTTCAAGAGGTTTGCTAAACCTCTTGAAAAATTATGTTTGAATGTGGAAATCAAAAGGAATGTTCTTGTTTCCCTATTTTTTTACATATTTGTAAATACTTTCTTGTATAACGATATGGAACAAGATCTTAGAACTGAGAATATCTCCACCAGCTCTTGATTATGTTTAATGCTTCAGTTTCCTACATACTGCTTTCATGAGAGTTGAGGCAGAAGGAGGAATGGACCATTGTTTAGTAACTATAACTTGTATAAAATGAGATCTTAGTGCACTTTTTTCACAATATTCTTGTTACAATTAACTTTTACACAAGACATTACAATAACTTCGTGGATTGTCTGCCAGCATGTACTGTTCGCATATTGAAGAATACACTGAAGATGTCAATTCTGTACTTACTTGTGAAACTTCCAGCAGTTCATAACTAGTGCTTTGCCTTAGACGTCACAAAATCAAATCCTTATTATATCACATGAGTTCCATATTAGGCTGAAATTCCAATGGAAATTCATGAGGGACTTTCTGTCTGCAGGGTTTTGTAATGTGGCTATGAATACCACCAAAAATGTTTTTCTTAAAAGCTGGATATCCACACATGCCTTATTGGTAAACCACTGGGTTGCTGAATTAAGGTTTTATTTACCACTGAAATAAATATACTACCCTGTATACACATAGTCAGGAACCACATATGGGAACCATTCCTGGGCTATATCAACATCAGTTAAGTTGTTTGCTGTGTTTAATGCTGTGTGTTAGCATTGGGAAGTATGATTTAAAATCATTAGCTTTGCTAGTTAATCTCTTTATCTCTTCCAGAGATCTGGAATCTGTGGGAATCTTGGTCTTTCCAAATTTGGAAGTGTTTTGCATGCTTTGGACCCAGTTTCAGAGAAAATTCTACCATCTTTCTTGGATGTCTTTTGTGTGATATTTGTTTCAACCTTCGCTGTCAGAATAGATTTTGCAAACTTAAGGTTTTCATAAAAGGAAGACATAAACAAGACATAGGTGTGTTGTTTTTTACTGAACTTTCTTATTTGGCAAAAAGTAATAGTGCACTTAGGTGGGTTTTGTTGTGTTCTACAAAATTCTATTACTATGCACTATATATTCATTCTGGAAGAAAAGGAGTAAAATTTATTGACCTGACTTAGTGTTTTACTTCTAATTTGTTACCTGATGAGTAATTAGAATTTACTGTCTGAATAAAAATTTTTCCTGCATATTTTAATAAACCATATACAGTTTTTCCAGCTTATTTATGGCTCTAGCCATTTGATACTATATACTTTTAAAAAGTTGATGGTTGGCACTAGGTGATACACCTGTCATAGTATCTATTTACAGTCTATACATCCTCTCTGCCAAGTTAGGTCATAGTTTGCAATGTGGTTAGCACTGAATTCACAACATGGCATGATTCTGTATAACAATCTGAACTTGTGAAACCAACTAAATGGTGGTAATCTTATAGGGAGTTTTATTAAGCTGCAGCTACACATGGGGATATAGGAAATATGTCGCTGAAACTAAAATTTATATTATTAATCATTTTAAAATGAATTTTCTTCTGTGTGTGTATTTTTGTGCAGGATAATTAGCTAACCACAGTTTGTTTATACAAGGTGTGTGTAATCTGTTTATAGAGCATGGCAGCTGACATAATGTAGCTCTTGGAGAGCTGTGACATTCCCTTCCCACAAGTAACATTTGAAATGATAAAACAACATTCAGATGAATAACTCCCCCCCAGGTAAAAATCATTACAGCCCACATTCTCCAATAATGTTTTCAATCCACCTTGTTAAACCTTTCCACAGAAGCAACCCCACTTGCTGTAACTGTAGAGCTATTCTTTGGCCAGTTTGGGGCCCGAAAAATGTGTCTGAAGTAAATTTACTGTTACTGAGAAGAGTGTTTTTTGTAGACCAAAATGTTATGATATGGCTCAGACAAAAATAATGAGATTTGATTAGGGGATTAGAAACATGACCACACAAGTCCCCTGTCGTCTGGATGGAAATATGGCATAATAGGGCATGAGGAATTCGAGCCCAAGTATTTGCCATCGTTGAGATTCACATTGTGCCAGGGCTCTGAAAATGTTTTCTTCAAGATCACTGCATGCTGCTCAGAGGAGAGCTTTCAGAAATGGCAGGATATCAAACATCTCTATTTGATGGCCCCCCAAAGTATGCATCATTTTTGTACCAGGGTCCATGTGAATGTCTTTTTCTGGACTTTTTCCCTCTAGAGTGACAAAGCAGGGAGCATATAAATACAATTGTGGGATCTGCTCTGCATGGAAGTGCTGTGCAAAGATGGACAATATACTTACTGCCTGCATCTTCTGGGACTGACACTGTGCCAACAGGACTTAGAGCTCATGTGAATGGCTCTGGCTTTGATTTGCAGTATAAACATGGATCCCTTCGGTATGGGTGGAGTGTACCTCGGCAGGCCTGTATTTGATGGATTCAAACCCCAGGGGAAAGGTAACCTGGCAGAACTGATGTCTGCTGAGGATCAAATTTGTTGGCCTTCAAACAGCTTAAATACATGTAGTGAGTGGATCCAAACTAGAATAAATTATCCAGGGAAACAGTCTGGCAAGGGTCTGAGGGCTGAGCTATGTACGCCTCCTTCTTTAGTCCTCAGTGGTAAAGCAAAGGATGAAGAGAGAAGGGCAGTTAAAACAAGCAACTGTGTTAACAAAAGAAAGTGGAGAAACACTGCCTCTTCTTGTGCAGTCTCTTTTCCCCTTAGGTACAGCTGCTTCCAGTTCTTCATGCTTACAGCCTGGCTCCCAGGACGCAACAGCAAAGAAAGGAGACAAAGAGATGTGGCTGGCTTTGGTCACAGATTTCTGCCAGTGAGGTCCTCCTCCCACCCTGAAGGAAATTCATTGTCATATAGTATGTCCCAGTGCTGAAGCAGTGCTGGTGTACAAGATGTTTGCTCTGGAATCTCTATGCTCTCCAGCCTCTCGTAGTCATGCTAATGCACAGCCTGGAGGGTTCTTCTGACTTGGAAATTCAACTTGCAATGTACACTAGGGATGCTCCTACCCATTTGTGGATTTACTTACATGATGGTTTCTTCTTATAACTGCTATTTGCTGGTGATAGCACCTCTTTCATCTTACTTTGACAGGACATGAATTAGGTGTAAATGAGCTAGATATTTACCCATTTGCCACCTCTGAGCTGCAAACTCCATCAGCATGCCCAAACTATCTATTTCTGCAGAACTGTGACTCCAGCTGAAAAGTTAAAAGAGAGTGGACAGGATCATGTTCTGCAAATGAGTGAACATAGTGCTGAATTCTATAAACACAGTAAAAGTGAGTGGGTGATTGCAGTTAGCCTTTCCATAGCCACACTTCTGCAATTCGTGACCCAGCAGGCACAGGTGAAATGGGACAGTGACACTTTTTCTCTGCTGAAAAAACATCAAGAAAGATCCCTGACTGGTAGAGTGGTTACCTGGAAGTCAGTAGAGACTTATATTCAATTGAGCATGTACTCCAAGGAGGAAGTTTCCAGTTTTATTGAAATAATAGGATATTTTGTTATTTAATTCAGCAAGACAGGCTGTCAGTCCCAAATCCTTGGGACATAAGAAGACTGCAACCTGACTGAAAGAGGTGTTATTTTCTTACTGCATGTAAGGCTAGGATGGGTGTCAGAATCAGGTAGGAGGCCAGGTGGAAGGAGGAGAGGTCATTTTTTCTATAGTTTGGACTGTGAGATTTGCACTGTACCATACTGAATGGTGTATATATAGCTGGTTGCAAACACTCTTTCTGCTGTAAACAAGCTGCTATGGCAATGATACAGGATGTAATGTATGCTAGTTTCTCTGTGTAGGATGTTCTCAGGCAACTCTTTAGTATCAACCTGTGACTATTTGGTCCTCTGACTAGTGGGGGGATGCTGAAGTCTTCCTCATGGGGTATCTCATGCAAAAGCTGCTGTTATTTTCTTCCTAATACTTCTTTGTTTTACAGGTATGATGTGTACCTGAAATATTTGTCCTTGGTTTTTGTAGCTTTTTTGTGACGCATTTGTTGTGTCTTCCAGAAATGTCCAGTATTTTACCAGAATATTGAGAGAGGGAATAAGACATGACCTACTGTATTTTATTTCTGGGAACATTCCTACATGACAGTTGTGTATCCTCAAGCCCACACTTAAAATGTAGATCAAAGAGTATTGCCAACATGTATTTTTCCTTGAGAGTTTTTTCCAAATATGGAGTCATATTTACTGCTCTGCCAGTATTCTTGCAGCTAGTGTCTGTTTTATATTTCTGTGCAATTCCTCTTGTTAAAGAAAGAAAGAAAAGCATAATGGCCAATGTCTGGCTAAAATATGCAATTGGGAGTATTGACTCTATTGTAATTTCAGATGGGTAAATGATAAATAAATATGCAAGGACCATGCAGCATGCACTCTTGGGTATAGTGTTGCTATTCTCCCATTTCTGTTATGTTCAGATGACACTAAGATAGTCATGTAATGGAAGCGAGTAGAAATTGGGTGGTTAAGAAGTCTGCTCTCAAGCTATTTAATATGCAATGTACTGCTCAGAATCTGCTATAGTGGGGATACAGATATATAGCTAGGCCTTGCACATTTGATTCATAGTTTGTTAATAATATGTGATCAGTTAAACAGTGCAGGATGAATACATAAAATTATTTAATCATTTAGAAATCACAAAATTTGCTAAATAGCAGGGTAAGGAAAATTGAATTCGTGCAGCTTTTTGTCATTGCAGAACAGTCCATGCTAGCCTTTAATTTTCATTACTGGGTTGAGTTACAGTGTCAAGTCTAATTCATGGGCATTTATAAAAGGCAAATTTTAACAAACTTCATTAGGAAAAATGCTGTAATTTTTCCTGAAGGGTCATAAGATGTTGCACAAAAAATGGAATAATCTTAGGCCACTGATCTGAAAAATGCTTTCTTTTTGGCATTCTTTACACCATAAGAGGGCAAAAGCCCAGTATCTGTGATGTTACTCAGTTTGGTATTTTTCATCCTCTTCAAAAAGCTTCATCTCTCTGGACAACCCAAACCATTAATCTAGGGAAAAAGAGTCAGCACTTAATAACAGAATGTTACTTTATTGGGCACTTAAACTGTGGCCAGGAAAAGCAAATACACTCTGAATCAACCCAGTGCAGTGAAGTGGAATATAAATGTTGCAGAGCTTATCTATGGAAGCATGTTGTCATTTCTCTGAGGTTTCTATCAAACTTTTAATCAAAACCATAGCTGAAATTGGCCCACGTTACTGTGATCATTTTTGAATGTTCTGTACTGTTAAGTCTAGCACACAGATTTATAATGTTTGAACACTTGCACTTTTGCCAAAAGTCACAAGAAAGTTGCAGGCTTCAGACACACATCATTTGCACGTGTAATATATCTACTTCAGAAGCAAAGAGAAGTCCACTGGAGATGGCCACAAATGCACTCCAGTGGCTAGAACCAATGATCCGATAAAGCTGCAAGATGATCTACGAAATAAATGTATAACGCTAATGAATAAGGAGGAATGTATTCACTAAGACCAGCTGCGGATCAGGGAGGCTAAAGGCCTGTATTAGCTCCTGTAAAAGTCAGTTTGGAAAACCTATAGTTAGAGTTCAACACTAAATTGGCTTACAGAATGCCAGCACTGATTTAATACATAGCTTAGTGACAGGCTTTTTCTGCTCATTCACTTTTCTTAGCACAGCTGGTCATTGTACCTCTTATCTTTCTTACCTACAGAGTACTGTGAGAGGCACACCAAAATGTATGAAGATAATATCCATATATAGTCCATAATGCCTACAGGTAGAAAGATCCTAGCGCTGCAATTATCTGTATTTTAGGCTTAACTTCCTGTTTTGTTGTTGTCAGTGCACACAAACAAGCACTTGCTCATGTGTTCTGATAGCCCATGGAAACAGACATGTCTATAGGCAATTTTGGGGTTTTTTGTCTGATAATGCATCTACTAGAATAGCTGTTAATCTAGTGATTTCATATAGCACTAGATTTTATATACAGACATCCAAAACCACACATACCTCATCTATCTTTGGTTTATATTAGAAGCACAGAAAAGAATACAACATCCAAAATGAAAACCAGGAGTGGTTTACGTAGTATCACAGCTGATACTTCTCTACAATGGCAATACCATAAAAATGCTGTAAGAAGTATCAAAAGAAAAATATATATGTGTGCACATAATACATAATGTTAGTGAAGTACTTATTTAGTAAACTATACTAGTTAGTCATGCCCTCATTAAAAGTTTTGAGAAATACAGGTTGATCAAAAACATATGGAACATTATAAAATAAGGAAAGGCTATACTAATATTGTCATGTATTGGTAGTTATTTTTTCCAAGGAGAACACTGTATGTTGTTTTGTTTCACTAATGAAGTAGGTGTGAAGAATGAACTTCATGTAGGGAGCAGCAGACAGTGTAAAATGTGTATTTTACTAGTGGATTGACAGTTTAGTTGCTTGTTTCTAACATTTAAAAGTTAGAAAATAAAAAGAACATTATTATGGTGATTAGATGAAATATTGAATTAATTTTATGAGGCGTGCTAAATTAAGAAAAATGTAATTCATTTGGTTCTCCTTTTCCTAAACTTTATCTCATTGGGCATTAGTCTTAGAATAACTCCATTCTGTACTCAATTTTCAAAATGTTTCCATTTGGTTTCATGATATTTGCCCAGTGTTTTAAAGGTAAATAGGCATACAAGCACTCCAGATACTTTGCAGAGTTAAGTGACCATGATCAGGGCTTTCTGAGGCAGTCGCATAGTCAGTTGGGGGAAAAAATGACTCATTTTTATGAAGCATCCAAGTCCATTATCCTTTATGTAGCCAAGACCCCAAATTACCCTGATGTACTTGGCTGAGTACGTGATGAATGGGTTGGCTGGAGGAAGGAACTGGTAGCATTTGTAATTTCCATGAATCTCTGGGAGGTCCCTCTGAGGAAGTCTCAAGCAATAATTTGAAGACTCTTCACATGATGTAGTTCAGGATTATTATTTTTCTATCTTTTGAAATAAATTGCGCAAGATAATTTAGACAGTGGAAGTAACAAATTAAAAAAAAAATTCTAAATGGAACTTTGTTTCCTGTTGAACACTTACTTCTTCCCTTTTGATTCTTATCTGCTGCCTGTCACTCTAGCATCCAAATGACTTAATGTTTTGTACCTCTGTTTAACATTTGCCCTGTAAATTAACAGAATAGTGGTGTCTACATCTAAATGACTGGATGGGAGGCGTCTTCCAGGTTTCTGAGTGCTTGGTGAGACCCTGCCATGCACTAGCACACTCCAGGGTTTCTGGGGAAATAAAACCCAGGTGTTCTTGCTAGAAGTACTCTCCAGTGACCACTCAAGCCAAGCTTTGTCCCTTGGCTGGGACAAAGCCATGGTCTATGCCATAATCCACTCAGTCTAGGTGCAGTCATAATTGCCAACAGTGCTTACTCCATACAAAACTGTCCAGAGGGAGACACTTAAAAAGCTATCTAATCTAGATCTGTGAGCAGAAATACTATTTACATATTCAAAACAGAAAAGGTCACACAGCTTACAAATATATTTTGTGTTTATGTCACCCAATGAAAATCATTAGGTAGCACGGATCACAGAATTACTTTCAGCTAAGCCAGAAATACAAGAGTCAGATGTTACAAATAAACTCCAATTTCAATTGATTGAATAATTATTTTATTCAGCCAGTTTTCTTTAGAAAATGGTTACATCAAGTGGTTTGAAAACTGTTCCAGATGTCAGTTGTTGTTTTTCCTTGGGAATGCATGAAAAAATGGAAGGTCATTTGATTGATACCAGCATCATACATAAATATGACACCGTATTCTATCTTAATATATGTGACAAGCAATTTCACTCCTAGCAAATCTAAACCTGAGTGTCCTTTTTCCTAATTCAAACAAATATTCAGTTTTAATCCTGTTTGTAATCACAGAATACACTCCTGTGTCCCTTCCAACAGCAAGTACCTCTGTATATTTGAAGACGAGAGTTTTAATCTGATACAAGTTCATCCTTCCTGGTACCATTTATCTTAATGTCAGGGTTTACTGAAAGTCTTCAGTCAAAACTATTAGGAGCACACTGTTTTTTGATGGAATAACTCTTTTGTGAACCACATTACTTCCTATAGAAAATGTTGACTCTTGGTTGAAATTGCCGGAAAACCAAAAGTGCCACGTTGGATGTACTTTCTCCATTCTTCCCATTCCCACTTGCTTCTGTGTCCAGCTTCCTCGATCAGATTACACTGCCTGTAAAGCATTTAAATGCCTCTAAGAGCAGTGAGATTCAGTGGACTGTGAAGGCAGACAGGACAAAATGTCAGAGCAAAACATTTGCAAACAATTGTTTTCCTTCCTTCTTCTTCTGGCTTTGAGATCTGTTACTCTGAAGTAGTGATTTACAACAAGATCATGTTACTTCTTAACATATTCATCATACTTTTGACAGCTTAATAGGTTTCAATAGCACATTTTAAAAAGCTGACAAACATTTCAAAATATGATTCTTGATATGTCATTAAAAATAATGCTATTCTAAGATACAGCACTTCCTTTAAAAACAAAATAAAACAACACAAGACTTCAAACAACAATTCACCATGCTTTTAAGGGCTTAAAACAAGGAAATTTTTTTTTCATTGAGGTTTCACAAGTTCTGTGACAGTAAATAAAACATGAATTCTAATGCCTTTCTGTGGCCTGTAAAATAGTAGGTACAATGAAACTGTAGTTTACGCAGAGCAGTAGAAAAAGTGCTAATTTATGAAGACCAGTGAGATCTATTGTCTAGATTTGCTCCTTAAGAACAAAAAATTCTGGGTAAATCCTGACTGCTTTGAATTTAGTGGGAATTTAATCACGGACTTAAACAGCTTGGACTGTACTAGTAAATAAAATATTCTTGGGGCTCTCCTCTGCATCACTACATTGTAATTTCCTACTGGGACTATCTCCATGCCCCTTCCCGAGCCCTGCACAGGAGTGCTGGGGTAGAGGAGGAACTGGCCCAGGACAAAGTCTCATCAAGGGCTCTTCTGGAAACCAGCAGTACGAAGTAGCATAGCCACAAACATTGAGGCTAGAAATTCACCTTCTCCTTCCAGTCTCTTTTAACTAAAGTCCTTTGTTTCTCCATTCTTCCCATAACTTCACTATCTGAAAGATTAGATCATAAATATAGGCATCGCCTGTTTTTTTGCCAGTGCAGTCCAAAGGGATCAAGAACCTTTCTAGTGAAGCCTATGGTTAGTTGAAAACTGGATTTGACTGAATTCTCCACCCTCAAGGTAAAAAAAATCTGTAGAGTAATAAAATTTTAAGTGTCCTTAAAACTGTAAATGTTAAGGAACTATTTTATTTAATTACGTACCATATGCCATATTTGGCACGCATTAAAATCTGTAGGGTTTTATGTGTTTCTTACTGCTCAGTAACTAGTACTTAGTTAAATATTTAATCTAAAACTCCTTAAATACAGAAGGTCCCTGCAAGAATTTATAGTCTTCTGTCATGCAAGAAAGGAAGAGGTAAAAATCTGCAATTCTGTAAAACTTTAGAGGGTAAAAAAAAATCATATATAATGAATAGTAGTCACTTTCCCTCTAGATCATTGAAACTTAGGTCATATGCTCCATCCAATTTGACAAAATTTTTACAAATGAAATTATCCTGTAATGCAAACATACTGCATCTTCCTATCCTCTATCTATTTGAAAGCAAATATTCAGTTCAATTTTTATGTATAAATACATGCTCTTTCAGGCTGGGGAGTCTAAAAATTTTTCATCTAAATGTACCATTAAACATTTAAATGAAATTTGTGTTTTTCTTATTGATCATTGTGTATCTTCTTCCTTCAATTACGACTCCAAAGAGTTGAAAATAATGTTTTGTCCTCTATTGTAATTATGGTTTTTCACAATGTAAAAGCCTATAAGATTTTGAAGGCAGAAACAGCTGCATGGCATACTAAATCAAATAAAAATTGTTACAAATAATTTTTGTAGCCTTATTTAAAAATAAAATTGTTGCCAGAAGGAAGAATCTTAAACCACATAGAGACAGAATTTCTGTCTTTTGATTCCCTCTTTTAGGTTGCAATACCATTTAAAAAAACTGGGTAAGAAGAATGGGACCAGAAGTATTCACTTAATGAAAATAATAACATGAAATAAAATACAAGCAAAGCCACAGTTTGCCTGAGTCTAAAGGACTTTGAATTTAGAACCTTCTCTACTCTATCTTTCCTTATTAGTGGCAGATTCATAGGTGAGATAGAGAACTATGGGAAATGTTTCACTTTTATTTTGCCTCAACAACCTGCTTTTTTTTTTTCTTGAAAGAGATGCCATTGGAAATATGGAAGCACATGGAAATAAAAGTGAGATTATTTTTTTCTGAAAAATTCATAATCCAAAAGAATATGTTAGTATTTGTGTACCTTCCAAAGGTACAGTGGAAAAGATGTTTCTTTCCTGGATTTCTTTTTTGTTATTGTTATTTTTTAGGATGGATGAAAATTACAAAGCTTTATTTTGTCAACAAAAGTCCTAAAGTCTTCCTCAATACTGGTAACATATGGCATTCTTTAATTTTTAATCTCTCTGATCACCAGGAGCATTAAATCAAACCATGATCTAAAGTCATCAAAGGGATAATGTACCATGAAAAGATGAAGTTAATTCAATTGCAGTAACTTTATTAGCACTACATGGTACCCAGGTACAGTAGAAGTTAATGAAGGCAATGAATAGTCGACATCTGTTCATTGAAAATAATTTAGTCCTAATTTAGCATAGAGAGATAACTTCTGCACTGAAACATCAGTTGTTTTTATTGCTGCCTAGTATACAAAATCAGCATATTAGTTTGGCACCGATTTCTATTGAAGAGTCCTGACCTTGTATCAGAAATGAGAACTGTGATTATGTGGAGTAAATAGTTGTTGTCCGAAAATTTGGCATTCTTTGATCATAAGTTTTAAAGTTGTGTGAGGACATTCAGCAATGATGAGCTGCAGGGCTTGGAACAGTGGTGAACAGTGTGTCCAACACTGGGAAAAAGGTCACTTGAAACTCAAAATTTGTTCCCGTCCTGTTCATATTTTATTTTTGAATACCTCTTTATTTTTCATTTGTAGCTCCAGACTGCAAATAGATGCTCATCTGCTGGGTAGCCTACTTACTGAGAAACTTTGTTGAAAGCTGAGGATTCAAAGTGTACTGACCTTGTGGCATAGAACATTTCCTTCTCATCTAAAAGAGTAAATACTCAATGCTTTTAACTGAGACTGTAATGAAACAGATAGTGTTTCCTGTTGCAGTTAGTTTCCTCTATAATTTTTTGAAACTTTCTTGGAAGCCGTCTTAATGAAGCATTCCTCACAGTGAACTGGTTTGTTAAACTATTTGTGCAAACCAAACATCTGAAGAAGTGTGTTGCAAACATGAATTAAGCAGAAATTGAGGGCTTAAGGCGTATCTGAAAAAAAAAGTATTATTTGCAAGTTATCTTCCCTTTTTTGCTTAGAGTGTTCCACTAACATCATAATTTCTGGAAAGGTAATGTCCAGGAAGAATTTGAAGCTAGTTGTTTCATGTAAACTATCTTCTGATAGCTAATAGTGGACTGTCCACTAGCATTACTTAATTTTTAGGAAACAGACTGAAAGAACTAAGCTACTAATGTAAAGTTCTGTAAGTCAAATGCATATTGAAGTTTAAGCATAATAAAGCATTTGCCAAAAGGTAGCAATGAGAGGGAATCTGAAGGTATGTCTAAAATTGCTACTGTAAGGCTCTGAGAAATTTTTTATTAGGAAGTCCTTTCCCTTCTGTAACAGCAAATGCATGAAAGAGAGTGCATCAAAATTTTGTCAATGGTAGATGAGGTTCTTTATGACTAAATAAGTGTTAGAGCTGCAGTTATTCACATTTAATGTTATCCTTAGGAAAGACAATTGTTTACATTTTTTCTTTGAGCTTTACTGCAATTGCTTTCTTATCCATTAATTTCTGAAGAGACATGAGCACTGCAGCTCTTACAAGTGACTGATGTAACAGGCTCAAGGGCCAGACAGGCATAAATCCCTTTTCTTAGATATCTTCTGTGCTGCTGACAAACCTGCAGTCAGGAGCAGGATAGTACTGTTATGTTTAAAGCTGTGGATGAGCCTCAGCCTTTCTATTTAATGACATATTTCTTGTAAGCAAATATACAATGGAAACTGAGCTCTGTGTGTGTGTGTGGTTTTGTGTGTTTTAGTATTTAATGTAGCTGTTAAGTACCAGATTAATGTCTCTGTACAAACCTACTCAGCTAGCCAGGCCTGAGTAAATAATGCACTAAGTCTTATTCTGTATCTCCTAATAAAGCACATTGAACCATTCCTCTTAATATTGCTGTTATGATCTAACATAAGAAAGAAGTATTACTTTCTTCACAATAGGGAAGTCAAAGATTAACAGAGTCTCAAGTGGAATCTTTGTAGAAAGGACCAGGAACAGCTGTTTGAAGGGTTACCTTATATTACCCCAGCAGCAATTAACTACCAGAAGTTCAGCTTCACCAGTCCACTCTCAAAAGACTAAATTTACTCAAGTAGTTGGTAATTTCACATCTTTAAATAGCATAAAATGCAATGGATTGGGCAGTTAGAAAGAAAATGCTGATTTACTAGCAGAGTTAATGAATTTCCTTTGAAAAAGAAAAATTAAAAATATAGTGCTTGGGTTAAAGATTTGGATTTTAACTTGGGATCAGAAAAAGGAAATCAGACTCTTTTAATTCCTAACACATGGTTCTTCCAGTCTGCTTTCTGAAGCTTTTTGTAGCCCAGAGTGATAGACAGCAGGGAAATTATTTTCTAATTTTTATTTGTTTTAGCTGATCTATAAACAGTGCTTTGACCTAAAGATTGAGATTCCAGAGGCTTATTCTCCTTGGAACCAGGAAGCTAAAGAAACTCAGACAAAGTCACGAATAGAGGCAATGGTTTTTTTTCACTTGTCATGAGGAGAATAAAGCTTTTATCATCACTGATAAAAAATGACTGCAACACTTATTGCTTTCAGTGTAAGAAGCTGCAAGATCAAGGTAATAAGGCATTCTCCAAAGGATACAATGGGAAGTAAAAGCACTATTCTAGTATAGTGAAATAGAAATTCTTACAAAAATGTGATCATCCATTTTAAGCTGAATGATACTCAAAGAAAGAAAAAGACCATGGCTGGGCTTTTTTGGTGCATTATAATCACAGCCAGCTGAAAGCTCTGAGTAATGAAGCAGATGATACTATGTGAGGTTGTCCATCTCAGCTTCCCAGCAGTAAGGGAATTTACTATAACAATTTATGGACTTTGGTTCCCATGGAAGGAAATATGTGTATGCCTATCCTGATGTAACTGAAAGTAGAAGCTGAAAAATAAAGTAACTGTTCCCAGGGCTTTTCACATTCAACTTGATTTCTGCATTAATCATCTCTATCACAAACAGTCCTTGGCTGTAGTCCACGAAGACAATGGAATGATTTCACAAAGCAAAGGAAGACATTTTTCATTTACTCGTGGATATCCTCAGTCTGAAAGGTAATCTTTCAATAACAGAGAAATTTAATGTGGAAGCAGTGATATTGACAAGTAAGGTTAAACAGACTGAAGCAATGTTGAGTTTCACTTCAGATCCTGGGTAAAGACACTTCTCTTTGTGTCCAATATGTTTGAAGCTTTGAATCCTGGAAAAGATAGGGCTAATAATCTTTTCTTTCCCTTGCCTTTCCTGTCAAATGCCAGTTAGAGAACTAATCACGATGCTTATCATGTCATTTTAAAAGTTTCCCACAAAATTTAAAAGGTTTTTCACAAAAAAAGATAAAATTTTACAAGTAATCTGAGAGATAATAATCTGTATTAATGTGCAGCGTAATTCACAGCCCTCTCCCACACAGTTGGGTGCCGAGATGTTCAAAGCCTGGAAGCACGAGAGAGTTAATCCATGTGAACTCATTTCTGAAGTAAAAGACAGCTGATACAAAGTTGAAATTTCTTTCGATGAAGAGTTCTGTAGGAATGACTATTTAGGCAGAATGCATAGGGAAGTTTTTCCTGCATCCAGGGGGAGCATTTTGCTCTGTGATGTTGAAGCCCCTGAGTTTGGGCTGTTATCTTATCTGTGTTTCCCACAGCACTCTTGAATGCAAGGTGGCCTAGGAGGACATCCAGCAATGATCAGCTGCAGGGCTTGGGGCAGGGTTTCCACATCTGCCCACCCACTGGGACACCTGTGGCATAAGGAGTACTCCTGTTACAGACAGGGAAATGCTGGGAGTACAGGAGGTGAGCTGACAAGAATTTAGACAGAGTTTTTAAAAGAATTCATTTTTCGTCAAAAGTTTGCCTGACCAGCCTAATATCACAAAGTATTTTTGATGACTAAATTTTTCAGACCAAGTCCCTTTCATTGTAAGTTTTCGATTACTTCAGAGAGTGGAGTATCATCATGTCACCTAGCTTCTATCTTACCTTCTTTGCCATGGAAACATTAACATCTGTGTAATTAATGAAAGGGTTGTGATCAAGTATGTTTTTCATGTGCTTGAATTGATGTATAGTCCTCTGCAAGATGAGAGTATAGAGCTGATGAATGAAAGATCCTGGTTGTTTTGTTGTTTGTTTGGGATTTTTTGGTTTCTTTGGGTCTTTTTTTTAAGAAGAGGAATGCGAGAAGAGGGATAAAAGCAGAATAATTTTGGGACCTTGGGAGGTCATGAGTTCACAGACAGACAAGGTTGCTCAGGGCTTATTAAGGAAAGTTTTGAAAATCTCAAGGAATGCATATTCAACAGCCTTTCTTAAGCAACTTGTTGTATTTCTCTTGCTGCAGTTTGTGTCAGTTGCTTCTTGTAATAGGACTGTGTGTCTTCAGCACTATTTTCTCTGTAACCACTTGGCAGGCAGTTGAAGGCAACAACAATACTCCTACCTCTGATCCTTTCCTCTTCAGATTGATCAACCCCCCTTCTGTTAGCTGCTTTTCATGCACCAGGTGCTCCAGCCTCCTTGTCATCTTGCTGGCCCTCCACTGGCCTTGCTCCAGTTCCTCAATGTCTTCTTGTCTTTCTCATACTGCAGAGCCTAAAGCTGGAGGCATAACTCCAAATGTGGTCTCACAAGTGCTAAATATAGGAAAACAAATGCTCCCCTTGGCAAGAGTATACCCCTGCTAATGCAGCCAAGTAAGCAAATGTCCTTCCTCCCTTCAGAGGTAAACTGCTGGGTTTTGTTCACAAACACCCCTAGTTCCTTGTCTTCTTTCTCTCCCACCAGTGCCAAGCCTTTACTGTTACATGCTCTTCTTTCATCCCAGATGCAGGATTTTTGTGTGTCCCTGACTTGGGAAATGGTGCCTGCAGGAGTGTATTCTTCCTCTTGCTTTAAACCCTGGATTGTAGTCACCCACACATTACTTGAGTAATACAACCCAAATATTACTGTAGTCTTTAAGTACTTATAGCTGTGTCTTTTTTCAGCCACAAAAAATGGCAGGGAAAAGCAACAAAAAATAATTTAGCTTTCTGAAGTGAATGTTGCCCCTGTAGGAACTAAACTGTATCCCTTTGGATAATATTTTTCTCAGTGAGGTTTTTATTTTAGAACTCAAAAGCTTTAAATATTAAATGCACATCCACATTTATTGCAAATGTTACTGTGTGTGTATTTGGACAGCTATTTACTTATCTATGCCTGAATGAGATATAAATTACCTTATTTGCTTAAGTAAGCACCACTAAAATTCCTGCCACACATTCAGACACTGAATCCTAGTGAAGGGTTCCAAGACATGGTCAGCAGCTTCTGGGCTTAGTTCCCTCTGCAGACTCAGCATTCAAAGAAACAGGATGAAGACTCTTTGCCAGATAAGGGAAGGAAAAGCATTTTGTTATTAGAATGCAGAGATGGGGAATTGTGTCACTCAGTTTGTATAAAACCACAATCTGAATAAGCCTGGGTGAGACTTGGCAGGTGAATCCACTAAACCAGCCTTTGAGAATGTCCCTAAAAACCTGCACAGCCAGATGAAGGAAAAATAAAAATGGCTGTGATGGTTTTCCTTTCCACCTTTCCTGGCCACCTTTTCAGTGCCCCATAAAGGGCCAAAAGGCTGGGGCATAAATCCTTTTACAAATCATTTGCTTTTATTATTCTTGGTTAGTGTCAACCTTATCTCGCATTTAAGACAGCAGGTGTGATGAAGTGTCAGCAGGATTGAGATCAGCAGGCATTTTGACTATGCATTTTCACTGCAAGGATGGAATTAACACTTTGACACAAGTTGTTTAAAACCGACTTGATTTTCAAGACAGCCATCTGGTCTCTTTTATTCTCAGTGTTGAGGACACAGGTACCTAATGGTCAGGGTATTCCAGCAGGTTCAATCTCTGTCTTGGAGACCTACTCTGCTTGTTTGAGTTTTCTATTCTGGAGACAAATTCTACAACTACATATAGCCTTTTAAAAGTGCATGAATAACACTTAACACAATTTTGTGCACCTTAATCTTAAAATATATATTCACAAGTAAGATGCTACTTTTTTTTATGGGGTGACTTTTTAAACAGATATGAAATGTGATTTTTTTAAACCACAATGAAAACACAGTTGTTCAATGCAGAGAAAAATGAAGGTCTACATCTAGTCCATTTCACTGCTATATCCCATTGTTCAGTTTCAGTCTACAACAAGGATCAGGAAAAGAGCTGTTAAGATAGGAAATGGGAGTTTTTATACTGGAATTTCTCTGGACCTGATCTTGTTCTGAATCTGATGAGATTGTTTTACAGCCTAGTGGGAAGGATTAATGCTGGGTACACAAAACTGTTAACAATGGCAAAAAGTTTGTGTGTAAAGAGTTGAAATATCAATTTGGGATGCACAAATAGAACTGATAAAAAAGCCCAATATTTTCTGACCTCCTTCTGTACTTGTCATTGTTCACCCAGTTGTTTTATTATACAAATGCTTTTCTGTGGAGTTGAAAAGTCCTTGTTTGACTATTTTTCTTGTTTAAGTTCATAATAAGTCCTTTCATAGTGGAGATCTAAGGCAAGTACAACAGGAATCAGTCCCATAACTATCTCCTAAGAGCAGTCAGAACTTTTAGAAATTAATTCTGTTAGGACTTCTCAAAAAAAAAAATTAACAAAGATATTTGTAGTGTAATCTCAGAAAAGCAGGCTGTAGAACTCCCATACTAGCCCTATCTCTTGGTCATCAGCTGAAATTTTACAGAGAAACAAAAATCTAAAAGTCCTGGGAACACAGCAGGTTATAGGTTTGTACTTTTTTCCAAGAGCTATTTCTGATCTTGTGATGCAACTCTGGTGAGTGTTAGTGGATCAGAAAAAGCGGATTCAGAAATTATAAGCATGGGACATGATTCTCTATCTTAAGCAATAAATGCAAACTTCTTTAGGCACTGTAGAACTCCAGTATCTGGAAGGCTCTGATAAGCTTTAAAATAGCTATGCAACAGCCATGGTGATCTGTGTAGGGCAGAGCAAAATATATGGCCATTTGTCACACGTGTACTGCTAGAATCATGAAATTTTGAAGTGTTGAATGTTTGAATCAACTAGTGAGCAAAGCAATCAGGTGAACCTGCCTACTTTATTCTGTTTGAGCATAGCAGACAGTGATTTGAAGTTTTATGTTTCTGGGACCAAAAATCTCATGAGATAAGGGAACTGTGGGGAAAAAAAAGCAGAAAATCTGTTTGCATACTTCAAACACCTTCCCCCCATCTTTCCCCTTGACTAAGTTGACTTGTTCAGCTCTGAGCCATCACACTGTTCTATGCAAGGTATGCTGAACCTGGCCAGGCTGGCAGGGTGTGATGCTGGTGGATAACAATGCAAAGTGCCTGCATGATTAGGGGCTTGGTTAGGAGCTGGCCCAGCCCGCAGCAGGTCCATGATGGATGCACCAATTCAGGGCACAGGATTCCCGGATGGGAGCGCAGCAGTGAAGTGCTGCTCTGCGGATGGGATAAGTGCTCTCATTATTCACACTCCAGACAGAATAATTGCCTCCATTACTCACATGTGTGTCCACTGTATATTGAGTAAAATATGTATCTTTGTTGTTTACTCAGTCACAGTGCAGCATTTTATCAAGTTCAGTGTTAGTGGATTAAGTATGGGAGCACACGGCCTTTTTAACCTTTTTTAATTTGCTCATATCATGCTCGTAGGTGGTCTCAGGACTGAGATCAGAGTGTAACCATTATGTCACCAAAGCAAATGCTGTGCCAGTAAAGAATTTATGTCCTTTAGTTGGGATTGTGTTCAGCTATCAGATGGAACTGCTCTTGATTGTAACAAAATGAAAATGCTAATTAAACTGACATTATTTGAATTTAAAATGTAGACATAACCAAGATCTAAATATTTTGAAATATTGTAATAGATAAAGGATATTTCTTTTCCTAAATAATATTACCTCATGGATGGTATAAAGCCATCTATTTCACTGTTACAGAGAAGTAATGTAAGTTTTTCCTGTAGCCTGCGTATATCACTTTTACTTTGACATATGCTGAAAGACAGTAATCTGTATTTCAATTCTGAAATACATATGTAACTCAGATTCTGAAAGCTCTTGGAGAGAAGGAGGCAATGAGGGAAAAGTCCCTTTGCACCTGTTTACATCAGGTTCAGTGCCAGTGAAGACACTAAGGATTGACACTTACAGGTATCGCTTGCTTAGATACAGCCCTCAAAAAATTACAAATTAACATTCACAAAAGAGAAAGAATTAAGATGAAGGAGAGCAGGAGATCAGCAAAGCAACCAAAGGCTTAATCTTGTGCAGAATAGTACCACAAATCAAAAAGCTGTTCACTGACAACTTACCCAACAGACAATGAGATGTTAACTCAACTGCAGGAGCTGGCACATATAAAAAGTACTATAAAATTGTTGGTGACAGGGATATAGGTCTTCCTTTCCTTAAATTTAACCCAATGTTCCTAGGAGCCCTTTTTGATAGCATTTCAAAATTAACTCAAGCTAAAAAGGCCCTTGAAGAGTTACTCCATGATGTAACTATATCCATTTTGGCATGGCCAAATCCTGTTCATCACTGTTACCCAGATCACAGGCAGAAGTGGGAAGGACTGGCTTTTCTTTTTTTTTTTTTTTTTTTCCCTCTGGTTTTACTTGAAAATGGAACAGGAAAGTTCTGATGTATCTGCTAGAATGATGGAGTAGTAGCAGCTTGAACAGCTTCTCTTCTGCTATAAACGTCTTAATTCTGACTGGTCATGTGAAGAGATATATGTCATTTTTTTCAACTCTAGTTTCAGTCAGTGGAAGAATTTGTAGCTGAGTGTGATGTGGAACACCTTCAAATTTAGTGCAGGCATTTACCCAGACTGAATGTGCAGACTGTCTAAAGGGGTATGAGGATGCTCAGAGTTCAGAGGATTTATTTTGGAGCTAACAAACAACTATTTAGAGCAGTTCACTTAGGAGACAAAGTAGAAGAGTTGAGATCTGAGCCTCTGGTGGTCTCTGCAGCCTGAGTTCCCGTCTTGCTGTGTGGCCTGTCGAGCTGTTTAGACAGTACCCTGCCTGCACAAGGCAGTAATACTCATTATCTTTCTCTGCAGTCCTGTAAAACACTCTTATACCTTTTTATAGAGGCTGTGTGAGAGTGCTTTCTTATTATATGAATCTGAATTTGTTGCTAATATAGTATTTCTCTCATATAAGCCTGGATTTTTAAATTTTTAAGTCCCCTAGACCAGGCCCAGATTTATTGGAAAGTCTAACAGACCATGTGAGAATGTTCCCATTCACTGCACTTCTACTTAAGAAATCAACTTCATTGCTCTTCTTTTTATTTATGTGCAATATCAAGAACAAATGCACAAATCACTGTTAGATGCAATACTTAATGGAGAGGCAGTGAAATTGCCAACAGATCTAAAAAAATAACCTTTTCTGCCTTCCCTTCTGCAATCTGTTTCAGGGTTACACCTGGTGCCATTCCTGCCAGCTAATAAGCCTGGGTAATCTTGCTGCTGGTCCTTCTGCTGATTAATATTGATTATTCCTCTCACCTGAAAATGAAGAGAAGTCTGCATTTCCTTACTGAACGCACAAGGCCAGATGCTGAGAATGCAAGCATCTTCTACTACCCCTGCAGTAATAATAAACATTCAACAGGCCTGTTCCAATACATTTAAAAAGTGGACCAGGTAACTGCCCATGGCCTATTTAAAGCAGTGTTTGAACTGGGGACATATGGGAAATTGCTATCTGTGGAGTGTAGGCAGAGATGGTGTTCATCTGGGGAAGTGCTGCAGCTTTACTCACGAATAGAAAGCTGACACTCAAGGCAGCTTGAGTGTGCCCAGCAATCTGTCATGCAGTTTGTCCTAACAGCTTATGTAAATTAACAACTGACCTGACCAAAATATCTCCTTTGGTGACATTTTGGGTTGCTGTTAGTTTACAGGATAAATTTTGCTTTCTACCCGTTCTTAACTGTGTCCTGCATAGACAGATACAAAGTGAGGAATCCTATCCCCCATATGAAACAGAGTATACATTTTCCTGGAAGGAAAGGAAACTAAGAATTACTGATGAGCAAAGCATCAGTTAACTGAAAATGCTGGTTATATTTCAACAATAAAACAATTATACCAAAAGCTATCAAATTTAGGTATTGAATTCACCCTCTTTTACAGCTGGAGGCTTATAAATTTCTTCTACTGGGAAACATTAATCATGGCTGATGTTTCTCAGCAACGTTGAGACAGGGCAATAAATGCTAGGGAAGAGAAACACGAAGCCTAAAATTTGATCTGGCTCAAGTCACGTGTTTGTATTGGTTTTAAACCGTCAAGTTACCTTAATTTACAAACTTGTAGCTTGCATCTTAATTTCACTTCATAAATAGCAGAGATGCATGTCTCTGTTTATGCTGTAGGTATTGACAAATTTCTTACCCTGCTTTGTCACTTGAACAGTTAATTGGAGCCATCTCTTCTTCATGCCTTTTTCTAAGCATGTGCTCAAAAGTTGGTCATCCTTGTGCTGTCTGTATTTTTAACTCTATTGGCAGGGACCTCATTGTTTCTTTTCACTGTTTATCAATAAAGATATTAAACAGTGCCATGGTCTAGTTGACAAAGTGGTGTTTGGTCACAGGTTGGACTTGATGATCTCAAAAGTCTTTTCCAAACTAGTTGATTCTCTGACTCTGAATAATAGCAAACACTTAAAATCCTTTGGTTGTGAATCAAGTGAGGTGTAAGAGTTTCAAAGAACAACACAGTCCATTTTTTTTTTTTCCTGTTTATTGCGTTAACCCCTGAGATCTCAGTTACCAGATATTACTGATGTCTGAGGTACTCAGACATTAACAGATGATGTAAAAATGTCAGTATTTCTGGCATTCACTTGTGAACTTTCAATTTGGAATTTATTGCTGTATTAAAAATGCATGTGTTTATGATGACCATTCATACCATTAAAAGTAAGTAAAACAACAATTATCCCTAAATTTTGCTAAGTTTCACATAGTCCAAATGGATACTTTGAGTAAAATACTGAAAAAAAGTCTCTTGGTTAAAGCCATTCTTTTTCATTTTACCAAAGAAATAATGAATTTAGAAAGTTATTGCAAACTTCAGTAATTTTTTGGGGAGGGGAGAAGTAATTTGGTTTTTTAATACAGCAATTCCTTAAACCTCCCTCAAACAGCCCTACTCTTTGTGCTAAGGCATCCTTTGTGAAATGGTCTGGGTCATGGCACTAAACTTTCCATGTGACTTTTTATAGCTAGTTCTTCCATTCCTCCGTCTTCATCAGCTTTCTACAAGAATTAAACCTTCTCTACAGCTGAGAAGGTTTAATTCTTCTCAGCTGCCATTTCATTTTTGATTTTTCAAAGGTGCAAAGCTTCCCATTAGAGTATTGTCTTACTGACAATTCCTCCCAACGTGTATCTGCTGGAAGAGGGTGAGGGGCTAAGCACCAAGTTAATGTGATGACATACAATCAAAAAATGACTGGAGTAAGGGTGGGTTTATAAAAGCTTGTTGACCCACAAGGTGTTTTCAGGGTTGCAGTTCTTCTTGATGACAGGTAGTAATGGTTCCAGTGAGCTGGGGGCTGGCATGCTGTTGAATTGATACTCACACCAATTAGATTTTTCCTTTAGACCATGTGGGCGATAAGAGATTATTAAAAATAAGTGTGGCTGACAAACAAATCTGCACCAAAAATTGTTTATGTGAGTGGTCAGGCTATCTTGTCAGATGAGCTGACCAGCCCATTTCTTCTGTCAACAGCTTTATGAATGCTGTGACTTTGGTTGTCTCCTTTATTCTGCCTGAGTCCCTGCTCAGAGACTATAATTCTGTTGTTATGCCCATCTGAGAATTATTTTAAATTAAATGGATCTTAAGACTTAGGGCATTTAATTTGGTATTTTCCATAGGTTCTACATGACCTCAAGAAAACGTTAAGGGAATGAACAACATTACTTCAGACACCTGAATGAAGTGCTTTAGTGCCAGTTCATTTATCAGGGCTTGTCCAACAGTCAAATGTCTTGCCCTAGCAATAATTTAGAAAGTATTTAACAAGGAGGTCTAAATGGAAGGTGAATTGGTGCACTGAGTTTTCTCACTTTATGTTGCAATATCTATCAAAAATGTAGTTAGAATACAGCATGCATCTCTCCTTCAGACAAGGCTCAGCAGAAATATTGAAGGGCTGCTGTTAGATGTTATTCCATGTACCCATCACTCCTCCACAGCTTTGGAGTCCCTTATCATGTTACAGTTTCTTGCATCTTGCTTTTGTTTTATCTCAGCTACATAAATCCCGCTTTTCTGAATTCCAAAATAAAACTTTTATTTGTAGGTTATCCTTCAAGTACCTAAGAATGGCTGCAGAAAAATATGAGAGGTTCCTGAGCAATACAGCCACTAACATTTTAGTCCCTTTAGGGTCAACTGATATGATTTACTGCTTTTACTAGAGAGAGACCTCATTTTTCTCAATTTCTAACATTTGTTTGGGATGGATTTTCATATGTTGCTTATTTACAAAAAGCAAATGACTGTGCCATATCTTTTTGATAGTCCTGAGTAATCAAAAGATTACACAGCTAAATAACAGCACTTCATTAAGTCATTGTGAAATATTTGGGTAGCAAGCTATCCCTCTTCAATTTCAATCTTCTCCTTTCACCCCAGTTCCTTCAAGCTGCCTCTGCTGCCATCTCCTGCTCAGAACATGACCAGGGACAAGCATCTTGGGAGGTTGCAACAGGATCATCCTCCATCCATCTGAAAACCTGGGGGTAGTGCATGTTTAGCACTTAGTTGTGCCAGGACCCTCCTCAAGAGTGCACCTGCCTCCTACCTGGAACTGGAAGAAGTTGCCTAATTGCATCATCATCTCAGAATGGCCTCAAATGTAAGGTCTTACTCAAATGTAAGAGCTATGGAGAAAGTGAAGAAGGGAAGACAAAAATATTGGGTATAACTGCTCCCTTGTCTTTTCAAACTGTGCTTCGACTTTCATGAACCAGAAAACCAGCGTGTTTGGCCAAAAATCTCAGATGCAAGGGTCAAGCAATAAAGATACATACTCTATTATTCTAAGAAACCATAAATTATTTAAGATGAAGATTTTTCTGCAATACTTAGGTTTTGTTTGCTGAAAAAGCACCTATCTTTCTGTGTCTTTTGCTATGGAACTGGGTTTATAAATTTTGTGTGTATTTAGAGGTCACATTGAGTGAAAGGAAATATATCAAAATTTGGTTTATATAGTTAGAATCAGATAAAACTTCAAGGTTTTTTTTAGGGTGTACAACATCTATTATGCGCAAATAAAATACAATGCAGTTAGTTCAAAGATAAACTGCATTGTACTCATGAAAAAAAAGTGTGTTTAAAAGATTTTAGTTGTTGGGGACCCAGCAGGCTATTAATTCCACCTTCCTTCCTTTGTATCTTCCTCTCTCTCTCTTTCTCTTTCTTTCTCTTTCTCTCTTGCTTTTTCTTCTCTTGGTTCTTTTGTCTTTCTCTGTTTTGAAAAGGACATCTGCAGACTTAAAAATCCCTAGCTTGAGAACTGCTCATGAAAATGCTAATGAAAATTGATCAGTTATCAAACGTGATACATTTTTTCATTTTGTAAAAAATGTTTTCAAAATAAAATTTGAATTTTTTTGGCAGTTCACTTGTAAAATGAGCTATTTATTCTATAATTGTGCAGCAGGCACTTTATTGCAGTTTATATGGTTATATTGAAATTGCATGAGCTGGGGCACCTAAGGGAATGTTTATATTTCAGAAAAAATTGGGCTGGATTGAAATGCAGCATGAATCACAGGAGACGTTTAGAAGCACAAGAAGATTAATGTGTCCCTAGTGACTCAACAGAGAACATCTGGTAGGTGAGATGCCTTATAAATAAATACCTGAAAGGACCTTGGTCTTAATAAATATCAGTAAAACATGAAAATGTACTCTAAAAACCTGAGAAATGTATATTATTAGCTTCATTTAGAAGGATAGCATTTACTGTGTATTTGTCTGATCATGCTGGGAGATTCATGGGATTGCCACAACAGCTAACTGGAATGAAGTCAGTTCAGAAAACCCAGGTCAGCTCTGTGGAGGGATACTGGTGCAGGGCAGCTTGTGACACTCATCAAAACATTAGGCACATGGGAACCACACTAATAACTTGGATCCCTCTGGGAATCTTCTCTCAGGTCATAGTTTTAGGATGGACATACAAGCAGTTGAAGCCATCCCAAAAGTATGGTGGAGATCTTTCTGAAAGTGTGGTGGACACCTTCCCTTCTCACCTGACTCCACCTGATTTCTGGCCTCAATTCTTTGGTTCTGCCACCTGCAGTTTCCATCTGGGATGTGGAAGCATGTGCTGAAGGAGGGTGCTCACTCAACTCCCAAGACCCTTCTCAAGACTATTTGAAGAAATACCAACTATTGAACTAGCAGATTTTGACCAGATTACAGTTTGCAAGACTGCTCACTGGAAACTAGTTACAAACAGATAACTTACAAACAAGTTATAGAGAGTGACCTTATCACTCTCTATAACTTCCTGAAGGGTGGTTGTAGACAGCTGGGGGTTGGTCTCTTCCTCCAGGCAGCAATGGACAGAACAAGAGGACACAGTCTCAAGCTGCGTCAAGGGAAATATAGGCGGGATATTAGGAAAAAGTTTTTCACAGAAAGAGGGGTAAAGTACTGGAATGGTTTGCCCGAAGAGGGGGTGGAGTCACCATCCCTGGATGAGTTTAAAAAAAGACTGGATGAGGCACTTGGTGCCGTAATCTAGTTGAGGTGTTGGAGCATGGGTTGTACTCGATGATCTTGAAGGACTCTTCCAACCTAGAAATTCTGTGATTCTGTGATTCTGTGAAATACAGATTTCCCTATAAAATATCTTATTTACTTAGTTAGGTGTTATTTTCTATATTTGTCACTGCATAGAAAGAAAGATTCACAGGGTCTGGAAAGAGATTAGTCTGGCACTTGATTGATGCAAAAGAACTTGAGTCCTGATACCCTTTTCAGGGATTTCTTAATGTTTATTTTGTGGTAAACAAATGTTGAATAAAATGTACAAACATTTTATGGAACAGAAATAAAAGCCACAGGCAGTGTCTATTCTAGGAAGATGTGCCTGGAACTGCTTGCTGGCACAAAGGCTAAATGGTAAAAAAAAATGACCCATATTCAGGCTACTAAACGTTTTATCCTCCAAAACTGTCTTGTGGGGGTTGTTCCTGGCATGTGTTAACTCCCAGACAATGTCCAGGATCTGTTTGAAGGAGGGTAAATTGGCCAGTGCCAAAATCAGCCCAGAGTGTTCTCTGACAGCTCAACAATGTGGATGCTCCAAGCCTGGTGCCCAGCAACAGGTCCTGTCTGTGGTACAGGGTGTTGCAAATTGTGTGGGATGTTTTATAGGAATTTGTTTAATAGTTGCTTTTCAGTATAAATAAAGCATTCAATATTTTAGCAGTCATGAGGTCTCAATTTCTTTTTCTTTTTTTTTTCCTCCCAAAAGTACCTTATATTCTGCAGTTGGATTTAAGCTCTGTGTTCAGTCATTAGGAAATAAAATACATGGTCTTTTTTCATGATTTACTTAGCTGAGTATATGAGCAGATTTTTTTTTCAATGTGAGAAGCTACAAGAGAAATGAAGCATATAATATTTTCAAATTTAAGAAATTGTAGCCTATATTTAGGGTATCTTAGGCCCCCTTGTTTATCTCTGTAGCATGTTCAGGTCTAGTAATCTGAAGACATGTACTAAATCTTTTTGCCTGCAGAGTCTGAGAGACTTCTGTTTATTGATCAAAATGGAATGAAAAATACCCCATTTTTTTTGACCCTTATCAAAATAAGCTGTATCCATGTTAATTCACAATGTTATTCCATAAACATTTTTTTAAAGCAGTAAGGAAGGGAACACACACACACAAGTATTCAGCACAAAAATACTGTGGGTACACTTTTCTGTAAACACTAATCCCCTAATCATGAAATTCTCCTTCATGTGAATCCAAAAGAACTATGTCTGGGCAGATACTACCATTTTCTTTTCCATGAATAGTTGAGTTTTTTCAACAAATTCATTCTGGCTGTATTAATGGCTGCTCTGTATTTTCTTTGTGTCAAAACTCAGACAAATGCTCTTATTGTCCAGAAAGTTGGCAGAAACACTGAATATTGGAGAAAAAATTCCATGTGACCTATAATTCCAATCAAAATGAGTACTGCCACTCAACAGGACCAATCCAAAGCCTATTTTAAGTCAGTGGGAGATTTTCCATCAACTTCAATAGGATTTGGATGAAGTCCATGCTGTATACTGGCAACAAACAGCTCATTCACAAACTACAGACCACTGCTTGTTTGCTGAAATTTTGGAACGAATAATTTTGAATAATGAAGAAAAGTCCTCAAAATTGTAAGCAGCTCATGGGCAATTTGTACACTCTGAAAACAGTTGCTGTGTATTAGTAAGCTTACTTTGACACAACAAAAGTACAGCAGAGAACTGCCTGGTGATTGATGTCTGAATTCTGTAAGCATCTGTCAGGTGATAGGAAACATTGAGTTTTAGGTTTAGGTTTACTTGTTATTCAGCACTACCTTATACATATGTTTGTATATATATTTCAAATCACGCTTCAGAACAATCTTGAAAAATAATTGGTGTCTCCTGCAACTGGCAACTATTTAGTGTTAGTCTTTCCTAGCACCAGCAGCACCAGCACAGCTCACTGAAATATTTCTGGTCTTCTGCATCTTTGTTGTGCTTCTGTTCAATTAAACTATTCCCACTCTGCTCAATGTGGCTTAGTCATTATGAAATTCCAGAAGGCAGGCTGAAGCTAGTTGAGTGTCATAGAGTCCTGGCATATATAAAGCTGGAAAAGACCTCTTTAGTCTTCTGATCAAACCCTCAGCTCAAAACAGGGCCAGCTTATTCCAGTTTGTTGACAGTATTGTCTGATTTAGTCCTGAATATCTCTAAAGCTGGAGATTTCACAATCACCCTCAGCTTCTTGGGAACCCTCCTCTCATCATGGGGTTTCCCATGGTTTAAATTTCCTGTCTCTGATACTGAATCATGATTTTCATTGCTGCATCTTCCACCTGAGGCCTTTTGTCCTATCACTCTCTATGTAGAAAGAGAGTCTGACTCTGGTTTGGTTTTTTTTCTACATCTTCCGCTTATGTCACTGAAGATCTGCAAGACCTCAGAGTTCTCTCTTTAAGACTGTCCCTATTTGTTGCACTCTGCAGGTGCCTAACTCTCTGATGGCCTTCTGTATCAGGAGCTTGTAACTGGATGCTATATTCCAAAAGCAGTCTCTCAAGTGCTGAACAGAGAAAAACAATCTGTTGGCAGTGCTTACACTGTTCTTGAAACGCATGAGGTTCCTGTCAGGCTGTCAAGATCCCTCATATCTCTCCACCTAAAATAAGGCATCAAAATGCAGCCAAGTAAAGCAAATGGTATATTTTCTGCTGATGAAGACCATATGGGATCCATTTATTGCTGGTTACATGATTAGACTCTGCCAGAAAATGATACCTGCTTTCTGTCTAGCTTTTTGTTGTTGATTGCCAAGTCACCAGGTCTTTACCAGTAAAAATCAGGCAATGATATGGCAATGATGTCCTGTAATGTCTAAAGCAGCTTAGCAGATCCTGATATGTCTACTGATACAATCTGCCAAGAGTAATTATATCTCCAAGTAACTTGCTTGTTACCTTGAAGAGCAGCTCAGAAATCTTTGACTGAGTCTGGCCTCTTAGGTATTTTTTTGTGAATTTTCCATTTAAAGATTATCTAGCTTGGTTTGCCAAGCCCCAGTCATTACAGAAACTAGAACTTATCAACTTTGTTCATATATGGGTGCAAGAAATACTGCAGTTTCAGCTTTCATATATGTAGGAACTGCAATAAACCCTGAGAAGACAGAACCCTGCACTGCCTTCCCTCTTTAATACTCCTTCCTGGGCTGATCTCTTTTTAGGAGAGAGAGGAATGTATATATTGAGTAAAACAATAAATTCAAAATTTTCCCTTGAACAGGGAGCTGGATGGAGGTGGGGAGATCCATTAAGGATTTTGCAAATCATTAGATGTGCAGATGTGATGACTACACCTTTATTTCAGGTTAATTTTGGAAGCTGACTGAAATTTATGTTATTACTTTTGCTATATTTGCTGAATTAGGAAAAAAATCTTACAAAATTCTTTAAATAACCTAGACATTCCATGAACTGCTTACGACACAAACCTTTGTCAGTCAAAGCTGAAAGTAAAATTTCTGGATAACTAAACCAAAAGGTAGTATTTTCTTCTGAGCTGACTATTTCTCCATTATATCCAGAGTGCTGTGTTTTGAAAGGTTTCAGCCTTCCATAAATCTAGACTTTTGCTTAATGCCTATATTATATAGAAAATAAGATGGTGGAGGTTCTCTTGTGCAGAGAAGTGTAATTTGAGGTACTCTTGAATTGAAAACCTGCGTTCTTGCTCATATCACTATTGTTTACTTTAGAACCCTTTAAAATAAAATAGATTTGCTTGCTTTAGGTAGATATAGCTGTTATCTAGGGATGACTGTTGTTTATTTTGCTTACACTTATGAAAACTGAAAAAACTAGGGGCAATGATTCACAGAGAATGACACTTTGTATAAATCTAACTACTATCTCAACTTCCTTTCTACTTATTTTTTGACTACTGGCTTTCTTAAAAATCTAGTGTCTGTTTGTTCAAAACCAGTGAAAATTAAACAATGTCATTTTGGGAGGTAGATTTCTTTCTTGTTTGCCTTGAATGTAAAAATGTTTTGCTTTTAAAGTCATATGCTGGATGCTAATTTCGTATTCTTTTCTGTGGAATGCCACTGTCACAATTTATGAGGTTTCTGCAGTGAGGAAATATTTCAGTATTTCCTCACTGTCCAGACTGTTAAATCCCATTTGTCTCATATTGATGTTCTTAAAAGCTTTTCACTTGTGTTAACCAGGCTCCAAAGACATCTTTGTGTGTAAGTATCATCATTGCTATTTTCAGCAGGATCTAGGTTATGAATTTTGATGAGATGTCCATATATATATTGGTTAATTGCATGCATCTGATTTGAAATGTCTGTGGTTTAAGTGTTTTAAAGAGAAATTTTTCTATCTTTAAGCATGTACATGTTATATTTATTGTTCCTCTCTACACAAAGATATTTGGCCAAAACCTGGTTATTTATCCCATAATTCTACTAAGTTCCCATGATCTCCTCGGTACCACAGCCGACTAAATAGTGCACAAGAATTGTTATTGTGTACAGGTATATTTTCTGATTTCCTAATAGACCTCAAACCTGTGTTTCATATTTTCCTTGGAGTTGGCCTTGGGTGTCGCCCTGATTTTCAGCCTTCTGATCTTGTTTACATATTTCTACTGGAGTTTCTCACACATTTAACATAAACAAAAGTACATTGTTTACGCATTTCTCTCTGTGATAGACTGCTAGTTTAACCACTGAGGTCAGAGGGATGTTCCTCTCGTCCCCCAATCCTTGTTCACATTCCAAATCCTATTTAAACCCCAAATCATAATAAACTTCCTTTCTTTCGCTCCTCACTTCAACCTGATGCGAGTGTCATTCTTTCATGTCCCTAACGGTGACACAAGGGAATCATGACTAAAAAGACATGAGCACGTTTAGGATGATCAGTGACAGATGTCTCTTTTGCTGGTTCATCTGTGCACAATTCATTGACCTCTGTTGTATGTGGCTTGGCATTTTTTAGGCAAATTCTGAACAACTTGTGCTGATGTCTTAAACATACAAATAGCAACCCCAAAAGAAGAGCAACAGGTCCCAGTGAGGTGGCTTGAAGAACTTGTGTTAAGGTGTCTAGCCAGCATCCTCTCAAGGCAAAATGAATTACCTTCAAAAACAACTCACAGTACTGAAAGATTTGATTCCTCATCGTGATGCTATTGGATTGCATGACTCTCTTCTGGGAAAGAGCCATGGTGTTGTTCAAGATGGAAAAAAACCCCACCAACATTCCCCTACATTGCTTTTGTGGGAGCCTAAATGCACAGAGTTTAAGCACAAGAGCATTGAGGACAAAGGCATTGTGTTTGCTGATATTTTTTCTTATTGTGGTTTTTTTTCCACATTAGTTTTGTAAAAGTCAAGCCTGCATCCTACCTAAATGACCACACATTCTGAGGCCAGTACTTTGCCCTTGTGTCCATCTGGAAGGTATGACTTAAATAATGAAAAGATTACTGATTTTCTTTACTGTTTTGTATATTTTTTAAATATCTTCAAGTATTAAGAATATTAATCTAACTTCTCCACTGCATGATGCTTGTGGTTTATCTGTCCAGTTTGGTGTCTCTCATCGTATAATCGGGGATTATGAGGCAATAAAATGGCATTTGATCCTAGATCATCAAAATAGAAGACCTTCATGCCAAATATCTCCTCAGTTCTTACTCCATCATTCAGAGAGCTTTCCTGCTCCATTGCCAACTTGTCTTTTAACATAACAAGATGTGATTGAAGGGAGTTATTATTCCCTTCCTCTTCTTTTCTGCCACACTGTCAAGTACTACCAATGAAGGAGTGAATGTCATGAGATGCTGACTACTGAAGTTAAATTGAGGCCTTTTAATAATAATGTCTATAACATGCAATATTAGATCACCTCCTGCTACTCTAGGCAACAGTCTTTTCAGAAAAAAAAACCACCTCCAAAACCCCACACATTTATATTTCCAGCATTAAGAATTCCTCACAACATTTTCATTTGGTCTCACAGTACTGCAAATACAGCACAAGACTGACAGATGAGCCTACGAAATAGCAACTGGCCACCTACCTTAACTCATAAACCTCAAACTATGAGCATTAAAAATGCCATCACCTGGCTCTCCTGGCTTGAGCTGTGAAAATTGTAATTCTGTGGCAGCCAGAACAGTCATGTTGCATGATGTCATTTTGTAGTAGAGGAGACTGTAGTAAGATAGTTCTGCCAGTTCTCTTTTCAGCCATTCTAGTCCAGAATTTGTGTGTAAAAGTAGTGCTCCATAATTAATAGGGTAGTACAGACTGGATAACTGGGACCGCAAGGGAATGTGGTACATTAGGCATGTAGACATGCCAAAGCTGTATTTCAGTCTGCTTAAAGAAGAAACAACAAAAATCTTAGGACATAGGAAGACAGCTGAATAGAGAATTGAAGTAATTTGTTTACATTATAGTTATGTCTCTTCTAGAATAAAGACACAGGATTTGCTTCAGTAAAAGCACCAGGAACAAATGCATTTGTTCGGAGTAGCTATGGTGATGTTTTATCTCCTTTGCACTTTTCCATATTGTGACATCTGCCTTTTAGATACCTCTCCACAGTACACACTTCAGCCTCATACAGCAGTGACTTTGAGAGATTTTGTCTTTAATTGAGACCTTTTTTGGAGATTATGGGAAATTATGGGAAATATTAGTATGCATATATTTTGTTTTAAGTCATCAAGAATATTTACAATTTTCCTTCCTGGAAAAAACCTCATATTCTTGTTGTCCAAATTGAATGACTCCTTGGAGATGCTACTCTCACTTCCTGTCACTTTTACATGGTCTTTTTTAACACATCTTCTTTCAGCTGGAACTGCTGAAAAGCACTCCTCAAGATTTGAGAAGATAGAGTGAGAAAAATCACTGGCAAGGTTAATCATGGCCAAATTATCACTTGTGCAGATAAAATCTGACCAAATGTAATGTTAACTCAAAGAATATTTGTTTTACAATGTTTGTTGTACCACTAATGTCCTTTGTTTTGCCTGAGACTAGGGAACTATAGAGTAGTAAGAATTCAGATAAGTTTTTCTTTTTAATTTTGTGCATGCAGAGCCCTGTAGATTGCATCTTTCTCTTATTCTTTTTCTCAGACATGTCCTTTTTAATATAGAAAAATTTTTAATGTAGAAGAACTTTTAATAAAGAAGAACCGCGCATCTTATGTGAAGTTCTTAGTCTTATGAAATGAGTAAGATCTGTCCATGGTCCTCACATGATGCTGTTAAACAACCAACATGCTCTTGCAAAGAAGTCCCTGATTTTAACTTTGGTAAGCCTCTGTCCTCACCATAGGTCTATGGTTCACCAAGAACTATTACTACAGGAAAGAAAAGAATTCTTATTTTTGGGACAGATGTCAGAATGCAAGACATAAATATACAAAATCTAGGAGAATAAGCAAAGATTTATTTAATTTGCAATCAAAAACAAAGAAAGACTTGTAGAAAAAGAGAATATTTGAATTACAAGACATTAATATGTGAAATATATGTATTCTAAGCAGTATTAAATTATGATCCATAAAAACTCAAGTCATTCTACCTTCCTATCTAAAAGACATGAACAGGAAAACAGTGATAAGTTAGTTTAGGTGCTGAGTATTTTTGACCATGATAACCCAGCCTCCAGATTTTTGGTTTACTCTTTAATAAAAGCATCCTAGGGGTGGCGTTTTAATGCTCATTATTTATTCTAATGAGTATGTTTAACACTCATCTCCATTGGTATCATGAATCTTCCTTTTTTCATTTTAAAATTAAGATGGAAGATTGCTATCTTCTAAGACAATGACTGCACAATTGAATGTGCATCCTGCCTTTGAACTCTGACTGAGGTTATCTAGCTGAAAAATGAGGATACACAACAAAGTAATATAAAATAATAAAGGCTTGAAAGGAGCATTATGAAAATTAAAAAACAATACTATGAATATAGCAGGATAAAAGAAATGCAGACAACTGCTATTTATGTGGTTAAATAGTTGCAACACAAGTTTTTTTAATGCTAGGGTTTTTGAAAGGGACCTGAAACCTTTTATATTGGGGTATAACTCAGCCTCTAGTTAGAAGCTCTAAGAAAAAAAATCTTACTGGCAAGATCCTTCATAACTTGCAGAAATTGTGTAGATTCACACGTAGACCTTCCCAGGCCTGTTCATGCAATCTAACCATCATCACTGGTAAGTCTTTTCCTCACTTTTTCTGCAGGAAAAGCTCATATGAGAGGATTATCATCTTAATATATTTCTTAAATATTGGAAAATGGATGTTTATAGTTCTTCCTGCTGGTGGAAAGATATATAATTTTTAGACTTATTCTCATATAGCTGTCTTCAGTTGATTTTATCTTCAATGACACCAATGTGGATGTTTCCTGAGAAACACATTTTGCACTTCTGTTTTGTACTTCAGATATATGAAGTATAGGAACTATAAGTAGTATATATAGGACATACAAGGACATACATTATTGTAGAATAATCTGGAGCTGCCATATATATCTTTCCCCTACCTAATCCCTTGTTACTTTCTGACTTGTTTCTGAAAAATCTTTCTAAAGTTGAGGTGAATTTCATGTGTACAACTGTCAATAATCTTAATTGTTCTGTTCCTTGGACTCCTGTCTGTGTTCCTCCACGGTCATGATTTGTCATTGTTTTTCAATTAACGGTATCCTGGAAAATTTACTCACATAAGTTCCAATTTGAGCTACCTTATCTTCTGGTTGGGCATGCTTGGATGATGACCACCTTAACCAAAAATAACCCCTGTAAACTGGGCATTTTTTTTCAGGCTCCTAAAGAGACAGGTAAGAAAAGACTTAGAACCTGTGAGGAAAGGGAAAAGGAAGCTCTACTTACAAGAGCTATTTTTTTTCTTTTTTTGATATTGCTCCACCAGGTTACCAGTTCTAGTGGTGAAAATCCATCTTGTGACTGTTTATGTTATTCTGAAGTGTTCTTGAAAACTGCCCCTGAAGTCAGTCATTTACTAACTCCACCAATTTGTCTTTTATGATACAGCTGCTGGCTGAGCTCAAACCTGCACCAGTAAGTGAGAACAAATCTGCAGTTTGAGTCAGTCTGCGCAAGAAGGAAGAAATACTGAGAATCTTGTTGAACTGGATTGGAACAAAAAACTATTTATTGGCATTCCTAAGTGATCTGAAGGATTAATTAGTGAGAAAATGGTGCATAGAAATTATAAATGAGAGAAAGGCTTAATTTCAGCTTATAGGCTATAATACTTTTATTTCCACTTCTGAAAGACGCTTCTGTAAGGATTTAACCTTTGTATTGACATTTTCAATCCACAAATAGGTTTCAGGTTACATTTAAATGAGGCTTCCATTGCTGAGCCTGGAATTTAACTAGTGAATGAGCAATTCAGCAAAAATTCATAAACATGAATGTTACAAGTTTGCGGTATCATATTCTTGCTAGAAAAACCTCAGTACTTACAATTTCTCCAGAACATTTTTTCCATAATTGACCTTTAAAATCATGACAAGGGAACAAAGGATTGGCTGACATTTAAGGTGAAATAGGAGGATTTCCTCATATTTTATTACTAAGTTTGTTTTTCTTTTATTGCAGACTATGGGAGGAATAATTTGTGTCTGTTTTTAATCAGCTGGTATCTGCATGGAAAATTACTAAGGGTGCCACTTGACTGGAAGTGGAAACTTCCTTTTGAAAATAATTTATCATTTTAAGGCAAGCATTCAGAAAATTATATCATAGCAGTTATCTACTCTTTTTTCACAGCCTCAGAATTTCTCTGTGTTTGTGTGTGCCTATAGAAGATGAAAGGAGAATTTGTGGCTCAGTTTTGTGCCTTGCAGTTGCATTTGCTCATTTTCTTTTGGGAAACGATCTGTTCTAGAGGATGCCTGGTTTTGGCGCACTTGTTCAAAGACAATGTAATAAAAACAATGGAAGCAAAAATAGTTGCAAAGATTTTGGCAGAAAGTAGAAACATTAACTCCTGGGTCTCAGATCACAGGTAAAACTACTACTTTGTGTAACAGCATTAATTATATGTACTATCAAAATCTCATTTATAGGACTCTCAGTCATAAAACCAACTCATGAGTTATTTCCTATTAATCCAGTTCTCAGTGTCTGGGCTGTCAGTGCACATAGGCAGGAAACAAATCACCTAAACAGTCTGTGTGGAGTGAATTGAAGAATAAAAGCATGTAACAATAAAAATGGTAGTCTAAACATCTCAGCAAAAGAGCAAGATTTAAGAGTACAGTTAGTTGATGGTTGCTTAGACAAAAAGCAGTAAATTAGAGACTATAAATAACAGAACAGTTACAGGCTTTGTAATAATGTCCTGTAACATAATTTGAGAGGCAATGGTTTACTATTATTACCTCTAATGACCAGACTCTGTATAAAGAAAAAAACCTGTAAAGCACACTATACCTATAAATTTAATGAAGCACATTTAGTCTACAAACACACACCACAAATGCAAATGGCCATTTCATGTATAGTAAAATGAGAAAAACAGAGAAGACATGAGACAGAGGAATGAATACAAAGCTGAAGTCTGAGAGAGTTTATTACAGCTCTCCTTTGTGCCTAACTCACAGATAACAGATATTGCCACCTGAACCTGGACCTAACACTAATTAGCATTCAGAATCTCATTTATCCTTTGAGGTCTTTTCTAACCTAAATGATTCTGTGATTCTTTCTTTCTTTCTGGAGCTTACCAGTTGGCTAGGCTTCCTTAGCTTTAGATGGAATCATATGAAATAAAGGAATAGTTGGTGTAAAATATAGCTATGTGCCTTGCTCTCTGCATTTAAGACATTAGATAAACAGATGGTTTAAATACAGATGATGTGGTAGTTCTGGATATATTTTGTGCTTTATTAAGAGAGAATCCATGTTTATGCATGTGATCCCCAGAATGGAAAAGTTGTATCCTCTTTATAAAAATCATGGGATCTCTGAAAACTTATCAGAGATAGCCTCCTGCCTAAAACCTCTTTGTGCACACATCTTTCAAAGTGCTGAAGCTGTTCAATGACATAAACATTTCTCTTTATTCTAGAGTCTGTGACAGCACAAGATCTGGGTTGGTTTTTTTTTATTTTTGAAATGAAGAAAAAAACCCTAACTTTCTTTAAGCTCTTTATGGTAAATTGTTCCTTAGGTGCCAAGCAGTTCACAATATATGCCTGAATGTTTATGAGAAAATGCTGCATTATAAACATGTGCATTTCTGAGTGAGAACAAACTAATGTAAACATCAGCACCTTATCACAGCATTATTCTAATGTATAAGAATTGTTTTTTCTATTTTATTTTATTTTACTGACAGATAACAAAGGGAGAATGAAAGACAGATGGCAACTTTTCAATTTAGTCAAGAGAAGATTTCCCATACCATTTATTTAAATATTTCATTTGATGCAAGGAAATTATTAATTGTTCTTTAAGTAATGAACTTTGACATTAATAGTTCCTTAAAATCTGTCTTTGATTTTTCAAGAAACTATATTCATGCTTTGGATTAACATAAAACAATAAAACAATTATGTGGAATCATGATTCAAACATTTCTGATCTCTTTATTTTTAACTTGATTTTAATGTTGTCAAACTATATAATTTGTGCAAAGGAATAGCCAGCTTTACAGAACTTTACAGAAAGCTGACATCGTTGGTTACCATTTAATCATTTCAATAAGACATTTGTTCTGCTGACTTTGAAGGCATCTTATAATGGTGCCTGCACAGTACCTGTCCCTGAAGTTGGTTTTGAAAGACAGAAACTCAGCAGGTGTTTCTTTACCAGGATGAAGGTGGTTTTTCTGCTTCCCTGCCTTCAGCAGCCTTCACAGTTCTCTGCAAAGCAGCTGTGTAAAGTGGGAATGGAGAGCAAAGGGGTAGGCAGTCCTGCTTTCACACACTCCCTTCTGCCCTGACTGTACCATACCTTGGCACATGCAGCAGCCCTTTCCCAGAGTATGACCCAACTGTATCTTCATTTAAAAATGCAGATGGGAAATTGCCTCATCAAACCCAGGGGACAACGTCAGGCCTTGAGAGCAGCAAGAAGTTTATATCTTGGAGCAAGATTAGCTAGTTTTCTACATGAGTTTTGGCTTTCCTGGCCCAGGTCTTGACAAGAATAAACCTACAAACTTTTTAAGCAATACAAAGAAATCTGTAGATTTAAATGTGAATGTGACTTCATTCCAATTTGTCATCAGTGTTTAAGGGAATGGAAAGCTCTGAGAGGTCAGTTTGCTGAAAGACCGTGAGAAGAAAATGGGCAACCTTGCTGGCCTAATCCCCTCCCCCTCCCAAGGGAATTCTTACAGACTGTGACATCATAACTATATATACTTAACCCTGCTGGAAAGCATGTTGAGAGGGTTTGTTATTGGTTATTTGGTTTAGAAATATTTGCGTTATACAGAAAAAAATACATCTGCGGGGTTGTTTTTTTTTTGGTTTGGTTTGGTTTTTTTGCTTTTTTTGTTGTTTTTGGGATATGTGTCTGTGTGTGAAGTTCCTCATATGCAGTTTCACTTAAACACAGTGCTTCAAGAGCATTCTCCATCTTAAAATTCATCCTAGTGTTTGTGGCTTTTTTAGAAAAACGAGACTACTCTGTGACAATGTGGGTGGCTGGGTATGTCATAATCCTGTCATGCACTTGGATGCTCAGGCTGCAAAGAATCCCTTCATTTTCAAGTAGGCAGGAGACTTTCTTTACCTGAATGAAAAGAAGGCTGCCTCCTTGGTGGAAGATGCCACCCAAGTAGGCTGTGAGGAAAAGGCCAGTAAGCCCCTCCTCTTAACTCAAATTTGCCTCTTGACAAACCATTTGATTTTGAGTTGTATCTTATTGTTGTGACATTTCTGTCGCGGAGCATGGGATACTGTGCTGTTATTAAAAACATATTAGCAGAACCCAGCATTTGATGGTACAGAGAAAACAGTAAGCAGAGCAAGCTATGGAAGTGCACTCCAAAAGTCCAAATATGCTATGGAAAGTCGGCATATTTGAACATGTAATCCTAGGGAGTCTGCTCAGTTGCTAGACAGTTTGGGAAGAAAGAAGTTCTGGGTAAGCTGATGGGAGACAGCCTTTGACTGCTACTGAGTGAATTGATCCAGATGAGTGAAAATATTTTGCTGATAGGATTTAGCATGTGTGACAACAGTATGGCAAACTCTCTGGGGAAAAAACCAAAAAACCCAAAAAAACAAAGCCTGAAAGGATAGCTTATAGTATCATCCTACAAGCTCTTTTGTACAAAGGAAAAATGTTGCTTGTATATTCCAAAGTGACTGTATCTTTTCTGGGACTTGACTGTGAGAAATCTAAGCTAATGAAGTTGAAAAAGTATCTTTTAGTATTTCTTCTTCAATAGTAAAGGAAGGCTGAAATCTGTTTGAAGGCTGTGTAGGTGGACAGTTCTCTGCCAGGTGGACGGGAGGTGGGTTTTGAAGGAAGCCTTGCTAAGTGTCAATTATAATTGACCTTATCTACCCCATTACTTTTGAGACGCAGGAGCAGCTCTCAAAAGCCATGAGCCAAGCATTTTTTATTAGATTCTGGTCTGTTTTGTTCAGTTTTTCTCT
This sequence comes from Illadopsis cleaveri, assembly GCA_013399915.1. Taxonomy (NCBI): domain Eukaryota; kingdom Metazoa; phylum Chordata; class Aves; order Passeriformes; family Timaliidae; genus Illadopsis; species Illadopsis cleaveri. Next base: position 586,194 of record VXBB01009306.1, on the reverse strand, counting down.
AGCTCAGATAAAGTGATTGGTTTTCTTAGTTCTCTAGCTGATAAGCATCTCAAAGATTTACTGTTTGTATTTATTTTACAAGGAGGAGAGCTGTTTGCTCTGGCTGGTACTTCAGTGAGAAATGGATCCAATGAATTAACTGACATGGTTATGCAGATTTATCCAAATTGAAGGAGTTTTAACAATATACTTGAATTCTGTAGTGTGACAATGAGTTATGCACTTGCGCATTTGCTTGTAGCTTCAGTACTGTGGTTCTCTGAGTCTGTTTTGCATTGCTATTCTTCTTGACTGAAGACAGAAAGACCCTGCAATAAAATATCTGTCATGGCAGATTCTTTTCTATACTTTGCTTTATAAATATTTTTTATAAAACTAATACTTTTATAAAGACTGGTGCTGATTTCACAGAGCTGGGGAGTTGCTGGACACCTATAGTTTCTGCATCTCTATAAAGTATGATCTTGTTTCTTAAGTTAAACTAGGTCTGTGATTGATATTGCTCATTAACAAGCTATTATTCTAAACAGATAATCTCTCTTGTACTTGCTGTTTGTTTGCAGCTAAAGTGATATCCCATGTGTCATTTTAACATGCATCTGTAAGTCTCAAACATTCTCAGGCAAAGCCATGATGGAGCATGATGGAATGTCATTAAAAAGTGACTTTCCATTTCACTGCTGCGGCAAACCTATTCACTTCAGAATATTCCTCATGGACATGGAGCAGCATGGAATGTGACAGGCAAACCTGAAGCAACAGCAAAACACAACTTTCACGATAAATGGAGAACTGCAAACTATGGGAATATAGTGCCAAATTGTGGTTTAGGTTACATTCTGACAAAACCCTGTGAGGCAGGATAATATTTCCAAGCATTAGCAACAGTCAATTCCTATGTGAGGAATTAAAAGTTACATTGAGCAATTGTTTGCATCTGTACAGTATTCTCTATATTAATATGGCCTTTTTGCTTTAATTATAGTATGGCAGAATTTTCACTTAAAAGTTCGGCCAATTTTTCAACATATGAACTGTGTGTTTCAACATGAACTGTGTTGTCATCTCTGTTATTAGACATAAACAATTAAAACCAAATTTAAAAATTGTCACTCACTTCAAACAATCTTACAAGCACTTTTTTTAAACTGCTAATGACATAATTTAATTATATATTTTTTAAACAGCAGGCAGCAGTTTTGGAAGTGCAGATCTTCACTTACATGACCATGATAGGCAGAAGAAATAGCCTTACAATTTTATAGTTGATCACAGTTTGTTCATTCAGTTTGAAAGCGCATCTAGTCAGTTCAGGGAATAATCTTCACTTATGACATGACAAAGGGATGGAGTGCACCCTCAGCAAATTTACTGATGACACCAAGCTGAGTGGTGCATTTGTCACCTGAAAGACAAGATGCCATTCAGAGGGACTTGGACAAGCGTGAGAAATGGAGCCTTGAGGTTTAACAAGACCAGGTGCAAAGCACTGCACCTGGCTTGGGGAAACACTTGGTCTCAACACGGGCTGGGGGATGAGCAGAGTGAGAGCAGGCCTTCTGAGGACTGAGTCCTTCTGAGAGGGACTAGGGCATGCTGCTGGTGGGTTAAAGGCTGGACATCAGCCAGCAGTGTGCACTTGTAGCTCAGAAAGCAAACAAGGTTCCGGCATACATCAGAAGCAGCGGGGCCAGCAGGGCAAGGCAGGGGATTCTGCCCCTCTATTCTGCCCTCATGAGACCCATCTGCAGTGCTGTGCCCAGCTCTGGGGTCCCCAGCACAGGACAGACATGGACCTGCCGTAGCAAGTCTACAGGAGGGACACCAATATGCTTAGAGGGTTGAAGCACCTCTCATATGAGGAAAAAGCTGAGGGAATGGGGATTGTTCAGCCTGGAGAAAAGAGGGATTTGGGGTTGCCTAATTGCCACCTTTCAGCTCCTGAAGGGGCTTACAAGAAAAATGGAGAGGGATTTTTTACAAGAGCTTGTAGTGATAGGAGAGGGCATGGGTTCAAAATAAAAGAGAGCTGGTTTAGATTAGACATTAGGAGGAAGTTCTTTTCTGGGCAGGTGGTGAAGCACTAGAACAGGTTGCCACAGAAGTTTTGAATGCCCCATCCCGGGAAGTGTTCAAGGCCAGATTGGATGGAGCTCTAAACAACCTGGTCCAGTGGAAGGTGTCCCTGCCCATAGCATGGGGGCTGGAACTAGGTGGTCTTTATGGTCCCTTCTAACCTTACCATTCTATGATTCTATGAGAAAAGTATTAAAATATACTAAATGAATAACTGAAATAGACAGTACTAAGGTAATTGTAAGAGAGGAAGAAGAATTCCTAAGAAAAGTAAGTTTGGAGAAGATTAGGTACTACTGTGGGGGCTGTGAGTTATACAGCTCGGTAGTAAAGGAAGGGTGGACTCTGGAAGATAAAATTTATAAAGATCCCTTTCCATTTAGGAATGCCTGATGAGGAAGGAGGAAGAAGAAGAAGACAGACCAAGAGACATTCCTCAACAGCGACAAAGATCAAGGGAGATAGATGAGGAGAAGAAAAAGGAAAGCAGATAAATAAGGTTTGACAGCCATTTAAAAAAAATGCATTAGGGAATAGATAAGCGCACAGTGGTAAGCATTTGGAACAGGAAGACCTGCAAAGTTTTGAAAGCATGAGGGAGAAAAGAGAGAAAGCATTAAACTGATAATGAGGGAAGGAGTTTTGAAAACAAGATGGATAACAACTTTGGAATTTGGTGCAGAAATGGGTAGCAGTAGACAGAAAACAGGAGGAAATCAAACAGCTTTCTGAGGTGACAGTGGCACATTTGCGAGACAGCTGAAAACACAGATTAAGCATAGTACAGAGAGTGACTTGTAAAGTGCAAATATGGCAGCTGAAACTGATAAAGTAACAAAATAGTATTGATGAGGAGCTAACAAGAGAAGAAGCAATAATTTTTCATTCTCATCTCAAAGGATTCTATTGCAGTAGGGAAAATAAAGAGTCTCAAGGGTCATGAAGTGAGATAGACTAAAAATCAGCACCCACAGAGAGTAGGAGATAAGACCAAGTAGATTATAGAAGATCATTTGCATTCTTTACTCATAAAATGGACAGGTTTTTTTAATGCAGTGAATGCGTTGCCTATGCTGAGCAGTAATACTATTCTCCTATGTCTTGTGGCTATTTTGACAAGTTTAAAAGTTTATTTTAAAACTACCATTATTTAAATTATTACTTTAAGTCATGGTGTATTCTGGCTTGTCTTTAGGTGACTTGAACTCTCTCGGACTGAGGTAGGTACAACATTTATCATAAAATTCCTTTTTTTACTTATTTTGTGTATGAATCCTCTATGAGTTGTTTCATGGCTCCCTACAGCAGTGATTGCAATGAAAACCATATTTATACTATAATTACCTTTACAGCAGAGAAAAAAGAGGGTTAAAATTTTAAATTCTCCATTCTAAGAAATATTACATGGTGGGATGTATTTCTAAGTATTGAGATGCTGTTTTCAGTTGTAGATTATATATTCCAAATTACATTGACATAATTTTTAATTCTTGTAATTAATGCTCCTAAAAAGGTTTAAAAGACAAAGGTTGTATCTAGGGGTTGTACCCCTAGTTAGTATCGTAATATTGATTTCACTGTAAAATTAATACTTTAGAAAATATTTAGCCTTGGTGCAGACAGATCCTAATCCACTGTTGTGTTGATCCTAAAATGAGGTTAGATTTACTTAGACCAGATCTTATTTTGGTCTATTGATATAAATGTTTTTATGAAGTGAAATGCACAAGAACCAGAAGTACTAAGCAAGGATGCCAGAAGTACAGAAACCTCCACTGGGTGCAGTGGTATCCAGAATGATATCATGGTAGTGAGTGTATCATAAACACCTAGTTAGCTCATCTAAACTGACACTGCAAGAGATCAGCATATTATATAGCATAAAGCCAGTGGAAAGATGTAATAAAGGATCAAGTTTAGATAAAAATACTGACTTTACTAAAGAGATATTTGCAACCTTGCCAAACTCAAATACTCAGAGTGGCTGTTTTAAATTTGACTTGCAATGCACACTATATCTATAAGTATACTTTTACTTTTGTGAGTCAGTGGTTTGGGGGTTTTTTTAGATTTTTAGATTAATAAGAACAGGACATGCTTTAATTTTTTCTGCACAACCTTAAAACTTCATTAAAAAAGACAAGATTCTTCTAGAATCTTCAGAATCTCAGAGCAAGGACTTCAGGTAAATAGTGAAATGAAATTTTCCATAAAATCTTAAAGCCTGCAGTACTACTTCTGAAAGACATGGTTTTCCACATATACATTCCACTTTTTAAAGTATGATAATACCAGCTTCAAGGCTGGTAGTAAAAGCCCTGCAAGCAGGGACATGCTGTACCAAAAAAATCAAATAACCTCTGAACACAACTGAGGATAAAATTAGTCTGGGCAATGGAAGTCAAAGGAATCTTATTCATGCTTGATGGCTTCATTGGACAGTCAAGGCAACATGTAATATGATATATTGTTATGCCTGGGATTAGCTCTATTTTCCTTTTATTTTACTGTCTCTTTAAATTAAACCTCTGCAACTTCACTTTTTCATGTCACTTGTTCTAGTCAAGCTCAAACAGAAGAGACGTAATCTAATTGACACATAAGCTAAGGGCACACAGTGAAACAAACCTAGATGGTCAGTATTAATACTACTGCTTTACAAACTCTTCTTCTCTGAGCCTTACTAGATCCCATAGAAATCTCTGTAAACAATTCTGGTGTATGAAATATTTAGAAATCAAATTACAGAAATTGCCAAGAGGGTAGGATGTACTCAACATTTAGTTGTCATTTTCAGTAAATTTCCATTTTATCACAGTGCCTACAATTCTACTAGGGTGTAATGTAACCACAAGGAAATCCACAGAGGCATGCAATGAGCTTTTGATGGTGGGTTTGGGTTGTTTTTTTTGTTGTTGTTGTTTGTTTTGAGCTTTTTTGTTCTGTGAATATTTGAAAAGCACATTGAGTTCATTATAAGCTTTGTTAAACATGTTTTAATCCAAGCAGAAAAATGCAAAGATACCTGTCATGTTACTGTTAAATAATATAACCGGGGTGTGGAGGGGGCACGATGCAGAGTGGGTATGGACAAGAGCTCTTGGCAATAGAACAGAGCAAGGAAAGCCCAAGAATATTGTATGTTTTTACCACCATATATAATACCCAGCATCACCACACGAACCTAAAGGACCTAAAGGGGACTTCATCACCTCCCCCTCCCCTTGATAGGGAGTTACTGCCAGGCAGAATCTGTCTCACCCACTAAAAGCCATGGGCATGTAAAGATGCAGAATTTCTTCAGGATCCCTTGATCTTGCAAGCTGAACTTGAGATTGTTGGTACCAAATTATGTGCTGTTATTACTGTGAGGAGGAAGACAATTTAATTGACATTACAAATGTAAGGACTTCTGTGAGTTGGCTTCTAGAGAGATGAAGGACAAAGGGATAACATAGCTACTACATTTACATTATTCAAAAATAAATAAGGGGTAAAATATAGAGTTCATTCAGAGATCCTTTTTTCAGGGGGGACACAAAAAGAACAATTCCTTTCTTTTTGGAGGACAAGTGCTACTAAGGGGAGGATCTTGAAGAAATAGTTCTGGAGAGTGTGTGTCTTTATGTGACAAAAAGCACTGAAGCTGTGATCAACAGAAAGGACTCTAAGGTAGCAGCATTTTAATATTATGTCAGTGATTTTAACCAAAGAAATCCTTAGTGCAGGCCATCCAGTTTGAAAAGAGTCAGAAAGATCAGTCCTGTAACAGCTTAATAGTCAGGTAACAGCTTCAGAAAACACCTTTTAATTCTTTCCTGTTCTTGGTGGTCATAAGGGTAGAAGCATGCTGTCTGCTGGTGTGTCCAACACTGTTGTAACTGTTTAATGGAGAAATAAAACACTTTACTTTCCAGGAAAGCCAATGTATCTCACAAGACTATATCTATATTTCAAAGTCCTTGCCAGAAAGGCACATTTGTGTGACTGATGATCGTCAAAGTGAGAAACAGAATGCAACCTGGATTTGGATTTTTAATGCGTTTTTTAATGAAAGGAAAGAATTTCTTCAGCTTCATCATCTGCACAGTCAAAATCTGGAATTTATTAAGGCATAAATATGAACTGGGGGATTTTGCTCAACATTTTTCCTACTATTTCCATTACTCTTCAGAATAAAAGGCATCCTAAGATTGTACAAAATTGAAATTTATATATTAAAGACTCACTTTCCTGTATGGAATAAGGAGATTAATATTTAGCATGGGAGGGGAAAAAACACAGCTAATAAAGATCTTCTTAATTTCATGTTTATTTATAAAACCCAGTAAAAGTACTCTAAATGAACTACAAAAACTTGGCCTTTTTATTAAGGATAAGGTCCTACATTTAAGAACCACTTATTAAGAGGCAGATATTCAGTTTTATTTCTGCAAGAGATAGTCCAGTTATTTCTGATTAGTTGCTGAGACATTTTAGAAACTATCAGATATATTTATCCACATTTTCTTGGCTGACTTTCAAGGAGAGGATCAAGAAAGGAAATGGAGAACACCAGTGATAAATATTACCAGGAATATTCTGAAGCTGGCAAATTCTCAAAATGTTTCACTGAGATTCAGATGAACTGCATATTATGTACAGTCTTTGGAAAATGAACTAAATGAATGCATTCTGTGCTGTGGTTCCTGAGTTTAAGATGAAATGTGTAGTGAATGTGCTGTGCTTTCTGTAGCTACTTGCTGGTAAGAAGTCACAGCATAAGATGACTCCAAAAACTTTGTGGAACTCAAGGCCATACTTCTGGAAGTATGAAGAGTGCACTGTGTCACCTGCGCATACTGAGCTTGTTGATATAGGCTGGTTCAGTGATGTCTACTTGCAAAATTCTGTTTTTCCTTAGCTTGTACCCAAGTATTTCAAAAGTTTGTGTTTCTCCATATACCCAAATAATGCTCTCTTATTTCAGAGAAATTACCTCTTCACCTAACCTCTACAGAAATGTTCTTATGACATGAGTAGTTAATATTTTAGTGGTCACTGTATGCCCACTAAATGTGCAGAAAAATAATACTAGGGAACAATTTCTGTTGCACTTACTGCATGACAGATGAATTGTTTTCGACTGGAATGATTATTGGTGGCAACAGAACAGCATAACAGAAAACTATTAGGAGAAATTGAAATCAAGTAGAAAGACATCTGTTTTACCTACATTGCAGCAGCATTACTTTAATCCCAATAATATCTGTAACATAATCTCTAACATAGTCAAAGTGATATGAGGGAGATACAGAACTATGCTGTGGAAACTATGGACACTGATATACACTTTACGTTGTTGAACTAGCCAAGACTTTCTGGTCAAGACTTTCTTCGGGTGTGGTTCCTCCACTTTCAAAATCTGAAGGAAAATGAAGGATCTAGCAGTTTGAAACTTGCTTCATCTGTATTTTATGTGTCATTTATAACACCAGATCCACTTGAAGGAGCCGGTATGTTAGATGATATGTTGCACTCAATTTTTAATTAGCAATAGTTTATATATAAATGATCTTCTTTGCTGCTACTGGAAGTTATTTATCCAAGCTAAAATTATAAAACTGAAAAGTCAGGAATTACATGAACTAGTAAGTTGTACTTTTTATGTTGTTATTCAGCAAAAACAAGAATTTAAAACACTTTACTAAGACAGGCATATTTCATTACAGAGCTGTCAGTGTTGGAATGATTGTGTTTGAAGAAATAGTCACCCCCATTGGTTTTACTTTCCTGCAAATTTACAGTGCTCTTGAGAAGTACCCAGAAGCTAAAGCAGTGGCATGTCAGTAGGTCACTAGTTGTTTAGGATATTGCAGGTAGGCACATGTGAGAGAACAACTGCAGAATGGATGAGAATGGCATAAACAGAGAGAAAGCAGACGTGTCATTGGCAAAATGCAGCTCACAACATAAGGAAGGACCAGAAGACTGGTCACTCATGAGGGAGATAAAGTGTATTCATTTTTGTGAGATTTGACTGTTGACTTTTCTTTGTGTAAAAAAAAAAAAAAGCAATACTGTAAATATTATCTATGGAAACTGTTGAATTGTGGATTGGATTACATTCATTAAAAAAACCACAAAATGCCTCTTTTTTGATTGTGAAAATTGACTTTCTATGTTTTTTTTCTGTAGGATCCTCATGAAGAATCAAAAAATCTATTCATGTCTGGCGTGCACAAAAGGATCTCTGCATGTTTTGCCAGCATGCACTGTGTCCTCAGCCCCCTCTTAAATCTATCAGGAGCTTGAATGCGTATCTCAGTCTGGGCCTTCTGAAGTCAAATTATGCCTCTGTTTCCATCTGGGATTTCACCAGGAAGTGCTTCAAGTACCAAGCTGTAGGCTGATACCATGAGATTTGCAGACCTGAGAAATTCAGATAAGGCCATACAAACTTTGAACCTCCAAACCTTTTTGAAGATTGCCTATCATAAAGTACAACTCCACTGCTGTCTGCAGACAACACTGAAGCATGAATGGAAACAGATCTCTGTTTCAAAAAGCTCTTGTGGGTGGCTTAAGGGCAAAAGGATAAATAAAATCATATATGGAAATATAATGCCTTTCAGGGAAGCACTCTGTCTCTTTGCATACTTGAATATTTCTCTGCCTCTATGACGGTAACAAAAGCCCATAAAATCAATCTATTTCCTGCTTGATTGTGCAGTTTCATTGTGGTTTATACAATGCAGTGCTGTGTTCTTTAAACATTTATTTCTCTATTTATACAGTCAAGCTGTTGTTGTTTACCATATTCCCATTAAGCTGGTCAAGGTTGTATATTTGAGAGAAAATCCAGAAGTAGCCAGAAGCTGTTGCAGTAGGAAGAAGTCTAAACAACCAACAGGCATTGCCAGGGATGCAGTGTGAAGCAAAGCCTGGCCCAAGAGCCTATGCCAATATTTCTGTGTCTGTGACTAAAGTCATAGAGTATCATGAGACCTGCATCAGGCATTAGGTCACCACCCTGTTTTTAACAACAACAAATAGCAGATAACACAGAAAAGTATACAAGGACTGGGAAAATTTAGGGTGGTGCTTCTTCTTGCAAACATTCCCAGATTCTAAGAGTCTTTGAACAAGTTGTTTCCCAAACTAAATGTGGCATGAACATTACATGGACTTGTTTAAGGTTCCTGTAGACTTTCTTCACAAACTGTGCATTCAGAAGCCTATTTTTAGGAGACAAAATCATGTGGCAATTAATTCTGCAATATCTCGAATTACTCACACTTACACATCATCTACAACTATATTTTTTTCAGAGAAAAAAAAAGAGTGATTATAAATATTTTTCATAAACTCCTTGTTAAAAACTTTTGTTTGCTGCCTTTCATGTTTGAAGAAAGGAGTGATCATTATCTGTGTTTCCCATAAACATCATGATTATACTGACCCAAGATGGAAGAGAAGATTTCATGTAGACCTAAACAACCTTCTAATACCTAAGATGATGTCACTGAGAAAGCTGTCAGGCTCTTCACAATGTGAGGACAAGAAGATGATGGACATATGGTGAAACAAGAAATTGTTAGATGAGTTAAACAGGAAAGCTGTTACACCATGAGGACAGTGCCACAATGTAAGAGGTTCCCCAGAGAGGGGCAGTTAACATCTTTGGAGGTTTTTCAGATCGAATTGGATAAACCCCAGAGGTCACCCTAATAAAAAATAGGTGATTGCACTAGAGTCCTCCTGAGGTCTTTTCCAAACTGAGTTTTTCTATGACCTGATGTTGTATCCCCCGCCAGATTTCTCTTTCCTAAAGAGAAAAGTTCTCCCTCATACAGAAACCATTTACTACCATTGAATATTTTTGTTGCACTTCTACCTTTTATTGTGTCCTTTTTGATAAAGGGCAACCAGAACTGCACATACTTTTCAGAAGAATGTGCACTGAAGGTGTTCAGTGCTTTGTTCCTTAATCCCTCAGTAGTATCTTTGTCCTGGTTTGTTTGCCTTTTCGACTGAACAAGCAGTAGATATTTATTATACAATAATGCAACATCTATGGGTAGATGAACACCTGTCAAATGGTCACAGAAAATTTACAACCCGTCATTTTGTATATACAATTAAGTCTGGTTCTACACATTGACCCAGATTTTAATCTGATGCTTAATGTTTAATATTGTTAACTACTCTTGCAGTACTTTCGGTCAGGATAGCTTTGAACTAATCTGATTTTTTTTGCATCATATGACAGTTTAATTGCAGAATAAACAGTAATGCAAATTATATATTTCTTTCATATTATTTTTTTTGCCTATTTTCAAGGCACCTTAAAATCGGTTTGAGAACAAAAATTTGCTGTGATAGGAGAATGAAGATGGAAAGTTCCGATACTATTGTCCATGCTTTTCTTCTTTTATTATTTTTCCACTGGTATTGTTTTAGGCCTAATTTTCTTGTTCTTCTAGTTGGACATGGCTTCCATTTCTAAATTATTGGTGTATTAGCCTTCTTTACTCTGATGTTTAGCCTTGGCATTGTTGTTTTTTTCCTTTCAACGTTATTTGGCTTGATAGAATGTTTGTTCAAAGTCTCTGTTGCAATGTCTCTATAACTTTTGGCTATTCCTAATAAATTTCCTTAATAAAGTTTCCAGGGAATAATTAATAATTATGTATTAGACCAATTCACACATGTCTCAGGAGGAACTCCGGATTGCTTCTCCTTTTGAGTATTCCCTAATTTGCTGTTCATAGAAGAAATCAATTATGGCATGGAAAACCACAGCCTTTTGTGTGTGGTTTTCATGACATCTACTTAATCCACCCAACAGACTGAATCCCCTCCTCAGCTTTCACAGTCTCTCCACTTCTGTGGCTGTGTGGCAAGTTGTACACAGTTATTATGGGACCTCTGATGGGTTGTGAAGGGAAGGGTTGCAAGATTTAAGCTACTGGTGAAAACTGTCTTCTTTTCTAAAGGGAGGATTACCATGTCAGGAGTTCTTGCATCATTTTTATCCTTCAGTGGTTCCTGGTCCCCTGTTAATGTGGCATTCCTTCATTAAAGGCTTATGTTTAGGGCTAGTAATGTAATATGGCAAGCAATCTGTAAACACTATATTTCTGCACTATCATTGCTTTTTTTTTTTTAATGAGTGTAAAGCTGACATTTGGGTTTGTTCCTTCCTGACTGAGGTTCTGAAAACATTCAGCTCTTTCAGAGGCCAGAATGATACCAAAATGGAAGCCCCAAAGCCAGAAGGCCTCAAGAGAAAACACTAATCAGTAGGGAAAGGAAAAAACACTTCTTAAGTTTAAATTACATCTTTGCCCAGAAAGCTTTTTCCAATGTTTTCAGTTATGTGTTTGTAATGTCTTTGTATTTTGGCCATGGAAAAACAGAGTCATTACTGGATATTCAGGTACAAATGATGTTCATGGAATTGGGAAAAAAAATGTAAAAGAGACATCCTCAGGCACTAGTGTATTCACAGTACAGAAATGTAGAATATTAACTATCACTTTTTCCTGAACTGTAAAAACTATCCAGATGAGAAGATGAAAAGAATGACCATACCGAGATGTCTTTGATTCCAAACCACAAGAAAAGAAGTACCCATCTACAATGGAAAGTTTGAGACCATGAGCAAATCTTGCAAATGATGTGAAGTTTGTTAGATCAGAACCTGCTAAGGGCTGTAGTGCTGCATTACTTGCATCTATGGACTAGGTATTATATATCAGATAGCTTTTATGATTAGTCTTTTCAGCCACTTTTATGGAGACTTTACTGAAAATGTGTAACCCAATAAAAGACCTGTGAAAGGGGAAGGTCATCTAGTTCCTATCAGTGACTGAGGCCACCTCTGTGTTGAAGTCCAAAGGTGTAAAGGCAAGAAAAGACACTCAAGATTTTTAGATTTTGGTACACTGTTACCAAAGCAGAGAAGCTAGTGAAACATGCTCTTAGATCCAAGCCGGTCCAACAGTTGGCTTCACTGAATGCTAAGGCAGTACATGTGAGCCAGTTACATACTGGCTGGAAAGAGACTTAAGGGGCATTTGTCCCTCCATGAAAAAAGGGCCTTTGACTAGGAATTATGTTTGCTTCATGCAAGAGAAGTGGTTTAGGGTGCTGACTGTAAGGGTTAGAGAGGGATAAATACCATTGTAGATGGCAGTGGAGGAAAAACATGAAGAGATCCCTGTGCTAGGAATAAATAAGATATCATTTTTATGAAAGGGATAAGGCACTTGGCAGACACATCTGCATGTGGTTAGCTGATCCTGGAAGTGAAACCTGTCTGTTTCCTATACTGTCAGCTACCTCTTCAAAATAAACTTATCCTTTAGAGTTGAAAAGCAGAGATAGAAGGTTATCATGAGACAACCATTGCACATCTGGTAACCGTAGGTCATGAGGGAACACTGGCTGGCCAAGTGTGCTGCCACTCATGCTGCAAGGACTGTCAGCAGCACTCTATCCATTTCACATCCATTCACTTGTGCTAAGGTCAATCTCCACAACATAGTCTTTTGAACTATTCACTTACTGCCCATACTGTGTCAATTTAAATAGGTTTAGCATTTATTCTAATAACTGCAAACCACCCTGGAAGTTTGCTATTGATCTCACTTGGCTATTGTGTGCAACTAAACTGTTAGTTCAGGCTTCCTAGTTTTGTTTTTTTGGTTTGTTTCTTTTACTTTTAACTTTTTGATTTATCAAGAGGGGTAATTTAAAACAAGATAGCTTTTATTTCTGTTTATTTTTTCATGTCTTTTACTTCTCCAAATTCAGTGAGGTTGTACAGGTGATCCTGTGGGCCTGTCAATGAGCTTGTCAATGTAAACGTTTTGATTAAATCCAGTCTGTTTTAACCAAGTCTATCAGGCACTTCTGTCTTCTGTGGTCTATTGGAAAGAATTGATCTTGTTCCTACTAAACATCTAAGCCCAGATCACACTTTGAAGTGAATGGCATGACATCCATTTTTTTGGCAAAATTACTTTTTACAGAAGAACACAGACGATTTTATATTTTTAGTTTTGCAGTGGCAGATGTATTGATTGCTAACATTCCCAAATTCTTCAGAAAATCCTCCAATTACAGGACAGTTAAAAAGTGTCTAGGTGAATTTCAGTAATGTGGCAATATGGAGGACAGTGAGACAGCGAATTTGCCAGCCATGAATCTATTCAGCAGTTTATAACAGGTCTGCTTATGGACACCTGACCTCATGTTCACAGCAAACATCGGGCTACATTTAGTGTAGGAGGTAGGCCTGGCACAAAGTTGAGGGATCCAGTGTGCCAGAAGTATATAACATACCCATCTAAGGCTAGCTATATTGGTCTGGGACCTTGCCCTTCTGTGTGCCTCCAGGATATAGAGGAGTGCTTGTAGGCACTTGATATCTGATGGACAGATATCCTCCTGGAGGATCCTTATGCAAAGTGTAAGTATTAGCAACTGCTTTACAAAAGGATCAAACTCTGCTGAAAGAATTCTGGAATTTCTTTCTCTTTTTTATAATGTGAAGCTCTAACCTGGTATACACAGTATTCTCTCAAAGTGTGAGATCCTGTCACCCTCTCTCTGATGGTAGACACCAGGTCTGCTCACTGTCACCCTCTCTCTCTGGCATGATGAATGTAGAACTGATGCCTTCACAATGGCTTATCTTCAAAGTGGGAACTTCTCCCCTCCCACCCCACCCTAGTGCATTGTACAGCCTGATGTTTATAGTCTTGTGGTTAAAGAGCTTCCTGGGAAATAGGAGTTTGCCTGCCTACATGACAGGAGGATATTGCACTTCAGCTTCCTAATTACCACTCTTCTACTGTGTGAAAAAGGGAGGGGGAGAATAAATCTCTGTGGTCTCTTTTAGAAAGGTAGGAAAAACTAGAGAAGTCTTGGGACCACTGCCTGAGCAGTTTTCAGGTGACTGTGCCAGAGACACTGAGGAGAACACACGCCAGCCACTGAGTACTTTTAGGATGCTGTGGTGGTGTCTGCCACTCTGAGCTTTACTTCAAGGTCACAGTGTGATGCTCATGAAGTTAAGGTAGATGATGTATCAACTTGATTGGATAGGTTCAAGATGAAACTTTGACTCTTGGTGCTCTATTTCTGGTATTTTAGATGCTTGTGATTTTTTTTCCTAGCTCCTAATACTAACATTCATCAAAGTAGGGAATGGCTGAGAAATAAATAGGGGTATTTTAATAAATGGAAGTAAGTGGATCAGTCTTGTGCTGAAATGACATCTCTTTTGGATGTCTCCATTGAGTTTTGCTTGTGTACTACTGAGTTTCTCATAGCATGAGTCTCCTCAAGATATTTAGCAAGAATAAGAGAGAAAGGTTTTGGGCTTTTTACTGATATGATGTTGAAATAATTTTCTTTCCTCCTGTAAACCAATATGCATTTGCAGGTTAAGGCAACTGGTGGAACTGAGCAGCTTTACATTCCACCCACTTTTGCTGAGGCTGGGAACAGCTGGCTCAAGAGCTTTGTTCATCATCTAATTTGGGGCACCACAAAAAGTAAAACTTCACACAGACACAGGCTTTCCAGACCTCCCTCATAACATGGAATTTTCTCTGTTGTGCCTTCAAACCCTATGTCCTGTATAAAAAGCACACAGGAGATAATTTTTCCCATATTTTCCTTGTTTGTCTCCTATCTATTCTTTCCCAGGCTGCGGCTCTGAGAACAGAAGCATTCATAGTGACGGAGAGAGGGAAAGAGGGTTTCAGCATTCCTATTTTAACTTAAAACCCAGCATTTCCTATTTTGACTTAAAACCTAGCATCCTTATGCATCTACTTTGCATGTTTCACCCTATCTATTCATTGCAGTTCAGATGTGCAAGGCAACATTAAAAAAAAAAAAAAAAAAAAAAAAAAAACTTCTATAATCAGTAAAATTTTCCATCAGCCTTTCAGGCCTCTTGTACCTTTAGTGAAGACTTTACTAGTGATTCACTGCTGGTTGGTTTTTTTTTAAATTCTGCTCTGTAAACAGTTATCTGAGGAACAGAAAGTTCCACGTATATCCTTTCTTTGAGATGTTGCGTTGAAGTAAGACCTGAGTTGTTCTTTTGCTCTTATGGTATTAGGATTTTTGGTCCAAGAGAGTAGAACATGTCATGAACTAGTGGTCCACGGCATTTTAATGCTTATCATTTCTTGCTTCCTTAAGAAGCTGAGATAGTTCAGTGTATTGAATAAACTGGGGCTGGGTGGAGTAAGAAGGAACATCTGCATGTCTTATGTTATGACTCCCCTAGCAACCATCCATAGTGCTGTGTGGTTCCAAAAAGTCTCTCAAGCATATAGATGGTGGCGTTCCAACAAGCTGGAACTGCTGGCTGCAGCTGATGTTTCAGCAAGTTACTTTATCTGCAGCTGTCTTCATCTGTTGCTAGATTTAGGGAAGAATATTCTTAGATTTTGTGTGCTGGAGGAGGGGCACAATTCCAAATGATAAAAAAAAAAAAAGAAAAAAAAAAGTAAAAGGACAGAAATCAAAAAGGAAAAGAATACCAAAAGAAGTCTAAGACTGTGAAGATGCATGAGAGTTTTAGCAGAGTTTATGTCAATGGTTCCTTTTAAGTACATGGTAGGATTACATTAGCAGGATGAGCTCCTCAGTTCAGTCACTATGATAAAATCCACTACTGTTGAGAATAGATTTAAATGATCATGCAATCCCAGTAATTATCCGTAATTCTTACAGATAAATCCATAGTGATATTATTGATGAACAAAATACAAATTAAGTATTTAAAGCAAAATCATGCTATCACTTTTCCTCAGAACTACGAACATCTATTGCAATAGTTAACTTAAATTTGATTTCTTTTTTGTGTATGTAATTTTAGTTTATATGCCATGAAAATACATGCCTCACAAGATGAAATGTTTCACGAGTTCCAGCAGCCACAACAGCAGCTGTCAATTTACTTAGTTTATGGTTACTTTGTCAGTAGATTTATCTGATCAGATAAGAAGTTTCTAACTGCACAATCTTATTTTGTTTGGAAAACTGAACACAATTATAAAAAGGTGTTAGAGAGAGGGTTTGCAAGTTAAATTGCACATCTCAGCATCATTTAGCTGCCATTTCCCCTACTTCAGTTCTCACCCTATTCTCTTTGCCACCCTGGCTGAGCCCAGTGAATGGTGTTTCTCCTTCCTGTTGTCCCTCTGCTCTCTCAGATCTACCCTAACTGCATAATATTTCATTCTGAACTGACCTTTCAAGAATGTTATTCCTAGTTCAGAAATGAAAGCTGAATTAGTTGGATTTAAATTAAGGCCCTTGGGAGTTTATTGGCTTTAACTGATTTGTGGGACAAGGTGATTTTTATGTTCATTTGCATCTTTACTGGCAATGAGCTGTCTTCCTCCTTTCATCATTTAATGCATAATGGAGAGAAAAGAAAGAACATTCTCTATTTCTACTTATCAGGTTGCAAACAGCTGTGAAGGTACATGGACCATTCAAGAGAAATGTCTTTTACTCAGAAATGTTGGATGCTGATAAAGATCAGAAATTCTGCAAAGAAAAAAGAATCCCTAAGCAACAAACCCTAAAGCCAGAACTGAGATTTTTTACAAAGAGATTTAGTTTTAGAAACTGATATTGTTGTGTGTCTTGAGGACAGGGATAGTCATGAGGTAAATTTTTCTGGGTTTTCCATTCCCAGTAGTATTCCGCATCACACTGAGTCCAGAGAACTGAAATTTGTCCTCTCTGTTTAAGAGCACCATCACAATTAGAAATCATGCTGTTAGTAAAAGTCATTACGACTGTGAAGATCTGAGAAATAAGCCTGCTTGGTCCACATTTCTATTTATGAAGGAAGCTTTTCTAAGAAGGAATATTGCATGTTAAACCAGCTAAAATTATTTTTGAAAAAACAGCAAAAGTATTCTCACGCTACATAAACTTTGCTTTGTAATTAAGCATATTTTCTGCAAGTGGATTTTCCTTGCCAGAGAGAGTGAGAGCTAATAACTTACTAGGGAAAAAATAATTTATAATGGCCAAGATTCACTCAAGATGTTGCTGTTATTACTTAGGGTGTTGGTGTTATTACTTATAATAAATATACTTGCATTCAAAACACGAGTTTGTAGTTCATACTTCCTAAGAGAAAAGCACTAACTTAAGCACAGCACAGGACTTCTCTCCTAGTTTGCCCCTGATGTACTGGGGTTTGGAACCCACATTTTTTGTGTTTTTAGCTGTATGACAGTGCAAATCTGGGCATTAGCCCCAGAAGCTGTTTCTCACTTTCTGCTTGTGTTACTGTCCAGCAAAACTGATGTGGGAATTAGATGCCTGAACTACTCTGAAAGTATGAACCCAAGCTGAATGCAATAGTTGCAGCTTTCCTGCTAAACTCAGATGATCACTTTGTCTCAGAGGGTGACAGCTGTATCCATTAACCTTATGAAAGGTTTCCTAGAGACGACACAAAGCTACAACGTAAGCCATGCATTTGCTCTGTAATGCTCTGGTTCAAAGTGCAAGCAAATACTTTGGGGTGTGGTATTCTTACAGTTCATAGCAACCTTTTTAATCACTGCTTCTTGCTTTGGACTAGACAAACTGCCAGAAAAGGTTCAGTTATAGGTCTTTTTCATTTCACAGTTAATTTCACACTGATATCCCCCAATAGCCACAAAGAGCTGTTCTGACAGCTGGATATAGCTGGAGCATGGTGTAGTCCAGCCAGACTTTAGAAAGAGGAAATTGCCAGCAAGTCAGTTAAGCTAAGTCTGCCCCATGAACTTGCCTACAAAACTTCCAAAACTTTTCAAGTCCAAGAGAGCACACATCCCTTCCTCCAAATCAGGTATTTCATTCCTAGTGGTAATTGAAAAAACTCTGCACCATGAGTTTGAAATCAACTGATTTTGTTCTCAGCTAAACCAACTCTAGTCCTTAAGTTCATGATACCTATTTCCTTAGGAGGCAGTGCTCTGCTCAGTGTTACCTTCCACTCCTTTACCAAGTCCTCCTCTATGGCATGAGTCTTGTACGACAACTGTGAGGAAAATTTGGAGAAACTACTACTTTAACTACATTTTAAAGTGTAATATTGGATCAGGGAGGGCATGGAATAATGTTATCCTTTTCCCGATTCAATCAATAGACAAAGAGTACAACAGTGGCTTCAAATTCGTAGCACATGATGTTTCAGCCTGCAAAACTCACAGCTTTTGAACAGTAGTTGAGACTAGGCCATCTTTAAAGACTACTACAAAGTCTGCTGTCTCCCCAAACTCCTTGTGTTATGAAGATAGATGAGCAGTGTTCTCCATGGCTGTATAATTGTAATGGAATTATGTTTGTAGATGTGTGTACAGTGGGCCCACATCAAATACAGGAGTACCTTAAGAAGCTAATTTTTTCTGTAGTTTGTCTCCAGAGGGGTAGATTTTGTCCCAATTACATTTTTCTCAGTGGGAAAGTAAAGCACTTTAAAAACATATTGACCAAGTTAGTCACACATAAAAGGACTTTGGAGTCACAAAGAAGAAAAACACTTCTAATTATAAATCAAAGGGACGCCACCAACTTCAGAGAAGCTGGAGAAAAAGCCAAGATGAGAGGAGCTCCATGTTGTGGAGAAATTGAGCCCAGCAAAAGGATGCTGAGAGGATCCTATCCCATCTATTGCTCAAAAGTGGTCAGGAGAGGATGATGAGGTAATGATACAAGTGTTTCTTGTTTTGCCTATGCCAATGAGTATCTTATTCTGCTTGAAGACTATTCTACTGGCCTGGATAATGTTTTGCTGCTTTATGGTTTTTGAAAGGGTACAAAATCTCTGTTTGTAGGCCTTGACTAAATGCCCCTTGAAAAGTTAATTTTAAATAAAAGCGCCAACAAGATAGGAACTATTAAAAAGACAAGCTTAAACTGGTGGGCAGTTCCAACAGAGAATTCTAGTGTGAAATTCTTCCCATGAAAATACTTTATGCCTGAACCAGTATCAGGGGATCGACTTTCTGATCATTGAATGACTAACCAATTATCTTAAACAATCTGTGCTACACAGGAATCACAATAATTGTATAATTTTATTGTTTAATTGAGTGTATGGTGGCTGATTTTCACTTTCATTAAATGTTCTTAAATGCAGACGTGGACTTCCAGAAAGACATATATGGATAACAAGACATTTGAAGTGTCTTAGGATAATGGAATTGTTTTACTATTCTTTAGTTTATTTTGATGTCTATTACTTTCCTTTTGCCCTCCTCCCACATAAATAAGTTCCTAACCAGTGATTTACTCTTCCTTGGCTATTTGCCTGAGAAAATTTCCAGCACATGACACACTTTAAGATTTGGAAAAATCTTAGAAGGTCCTTGAACTAGTTTTAGTTTTGTTCTTGTTATTTTTGCTTATATGCATCTTTCTTTATGTGGCTCTCACTTAGCAGCATAATTGTTCCAAGCCAGTTTAACAAAGCAAAGCTCCTTTTAGCATATACATGATAAAGATACATTTGTATCCTTTCAGTTTTCTCCAGAAAGTTGATGCCACTTGGTGGTGGTTGAATATAATAATATCTGTCTCTGAGTAGATTTAACATCAAAATAAAGTAAAGTAGTGTGAACATCTGATTAACATATGGAAAGACTTTTTAAATAAGGCTTTCTTTTCAAGTGCTGAAAGTTTGACAGTCTTTTATACTGTTTTATGGTGCTGTGGTAGCAATTCCATGGTTATAGCTATAATCTGCTTTCAGGCTCAATTTTGAAAGCCCACACCCTTCTGTATATCAGTTCTGAGAAACAAAAGTATTGAGTATGACATTTTTCACGTGTGGTCTTCAACAAGAGAGAGAATATACTTATGGGAAATAATCAGATGAGATACAGAGAAATGAAGAAGTTTGAATAGCCAACCATTTCTTCTTATGAAAACATTTCCAAACCTATCATGAGCACAGACCACTTCATATGCATGTATAAAACACACGCTCATATAGCAAGGTAGTATGGCAATACCAAAAAAAGTATAGGAAAGGGTCATACTCCAGTGAAGTGTTACAGTTATATTTAGAAAAAAATTTAACACAGAATGTACAGAAGATCCAGCTTTAGATTTTAGAATTAAAGTTCTAAGTTTTAAATAGGAATGCTCTTTTTTTTCCAATCATCCATTTTTGATTCAAGTGAGCAAAATGATTTATAGAGCTTTGTTTTCTTGAGATGGTCAGTTTAATCTGAACTTGGATGGTTCTGAAATACTTTTAGAAGCTAACTTACTGAATAGTGATGGCCAGTTGCCAAAATAACGGAAAAAAATGTATTAACAATATGACAGAAAAAAGTGTGAAAAGGAATGAACTAAAGAAAGAAANTTTTTTTAATCAGCTGCCTAACTGGTGGAATTGAGAAAGTCATGTGTATTCACCAATTGTACATATTATTTACTGTCTGAAACATGTCTGGCAGTGGACCCACAGCAATCCTGTCTGTGGAGGAGGAGCTCCAGTTTCTCCTGCTTGCAGTCTGTGGTGCCTCTCCCTGCTCTGTGACAAATTCTGTGCCTGGTGTCTTTCCTGCAAGCTGCAGCTCTGTTGGAACTGCCCTTCAGAACACATTTGCCCAGAGGTCAGTGTTGGTGTCACCCCCCACTTGGACACTGGGAAAAGTGAGTTTGTGCAACTGGGTCTTGCACACAAGAAAATCTTCCTCAGTCCACTTTTCCATTGAACATAACATCAGGTAAAAATAAGTAGATATGTTTCAGTTTATGTTCTTGTTAAGAGGAATGTTAAGAACATGTTCTCTTCTTTCACATACCCTAAAAATAATTTTTTTCCCAGTAACAGGTATACTCTTAAGAAAATCTGGAATAAATTTTATACTATATTTGTGGTTAAAAATAGCTGGGACAAATGATATTAAGGATTGTGATTTAATTTTTTGAAGGTCGCTTGAAAAGGAAGTCCTTTCAGATGACTTGAAACTATTTTTTCATGGTATTCTCTATTAAATACTTAAGATGTGTTCTAAGTGGATATTTCAACTGTGATTTGCAAAATGAAAGAGCACGTGAGGCAGTCCCACAGGCCATGAGGATATCTTCCTCATTCCAAACAGGGAGCCCATAGGATACACAAGTTTACACTAGACTGTGGTATGTGCTCCTAATAAGCTTAGTACAGCTTCTGGTGGGTCTTGAAAGTTCCAGAGAGAAAATGTATAGATATAATAACATCTATTACTGTATGTAACTCTTGCCTTCAGCACAAAGAGAGCTCAGAGTTAATTGATTAGATCTCAAACATGAGCCCAGTTTTGGATAGCAGAGTACAACAAGTTTAAGATAGGAATGTAGGAAAAGGAAAGAAAGATGGCCCGGATAAAAGGAAATGTGTAAGCATTAGACAGAGAAGAAAGAGAAGCCAATTCACCTGAAACACACCACAGCTCTCAAGGAGTTCCCAGATTTTCAGGTGCATGTGGGTCCTGCATTTGGGTGGTTTGTGACAAATTTGTTCTTCCTATAAGAAAAGTTCCTTTCCCTTATAGGACTGAATGAAAACAAGTATTTGAGATAACTTCACCTTGAGTTTTTTTATCTGAAGATTAAGTTGCAGTGTTCTGAGTGCATGCCACCTAGGAGTGTTACAGGGAAGAAGTACCTTCAAGGACTTCTGAATCAAGACCACAGGGATTCACACAACAATGTGAATGTTTTGAA
>VXBB01009306.1:452537-563642 GCA_013399915.1 Illadopsis cleaveri | reverse complement strand
GCTCAGAGTTAATTGATTAGATCTCAAACATGAGCCCAGTTTTGGATAGCAGAGTACAACAAGTTTAAGATAGGAATGTAGGAAAAGGAAAGAAAGATGGCCCGGATAAAAGGAAATGTGTAAGCATTAGACAGAGAAGAAAGAGAAGCCAATTCACCTGAAACACACCACAGCTCTCAAGGAGTTCCCAGATTTTCAGGTGCATGTGGGTCTTGCATTTGGGTGGTTTGTGACAAATTTGTTCTTCCTATAAGAAAAGTTCCTTTCCCTTATAGGACTGAATGAAAACAAGTATTTGAGATAACTTCACCTTGAGTTTTTTTATCTGAAGATTAAGTTGCAGTGTTCTGAGTGCATGCCACCTAGGAGTGTTACAGGGAAGAAGTACCTTCAAGGACTTCTGAATCAAGACCACAGGGATTCACACAACAATGTGAATGTTTTGAACAAGCATTTTGAGTTAGTTACCTACTACACCACCAAAGCTTTCCTTTTCAGATAATATGAAAAACAGAAGCAAAAGTGACGAGGAAAGCATGTTAATGGAGACTCTGGCCAAAAGAAATGTTTTTGTTATTGCAGGACTGAAGGAAGGGTTGGATAACAGCTTCCTGTCTGGCTTGCTACCTAATTATTAGAGTAGAATAGAGGAGCAAGTTGAGCTGCACAGCAAAATACCTGGGAGGAGATGAGGTCTGGTTGTTAATTGGGATGAAGCATAATTTCCCAGGATTAAAAACATCACAGTAGTAAATGAAATATCTGCATAGAAACAGCCATTCTATTCTTCAACTATCTGTTTCAGGCAAAGTGAAATGTGCATCGTAGAACAAAACATTACTGTGTGGTTTATCCACAGTTAGTCTAGCACCAAATCTATAAGGATTTCATAACAATTCTATATTTTGTTCATTTTCTTATTTGTTTTTTTTCCCTTCTATTTTTGTAAAAAAGAAAAAGAAAAGTTTTAAGCTGTTAAATATCAGGGATGGTTCTGCAAGATTTCTTAAACTTTAAGGAGTATTTAGCATTTAGATTCCCTCTGTACAGAACAATATCCTTCTTATTTTAGAGCCTTTAGAACAAAATGAGTTGCCCTCTGGAATTACCTACATCACCTCAGAACAACTGAGGGGCCCAGATTATGTTTTAGAATAAATTGGAGAGAGCTAAAATGCAATTCATCCTGGATAAATCAATACTTGTTCTGTTCCAAGACAACAAAAGTAATCTCCAACTCTGTAATAAACTCCACATAGGTGTAACACATGGCAGACTACATCCCCTCTGGATATTGTTGTGAGTCTCATGATACAGTGAGGGGTTTTTTTTCCAGTTAAGCTTCAAGGTACCTGTTGTAACTTTTCTACTTTTCTCTATATTGTCTCTTACTGAACTGTTATAGCAATAGGTAGGATTTTCCAGTGTGTGTTTTATAGCCCAACAAGAAGGAGGAGGGGAGGTCAGCCAAGGGAAAGGTAGGACCAGACCCTTTGCTCATGGCTGACAGAACAAAGTAAGTGCTCCTCCAGATTGTATGTGAGAGGATAAAAAATGAAATTATGTTCTTTTCTCTTGTCAACAAACAGCCAAAGTATTAGAAGTGATAAGAGCTCATTTACATTATGATGGACAGTTAATGAACTGTCTCCATACATTTAATGGAGTAATCACTTCAAAAGCAGTTCTTCATATTTTTTTGATATTTTCAGGATGTTTGGTGTAAGATTTATGTGGCACAAAAACTAATGATGGGCCTCAATTCTGCGTCAGAATCAAAAGAAAACTTAACTTTGTGCTGTTTGAAAATTGCTAGGAAGACAGCATTCTTAGATGGATTTGGAAGGACTCATTTCTCTATTTGTTTACCATGGAAACTGTATTAACCTGACAGGCCCTATGGCAATCCTCCTTTAACCATGATATAAACCTCAGTTTTTCAAAGAGATTAAAAAGCTCTTTCCTGGAAAACATATGCCATCATTCCTATTGTTTCTTCTGCTTTGTCTTCGTCTGGAATGGTCAATTGCAACTGCTAACACTACATTTGTTAGCCAGTTTTCTTCCTTGCTTTTTCTGTCATCTTACTTCTGCCTCAGTGCCTCTTATAAAATGATCAAAATATCCCAAATTTATTTTAACTTGCAGGTGGGTTTCAGGACCTGTCAATTTTGGCGCACAGCTTTTTCTTTTAGTTGTAACCCAGACCAGGAGAGATTAGTGTCAAGTCTCATTCTTTGTCATCATTCTCCATATGCTGTACTGCCTTTGCTCTAGGCCAGAATTGCTGCATCACCTCCTCTCCAACCTCATCTACCCCTCTTACCTCTTAAGATTAGAATGGCTCCTTTTTTTTTGGATGTACAACCACTTGTTTGAATGTTTGAATATTGGATGTAACCATTTGGCATTGTGTACCAAAACCTCAAATGTTCCATAATTTCTGCATTTCATTAATGGGTTAAATACCAAAAAGAACCTGGTAGGCTATTACACAGCCTGTGGGTAAATGATAAGAAAGGCATGTCGCGGCTACACAGAGCCATAAATACTCTGGAGTGTGAGGCAAAATGCTGGAAAACTCTCTTCCATTTGGCAAGCACAAAGTGCATTCAGTTTTGTTCATACACTGAACACTTAGAAAAAGGTGAAATATACAATGTTTTCAGCAGGGATTGTAACTTGTTCGTTTAAGCTCCTTCATATTTAAACTGTCACCTAAGAATTGCACGTATATTAATAAACATAGTCCATTCATTGGTTTATGTATCCAGAATTCTACAAATGTCTCAAATCCACATCAAGTTTTCATATATGCTACATTTTCATTTAGGTGAAAACTATATAACATCACACATTGCCAGACAACTTCCTGCTAACTAATGAAGTCTTATTTGTTCAATCCTCTGTATAGATTAACATAGATTTGGTGAATTAACTTCTGATGCTCACATTTGTGGGAGCAGGATGGGGAAAGCTGCAAAGCAACAGGAGAACATCACACTTGTAGTTGAATGAGATCTCAGTGTTCTTTCAGCAGTGCCCAAATCTACTGTAAAAATTCAGAAAAAACCCAAAACTAACCAGCAAACAGAAATTATTTCAGAAGTCTCTGTGTATATATATATAATTACGTGTGATCATGCCGATGCACATCAACATATATATGGTTCTGTATCCAGCTTATTAATATGAAAGTTGAATGAGTACTAGTTAACATAGAGTGTGATTCATAGTCATTTTGTTCTGTTTTATCTTATTCATTAGTTGTCAATCAGACTTTGAAGAATACATCTAAGTAAAATGCATGTCTCTGTGCAGACTATAGATAACATTATTATGGCAACTATAAAAATTATCTAATTTGATTTTCAAGCTTAGGTGCAGCTCTTGTGAGGTTAAAATCAAACTACAAAGTACAAGTCTGACATTTATTCATTAATTTGATTTTTAAAAGCTACTATATAGCCTGCAATTGTTCTTTTCATGTCATCTTCTTTCCTGCCTCGTTGCTGCTTATAAAATGACTAAAATATCCCTAAATTAAGATTTGAGGAAGAAAAAAAAGTCATGTTCTTTATAAAATGAAATATACTTTAAAAATTTTGTCTTTTTACGGTTTTGTAAAGTTCTGAAAGAAATTAACTTAATAAATTGTATCTAATCAGTTCAAGGATTCTAGAATAATTTGAAATATCATTGCGATACCAATTGCATTGTTAAGCTTCATTTTGCTATAAAAATGCATGGGAATTTTTTAAATGAAAATTTCAGTAACTGAAAACTATAGTTGTTGGTATGGATCAAGAAACTAAAATGTATTGATTGTCACGGGTAATTAGAATTTAACAAAATTTTCAGGTCAAATCTGTTAGTGTTGCAAAACTGCTGCACTACAAAAGCAACTGTGTATCAAATACTCTGCGCCTTTGGAGCAAGTGAAAATTGAGTACTCCATTTAAACTAAACAGGTAATTTCTAGAAGCCTTTATGACTAATAGAAGAATCATCAATCATCCAGAACTCCAATCGTTCCACTTACTGGAGCTGAAAGAAATCATTAACATGGGCATTTGTTTTTCATGCTGGATCCCTGTGTTGAATATAACTTCAACAGCTTTGCAGGCAGTTTCTGGACAGTCTCATTTGTTATGGAGTTGTCTGCTGCCTAGTTAAAAGGTGCCCGCTTATTTTGGTGGTGCAATTGGTAACTGATTTGCATGGTCTTTAGAATTATTTCAGGATTGTTCTGCTCAGTGTATATATGAGGGAAATAAAATATTTATGCTTCAGACAAAAAAATGCATTAGCTTGGACACTGGTGAACTTAGGTCACCCTGCAGCCTCAGGCTCTTGTAGACATACTTTCCTTCACCGCCATTATTGTTACAGGTACAGTATAGCATTCCTTATACTTGAAAATGAAAATTAGTTTTCTTCCCTCAGAAATAATTTTCTTCTAATAGCATATGTACCTCTTCTGACTTCAGGAATGAATAATAATATTGGATGTAACCATATAAAAAACTTTAAAGGGAGAATATGCCAACACACTTCTCAAAGCCAGCAATTTGTGGCCTTATGTTTGAAACCTCAGAGGCCCAATGAGAGCACCCCAGTAACCACAGTGCATCATCTCCAGGTCCTCCAAGGATGCTGCATCCTGATTAAAACTTTAATGTTCAACATTCACTGACAAGTCTATTAGCGGCAGGAATAAGAAGGAACCCCCAAATATCTGAAGAACCAATATTAAGAGACTGAATTGGATATAAGTGGAGTACACTACATGCGTTCAACAGCTTTTGTCTTTTAGTGTGATTTTCTAGGGCTGTGAATACTAAAATAGCTGATGCCCAAGAATAAACCCCAAAGTTTTGGCAGAGTCGCTTCTCATCTAAATCTAGCTCCACTACCACAGGAACTGGGAATTGTGATGAAGGAACTTTTCAACTGCTGTTTAGAAACCAAGTTTCCAGAGAGAGCCACTAAACTAAGTGAAGTTTATCTGACTAAGATGTGAAGCTGATCAGTGGTTCACACAAAAATTTACCAAACTCTTATCTGCTTTCAGTTTGCTGCACTTTCTCATGCCTCAAACACGACAGGCAATCAGAAAGATAACCTCACCAACACCTTTTCACCTTGACAGGTAGATTGGACCTAATTGCTTACAAGAGATAAGATGATGATAGCTTGAAAGAGTGTCCATTGAAGGATATGTGACACTTCTATACTTGACCACTAAAAACCACTATCATTCTTATATAATTTTCCTCAAAAATTCTAAAAATTCATATCAAAATTATCCAATATGAAGCATATCCCATGGCCTTAAGGGTCTAGACAGGAGTTCAGGTTCTTCCTACAGATAAAATTCTGGCCTCATAGGAAACAAAAAGAAATCCAGTCAAGAATGATAGTTTCAGGAGTCGAGGCAAGTTAAATACAGAGTCTGAAAGGCTAAGACAAGGGACCAGAAACAATCTGTTCAAAGTCTAGAGCCTGAAACACATTGGACATTTTCCAGATCTTACTGGCACAGAGGCATGAAGCAGTCATTCAGTATTTATTCAAGTGCAGGAAACTAAGGAGACTGTGAAACCTGTAAGATTTCTCATGGTCATACTCATATTCCCAGTGCTAGACTTATATGACTTGTATCATATGAGTTTTGCAGCCTTCAGTCAGATAGCCTGTGAGTGTATGTGGGAGATTAGCACACTCACAGGACATGGTCTTGGTCATTCAGATCAAATAGAACTCAGTTTCACAGGATTCTATTTATATCTTCAAAGACTGATCAGCCAAATAATCTTCTCTTCTTCTTTGTTCAACATTTATTTGAAATTGTATTTGCAGAACTTACAATTACAGAAAAGTAATTGTGGAATAAAACATCAATAATATCCAAAATTATTTGCCTGTTCAGCACATACAGGTTCAATGTAAACAGAGCAGATCCCCAGATGTTCTAAAGCTTGATTGGGATCAACATTTGCATAAAGAACATATGGGTGAAGGTAACTTTGATTGCAGAATCCTCTCTGTAAGAGCACACTATTCTTTGGAAGATGGATTTGGACACACTTCTGCTTCTTGAATGTTTGAATCACCAAAAGTGTTTCTTTCCACACACTGTGTGTAAGCATCAGCCTTAGACTTGCTGACTAACCATCATCCCAGGACGAAATCATAGGAATTATCTTTTATTAGATATGCAATCTCTAAAAATACCTTAACCAAACATTCCTTTACAGACACCATTGTTGATGAAAAGCTCAACAGCCCAGTTGTTATCTAATGTTATCAGTGCTTCCAAAATGTGACTAAAGTCCCTCTTTGTGGGTGAAGCAATCACCCACAAATGGCTGAATGAAATCCATGCATTTTCTAAGTAGGAGTACTGCATGTTAAACCAACTGAACTTCTTAAAAAAGTATATATATTTTTTCACTGTACATAAATTTTGCTTTATAATTAAATGGTTGAAGTAATCAATGCCACTCTCCTTAAATTCCATCAAACACAGAAGCTTTAAGGACATATAGTGTGCTGAAGAGCTCCTGATAAATTGCTGGCAGGAAGGTTGTCCCAGTGGACTGAGTAGCTAAAACCCTAATGTCATTCAGTACAATCTTACATCATTGCCAGGAGGAAGGGGAAAGGGACTCTCTCACTTCCCAGGAGAAAGGTTGTCCCTTTTCCAGTTGGGAAAATATGTCTGTGATCCAGTTGGGTTGGGCTCTGCAGTGAGCATTTTTGAATGTGAACCATTCTCTCTGTATATTTTTGTTATTGGTCTTGTTGCTGTTACTGTTAATTTTCTTGTTTCATTGGAGTTTCCAGTAAATTGTTTCTTATCTCAACCCATGATTTTCACCTCTGGTACTTCCAATTCTCAACCTCATCCCTGGAGTGGGAAGGGAAGCTGTGGGGCAGGAGCAAGTGAGCCAGGTGTGGTTTGGGTGAGTATCAGAGTGGGGCTCTAACTTGGGGAGTACCATTCCTAAACTATGATAAAGATTTACACTAGTGTCACTAGTGTCACAGGACTGTCAGAGAACAAAAATGCAAAATATCATCTGTTCTTCCAGCATTTTCACAAAACATATTAGACTGCTAAAGTTGAAATCCATAGCAAAAATGCGTAGTTTAATCTCTAAAGATTATAAGGAAGAAGAAAGAAATATATCTTGTATCATTCAGAGATACAATAATTGTTATCACATAAAAACTGGAATAGGCCGAAGGATTAAATTATAGTTAATTGGTCAATTAATCAGTCCATTTCTTAGGTAAAGGAAGAGAACATTTTAGAGGCAAGTACTTGAAAGTGTATTTCAAACCACTATTATAAAAATTACCTGTACCTAGGAGCAGAAATGAACCCTTGGAATCAATAATAATCTTTTGATGTGTTTGTGTTTAAATAATAATTTTGATTATATGTTTTTCAAAGCAAAGAAAAAATACAATATCCAAAGTTACTATAACTGTAATTCTCAAACAATGTTTGAATAGATGACTTCTACCAGGGTTACTTAAGGCATACAATACAAAGCTAGATACTTTCAGTTCTGTGCTAGCAAGGCATCTGATCATAGCCAATTCGCAGCAGTGAAAAGGAGAACTGAAATTCCAAATTGCTTCAAAATCTATGTTTTCCTCCCTCTCATTTATTAAATGTTAATAACATCTTTTTTTTGGAGAATTTTTTTGAATTAATTGTGCTTGAAAAGAAACAGTTGTTTGGTTTTAATGTTTTTCTTCCATGCATTCTGAAATGCCTATATCATGTTTTTGAAATCATAATCCCTATCTGTTGATTAGGAATGATTTAGCACCATAATGAAATAATTAGAAAGGGCTCCATAAGGACCACATATGGGAATTTACATCAAAAGGCAAAATATGGAATTCATATTGTATATAATAATATATGTATTAGATCAAATAGACTCTTTTCCATGAAGCTTTTACTCTACCACTTACAGTGAATATATAATATTGAAAGACTCATTAAGTGTTTGATCTCTGAGCATCAGAAAGAATATTCTAAGCAGAAGATAAAGGCATTAGATATTCCTACAACAGAGCAGTATGAAATTATTCCTCATAAAAAAAGTGTAGTGGTCATCAAACTTAGGAATGCACTTGAATAAGGGTCTATTTGTACTATTATCTGTTGTGGGTTTTTTAACACTATTGGTACTGCTTCAATTTCAGCAAAGGAAGATTACATGTAGTGTTATCTTGTTGAATTCAGTCCATCAGTGATGTACTCTGTGTACCTCATTGGCCTGTATTTCTGATGGCTCAAACCCAGCATAACCCTGTTGCTTGTTTTGATCAGAATAGATGTACACAACACCACAAAAAAAGATGGCAGAGCCTTGTTAGCCAGCCTCAGAAACTACTGAAGAAATTATACCTGCTACTGAGGATCCTTGCTGTTAAGCACAATCTTGAGAATCTGTTTTCCTTTTATGAAGCTGCTCTAACATCCAATAACAGTTTCAATAAATATATCATTTTACCTTAAAATTGCTACAGAATTCGTGGATCTGAGGCACTAGACATTCAATTTCACTGGGTATGGAGAATCCATGATTCGAGAAAGGACAAGTCAAACTACACTGCAGCACTGAGCTGTGAGTTCCCAAGAATTCTTTGTTCAACTCATCGCTGAAAACTGAAGGACACTCAGCAGACTGTGAACAGATGATTCTTTCAGCATTAACCTGAGTCCTTTATTTTTGTTCCAAGAAGTAAAATAAGAGAAGATAAGCCAGGACCTGGGGATGGGGTTATCCATGAACTCCCTGCTGACGTTCCTGTATGCATGGTCCTGTTTCTTTCCACTACTTTCTTATATTTTCAAGGATATTTAGTGTTTTTCAATGACCTCCAGAGCTTTTTAGCTCCAGTCTCTTCTGTAAGACTCACTTTTTTCTGTTGGACTTGCTTCCCTCTGTCATTAGCATATTACATACCTCATTTTTTGACTTGTTTGTTTGCTGAGTCCGGTCTTAGCTGAACAATAAAGGTTTTGGAGCAGGAACTTATCTATCAGTGTATCATTTTTATGTATCCACAAATATTTTGGATTTTTTTCACTGTAACAGATTTGTGGGGATATAAATTTTCTAAACTGCCTTCATTCTTAAAGGTAGCATTTAATTTTGAATTAAAATTTTAAAGGAATAGAGTTTGTGCCATGGCAATCCAGACACTTTATTTTCATAGTTATCTGCTCATTCATGTGGATATGTTGATAAGAATGTGTTTTGGGTTGGGTTTTTATTTATCCATGCTATTTTATGAACATTAATAATTCACAACTCTTGATAAATATCAAATTATTTTCTTTTATATCATTTATCACTACAAGTCTGAAAACACAATATCCTAGATGATAAAAGATAGAAGAATACTTACAGAGAAGCAGCATTCACCATACTTCTGATTATAAATACACTAAAAGTCCTTTCAAATATAAAAACATTTTTGAGTGAGTCAAAATTGAGTCAAATTCGTCCGTAGTGAGTGGATCATTGCTTTTGTTGCGGATTTTAAGTTCACTACCCTGGTAAAAACATTATTCTGAATAAAACTGCTATCTTGGCTTCTAAAACCTCTAAACATAAGAACTTTTTTCTAGGAAAAAAAATCCATAGCTTTTGTATAAACTGTCAATGAAATCATGTCCACCTTTTAGTTACACTAGCTTATATTCACCAAGATGTTCTCTTTTATTACCAATTTGTTCTCCCTATTTAAATGGTAGTACTTAAAGATTGGAAGGGTTAATTCCTATGCCCTATCCCTCTGGGGACACTACATTAGACTGAGTCAGAAAAAGCATAAAGCTCATTCTTCAATTCAACAGCTAATCTATATTAGGAAATCAAATGCTTGCAGGGTCCCTTTTTCCAGCCTGGATCATTGGCATATTCTGTTCCTGATCATGCTGTGTAATGCCACCTGGTGAGGAGTGGACCATTGCCAGCTGACAATACTTCCAGGACTGTGCATATTTCTAAACTCTATTTGGGAAATATTTTGGTTGGTAAAAAATGATGCAGGTAAAAAGATTAGCAGTGACCACTCTAGAAATATTATCATTTAGCCTATCAGCACCCTGAGAGTGTTTAAGTTTCTTATTTAGATATAGCCATTGTGGCTGAAGTTTATGGGTACACTGGAACCAACTGCATAAACTCAAGGGAATTTAGCAGGGCTGGGATGACAACTCCTAACTGTGATTAAACCTTTACCACAAATTGTGAGTGAGTCTTTACATGCTAGAATGAAAACCAGTGTTTAGTTCAAGCCTAATTAATTAGCAGGGAACTTTTCTAATGACTTTATCTGTATCTGAAGAAAGCAAATCCTCCGAATTTTAGTATGTTACTGTTCTTCTGTGATATGTCCATCCTCTGTTATCCTCAAAGGCATCCCAGGTCATATTTAGGATAGTCTGTTCATTCAGTAGGAGTCCTTTCATTCTTCCCATGGAACATACTGCTTTCCTTGGAGTCTCTCTTTGCAGCTCTCATTCACCTGTATGCCTCATCAGACAAAGTTTTCAAAATCCCAGCTGTGGTTTTCTCTCTTTATTGAGCTTTCTAAATGGTTCACCTGCAGCCAGTTCAGAATTTTGCTATAATGTCGTCTAAGGAAGAGCACTTTCTTTATATGACTTTTACCACGAATGCTTACTCAAAATCAGAAGGTGGTACTAGAATGAAAAACAACTCTATCCACAACATTTGTTCAGTGACATAGTTCAGCTTTACACTGGCAGGCAGGGAGGCCCAGAAGAGTGGGTTAACAGAATGCAGTGAGGCTGAGGAGCTGAAGATACCACTGTAAAAGATTTGGGTATCAGCGACTGATGGAGAGATGGGAAGACTGATTCATGATCAGAATTCAATTTTACTCAGGTTTTCCAAAAGCTTATATACCATTTCAGGAAAGTTAATAATTTTTACTACAATAATTAGGTTAAAAAATCATACAAACAACTCAAGCATTTTACAACATCTTTCTCGTAGGGGGTTGATTGAATCTCTCCTCTTCCCATAAACAGGTTTAATCCCATCTTCTTGTAATCTCAGAACTGTGTTTGTTCCTGCCATAGCATCCTGATTATCAAACTAGGTATGCTAATTAAATGTCTCACCCTCTGTCTTGTGTATTCCCACATTTGGGCATCCATTTTTTTTGCTAGTGTTAGTCTGGTCATGTATATTGAGTGGTCATTTGTGGTTGGAACAAATTACTCCTGGTCTTCCAGCTTAATTTAATACAAAAGTATCCAAAATGCACGCTCGAAGATGTCTCAGCAACGACATATGGGGACAAATGGTACATCAGTTTCAAAGTACACCCTGGCTCAAACTCAAATGCACCCCTAACTTTATTATTTGGTTCAGAAAAAGGTCTGAGGTTACCAGAAGAAATTTTATATGAAGGTTTAGCAAATATTGTCAAAAAAGTGAGCATAGACAATACTAAAATCAACCAAAAGGCTGTAATATTCACCCAAATGTCTCAAGTGAACAACTACTGTCATATTGAAACACCTTTACACAGCAGCAGATAGGATGCTGGAATCAAAAGAGTGAGAAAGAAGGAGTCTAAACAAAACCCCCAAAACATCAGACATTGATTAGTAAAAAAGCAAAACAGTAGAGAAGGAACATAGAATGAACCTCAGGAGCTGATAATTAAAGGCACACATCTAGTCTATGCTAAGTTACAGATCTGAAACAATAAAGTTTCAAGTAATTTTTTAATAAACTCTTTCTTAAGGTAATTGAATTTTGATCCATACTAAGACTTTACTGTCTATATATAGCACAGCAGATTATAAATAGTGCACACATAAAACAAACAAAGTCATTAGCAGCTGTGTCTCCCTTGATCCACTTGATTAGGAAACATCTGTGGTGTAGTCAGTGTTCTTTTCCATAATTGCTTAATATGGGACAGGATGATATGAAAGCAAAGTATATCTTTGGGAGATTGTAGCTTACCAATTTATCATGCATTTGTTTTAAATGTTTTTAAAAGGTGCATTTTCATCATAGAAAGAAATCATACATCATAGAAGCCACTAAAATGTCAACTGCTTCCAGCTTCAAAAGCCAGACTCTTTTCTTGATCAGTGGGTGGTGGAAGTTAATGTTTTTTTTAAGTGAAAGTGAAGTTAAGGCATGTAGTACATAGACAAAATTTGGAATTTACTAAAATAAAATAAGAGTTGCAATTTCTTTCTTAGGAATTTTTTGCACTTAGGTCTTGTAACACATATGATTTTTAAATCTCTTAAATTGACAAAGGTCTCTGAGACAGTGACAGGGCTGTAGATTAGGAATGCTCAAAATTAAATCTGAATTCCATGATCTTTTGTGTTGAAAGATGAACAGTATTAATTTCTAAATACACTTCTCTACGATGCATTTGTTATGCCTAGTAAAATAAAGCAAAATCTATGTACTGCTAGTTAATAATATCCAGTGTCAGAAAAAAATTAAATTTTAGTGTTTTTTTCTCCCAGTTATAAAAAGCAAAAGAGATAAAAGGAAATGGGAAGGAAAGCTTGCTTATGAAAAAAAAAAATAGGGAATTAATTTACCTGTGAGTGTCTGGGCTTGGTAGAAAAATGTCATTTCAGAAACAAGTCTTTAAAAATTTGATTTTGTTTCTTCCATAACAACAATTGTTGCCACCCTTAGCAAAAGTTGTTGTTTCATTTATACTTCTATGTTTGAATTTATTTGAATTAATAATTTAGGTTGCCTGAGAATTTCTTCGGTTTTGTCCTTCTTTTCAGTAGACAAAATATGTAGGTTAAGCAGAGTAGTAACCTTTTAGAAGGGAGGGACTGTGAGAATGAGCTTTTATTACTCTTATCTTCCCCTTGTTTTCCTATGGGCTGGTCTCAAATATTACTTCCCATCAGTTTTTGAGCTGTGGACAAAATAATCTTGATTAAAAAAAAGAAAAAGAGTGTTGTTTGACCTCTCATTTATTTGTATTCACATGATTCTGTCACTGAACTGTTGAAAGGCTCCCAGAAAAAGTGCAGGATGGTGGAGAGGGGAGGCACTGGGAAAACTTGAGTCAAGGAAGAGGTAAGGAGTCCGTCAACAGAGCCTGTAAATTTTGAGATAGCTGTCTGACTGGTTTTGTTTTGGGAGTATAGACTTTCTCACTCTTAAGTGACCAAATTATTTTTCTTTTTGTCCGCACTGGACTGTGGAATGATGAGGGCCCCTAGAAGAATAAATTGGAATTTGATGGCTGTGGTAACAGAGGGGCTGAAAAGTCAATGTGGTTGTTAAAACAAGTCTTTCCTCCCATGTGTTGCCACACATGCCAGCATCGAGTGTTCCTGACAGGAGTGAGAAAATAAGTGAGATAAAATCCCAATTGGATCAGCTTAATTCAGTGATGAAGGTGATGTTGTAAACACCAAGAGAAAGGAGTGAGACCAAATACCAAAGGTGCTGTAAGACAAACTCTAAGTATAATTCATGGATAACAGCATTAAAAAGTCTTGTGGTTTTTTACTTTCCTCTTTGCTCACAAGGAGTTATTTTTCTGGCATGTTTTCCATTCTCAATTCCCTCAGAAGTTAACAATGTATTCAGCTGGTGTCAGAATTAATTCTTAGAGAGTGACAGCTTCTTGTAAATACAGTTAAAATCACTACAGGATGAGTAAAATATTGTTGAGTTATCTAATACAGTCAGAGGAATTTGGAAAAATAATGCAAGTAAATAAGAAAAATAATTATTATTGAAGATTTAAATTCAAATTTTCTTAAATAATCTCTCAATTAAGATGTGTGCCAACCTCAAAAAATAGAGGGTGGCAAAAATTATAAATATTATTGGACAGATCTTTCATCAGTATCTTAGGGCTAGTTCCTTCCTCTGCCTAATTATTAAGAACTAAAAGAGACACAAAGAGTCATCTAATGCAGGTTTTATTCTGTCTCTACTGAAGACAACACCTCTCCCATAGTCAAAGTTCTAAAACTTTTCACAGGCTAAGGGCTTATCTGAGGCAAATTTGGACAGTGTAAATATTTTATGAAGGTATTCTGTTGATAGAAAGGCACATTAGTAAGTAGTAAAGACATTTTTCAGCCTTCCTGTAATTAAGTCTGTGTCTTCAGCACATACATAAAGAAAATAACCAGAAGAATTTGTGGGCTTTGTTTTACCTTGCGCCTAGGATGGAGATTTTATAAAGTCTTCTAAAAAGATAAAATAA
Source organism: Illadopsis cleaveri (assembly GCA_013399915.1). NCBI lineage: Eukaryota > Metazoa > Chordata > Aves > Passeriformes > Timaliidae > Illadopsis > Illadopsis cleaveri. The sequence goes on along the minus strand of VXBB01009306.1, from coordinate 549,350 downwards.
GAAAATATTTATCTCTATAGAATACGTTTATTGACTAATGTTTATATTTTTATTAATCCAAGATTTCAGAATTTTCCTTGATCTGCAGGAGGAATCAAGATGTTATCCTCTTGCTTTATAAGGGAGAGAGAACAAACAGAAAAGCAGTAGCTTATGACCTGCTTTGCCATACTTGCCATACTTTGTGCATGTTGCATGGGGCAAGGTCATCCCTTAATAATATTAAAAATCTCATGGAGTCCAGCAGCACTCTGGAAAACTACATTCTTTCCCACTGAGGGGTCCTTTGGGGTTGTGAGTAGTTTTGTTTTCTCCTGCTGTTTCCCTGCGACATAAAACAGCTTTGGGGATTTTTTTCTTTTCTAGATTGTAAGTCTTCAGTTATCAGACACTAGGAAGCAGTATTTGGCACAGAAACCCTTCAAACCTTTTTTTCTTTTTTTTTTATGTTTTTGCTTGTGGTTATAAAATTCGGAATTTTTGATTCCGATGGGCCAAGTGTGGGTCACTAGCTATGTTTCTAAGAGCTTTGGATCAATTTTCAGTAAGACTAATGATGCTGAATATGGAACAGAAGCAGGATTGCAGTGGGAATGTGGAAAAGGAAATGACAACTGAAGTGGAAACCAAAAGTCAAGCAACCTAATGTACTCGTACTGGGGGAACTAGATAATCTTCCTGCAGTACTGCAAGAACTCACACATGAAATTGCAGATCCAGCAGCAGAGCTTTTAAATAAATCTCTTAAATCTGGAAAGGTATAACTGGAAAACAGTCAACAAAGGATATGCATTTACAGAATAGAAAATAAATAACAGCATACACGACTACATAGTATGTTAATTTTGTGCAAGGCTTTAGAACACTCCAAAAATGTAGAGGTAAATGAAATGCAGCATAAATTTACCCAACTTGCATTTTACCAAAGCAATAGTCTTTTTTTAGATGACTGGTTTTCAAAGACAGGGAGATAAAAATCAGTCTAATGTCTTAGAAATCCAGTAAATAATTTTGTGTGACTTCATGTAAATAATGTGTTTAGTTATGATAGAGACAATTAAATTAACTTAAGAATTGCCAGACTTTTCTGAATCAAAATGTCTTTATTCAAAAATTGAGTGGTTCCACTAACGTCCTTGACACAAAAAAAGTCAGAGCATGCAATGACTTTTAAAGTCAGACAGTTTTGTTAATAAAGAGAAGGGCAAGAATATCTTATGAAGGGGAATAATTCTGCATACACAAAAGTTCCACACATGTAATGCATGTAATAGTACAACAGTGAAAAACTGAGTACTGTTGAATTAAATGGAATTTCTACTATAAGATGAAATGACTGAAACAAATGGGAAGCTGATTAATCTTGGAGAACTAATTGATCATGAGATGAAAATCTGCCTGTATCATGAAGTACTCTGAAGCTGGAGAATTTATTAAATAGTTGTAATCTTACATGGGAGCTTGTGAAATATTTCTAGGAGGTTTGTCATAGTTCTGCCATTATCAGAGGCCTTTTTAAATAAGAGGAATTTCAGAAGAGCTTCCCAGTCTGACATATCTGTGCACTATTCTGCTTTTCTCTCTGTAGATTAATTCAAGCTGGAATGGGAGCAGCAGAAAACTATTAGCAGAGCAAAATATTGAAGAGTCAAGCAAAAAAGCTGGGTTGTTTTTAGTGCAGGGAAATGACTGATGAGAAAGCATATTTTTCTCTATCAGTAAAAAGTGAAAAGTTAAGAGAACTGAAGGATGCAGCTGGTATTAAGTTGAGGGGAAAGTAAAATGGCTGGTAATTTATGTAGGATGGAAAGCTCTTAATCATCAGAAGATTTCTAGCTCAGTCTTATATTATCAATGAGTGTTAAAAGCACCCCTGTGGTTACAAGATAGAACTTGGTAAATGTATTAAAGAAAATAATATGTGATTATGTATGAATTATGACTTATGTACTGCCTGGAAAATGGAATCCATTATTCTCCCCTCAGTCCTACATTTATTCATAAACTGGCTAAATCCTAAGCTCTTTAACTTAACAAAAAAAAAGTAATAACTTCTACTTTTCTTTTTGCCCTCCAGACCTATTTTGTTTTCAGCCAAGCCTTCCAAAGGTTGAGGGCTGCAATCCCACTTATTTTCTGATAAAGTTCTCATTTCTGAAATCATAACAGTACTCCAGGGTCTAAGAATTAGAATTCTGTCTTATAATAACACCCCCAAACCCAACCAATTCTATATGGTCAGAAGAGCCAAGAGTCTGCAGTCAGGCTGACACTTTATGATGACAAGGAACAGACAACTTAGAGAGTTTTTTTAATACCTCTCCAAAAATCTCTGCGCACACATTTTGGACACTGGCGTCCCATCCTGTTTCTCCTTCCCCAGATCAAGACGGAAAATGTAGCAACAATATTTGTTGTTACTACAAATGCTGTAGTAAATATTTGGGGAAGGATGCCCTGGGATTTGGAAAGGCATCCATTCATGCAAGACACAAAAAATTAGGATAGAGCCTAATCTATCCCTTCAGCTGGAAAGAGATTAATAAGGAAGAATATCATAGTTGTGTGTGAAATACAAGGAAAGTCAATATGTATGAATTGCCTACTGCTTCTGCCAGTTAAAAATAAAAAATGAAAAGGATATGAGATGAAGCTAGAATGGGACAGACCCGACACAGAAATGAGGGAAGGTTGTTTACCAGTAGCTTGCAATCTATATATGTTACTCCTTCCCTCAGGATGCTGCCAGACCTGGCTCAGAAAATCTCTGAGCTATCTGCTGCTAGAGGTAAGCCAGTATCCTGGAGAAGATGCATTGTTAAAGCTTGACCTGATCTTACACTTTTCCAGCGTTTGCTACTGCCAGAATCAGCTATGCAGGGTGGAGTTTTGTTTTGACCTGACATAGTCTCTTTTCAAAATAATTTTGTTAAATTCAGGAATTGGTCAAGAGAATATTGCTGGGCATTTTAACAGGGTCTGGAGCAATGACTAGCTAAGGATTTGTCCAATCTCCAATATGCTACAATTTTTTAAAAAAATCCTTTACAAACATGCTCACTGGTCGGTCTCAGCTGTTTCCTCCTTCATCAAAACCAGTTCTAACTCTTGCTTTTCCTATCTCTTAAGTACCACAAAACCAAGTTAGGAGGGAGCTGCACTGCAGCTAATTGGAAGGAAATGAAGGAGATTCGATTTGTTCTCCTATTTCATTGCAAATAGAATTGTTCCAGTCAGCATCTCACATGCAATGCTGGTGAATACGTGTGACAGAGCAGGCTGAGCCTTTAACTGGTGATTATTCACAAGAAACAGCAGACTTGGCTTGCATTTCAGAGGGCAGTCTGTGCTTCCAGTGCTTTGTAGGAAGAGAAAAAAATGATCTATTTACTTGCAAGCTGAACATACTTTAAGTGTAAACTGTGGGGAGATAATCAGTGTGAAATCCCATGCCATGGTTTTCAAAATAAAGCCACAAAATAAATTAGCAAGGAGAAAGTTGGCTGTACCTTTGCCTTACCCTCTTTAATGGCCATACTTCAACAATTTTCTCAGTATTTTCAAGCTGTAAGATCTATGACGCATTCAGGTTTGGTTTGGTTTTGTTTTAAGGGTTTTTGACATTACATGAGCAGGAAGAGTTTTGATCTTCTTTATCTCCCTTTTCTTTTCATCTTTTCTGTATATCAAGCAATTTTAACTTGTGACCCAGTGTGTTTATATATGACGTCACCCAATAGATCCAATAAATGCAGTATCAATATTACTTGACAGTTTTGACATTGAAGATGGCCATTATCTCCATGAAGTGGAGATTTTTTAAGTTCCTTTGAGAAAGTTTAGAGGAAGATGCAAGCTTTAGTTACTTATTTTTGTGTTCAAATACCAGACCCAAATTGCTACCCATTGACTTAAAGACATAACTTGTAATTAATGCAGAAAGCTTCCCTTCCTTAGTCACAGCATTTGTAGGTGCCAAGATGTACACCTGTTAGTTTGCTTGATCCTCAGAGCATAGTACTTGATTTCTCATGCATGTTTAAAAAATTATCAACTTGAAGACCAAAACTAATCAGGCAACTCCTTTGGTTCCAGCGTACCAATCCTTCACGGCTATCTGTTATACAACTGGCTTTAACCAGGACATTTATCCAGCATGGAAATTGGGAGCTACTGTAAAACTCTTCTATCAGTAGCAATGTTTGAAATATGTGCCGTGGTCCCCTGCTGTTAAAGCATAGCAAATTGTCAAATTATATGTGACAGACTGATTGTGATTTGTCTTTTTCATGACAAATGAAAAAGTGTTTTCCTAACCCTGAGGAAAAAAACCCCAAAACATTCAGCAACACTGAGAGATAATTCTGATCCCATTTAGCTGTTATTTTGCAAAAGATTTGGGGTTTTTTTAATAGGAAAATATAAATTTCTCCCAAGATAATATTTCATAATTCATGTTTGTCTTTCCCATATTAATAGCGCTGTATAAATTTCATAAAAATTCTGTGATTGCGCACCCTACTTCATGACTTGTAGTAATGAATGCATTTGTGCATTAAGCTACAGGAAAATTAAAATATTTTGTGTTTATTACCTCTACTGGTGTTCTACAAAGACAAAGTCATTCACTGAGAGCTACACAATACCTCATTTCATCTACAAAGGTACATCTGTAGTTGTCCTTGGTGGAAAATACTTGTGGTGTGAGCAGTGGATGAAGTAAGGCAGCACATTAGGTGGCATTCAATATGTGTGAACATATTGAACACCAGGGATGACTCTGCTGGAGTCACATTTGGGTGCTGCAGTTGCATATATGCCCCGGAGCCTTTACTTCTTTGAGAAGATTATTCTTCACATAATGACTGCCTTATAGCTGTCAGAAAATACTCTCCTCTTTTCCTCACAGTGTAGGATAGATAACACAGACAACAGCTGTTAAAAAGACCCTAAAATAGAGCTGGTGTGAGATATAAAGAGTTTCTAAAAAATCAAACAAGGAAGAAAGGAGCTACCATTTTTCATAAAAATGCAAGTATCATATTTTTTTTTATTGGATAGTTAATAGAACCAATATATGGTGGTACAATTTAAAAAAATCAAATCTTCATTTCCCACTGCTGCTGGCATGTAGCACAAAAAGTAGCAAGTAAGCTGGTACAATATTAAAAATAAGCCCTTCAAATTTTTGTAAAACACTCCTGTTCAGCATCACATTTTTAAATAACTAATTGAATTAATTAACCCTAGTATTGGCTGACATCTTAATTAGATAATTATATGTTAAATATTCATTGTCTATAATCTACAGCTATCTGTAACTGAAATTCAGCAATTGTGACTAATTGAGTATTCTGTAATGAATCTGGAGACTCAAGTGTAATTTGCAACATGACTAATACCTGATATTTTTGATTCTAAAGTTTCTTTGACATGCTTATGATTTTTGAGAACATTGAGATGGACTTCTTTGGTCTGCTTTACTGGTGGTCCTTCATATAGATTAATCTATAATTTTTTTCTATTTCTATAAAAATAGTTGTACTTATGTATGAGAAACAGTGCAAAAAGGAAAAGGCAAATATGAGAATTAAAATCTTGTGGAAATTTGAGAACAGCATTACTAATACTGAAAACATGACTTTTAGCCTGACACTGATGTAGTTTAGACTGATGTTTATCAATAATATCACTATTTTTATACTCCTTTATGAGTATTTATAATCATAAAATTATAGACTGTTTGTAAGAGGCATGAAAGGTCCTCTAGTTCCAACACTTCTGCCATAGGCAGGAACACCTTCCCCGTGTCCCATCCACTACACCAGGTTGCTCCAATCCCCATCCAACCTGGTTTTGAACATTTCCAGGGATGGGGCATTCACAACTTTTCTGGGCAACTTGTTCCACTATCTCATCACCCTTACAGTAAAGAATTTCTTCCTAGTATTTAACCGAAACCTACTTTTGGTTTAAAAAGTACCCTTTGTCCTGTCAAACTATAAGTATAATATAGTATGATAATTAGACATAACATTTTGAGAATTCAAATCTAGTGTTGGCTCTGCTTAGACTATTCCACGCATAGCTGTTTATGTTCATTACCCAGTAATTTGTAATCTAGTCTCCTCAGGTTTCCACTATGGCTTTGTTTTTTTTTTTTTTAAATCTCATTGTGTCAACGAGCTTTCTTTTACAATTTTGGAAGTCTAAAATCTGACATTGGACTTATCTTCTCCTGTCAACATCCTTGATGTGCTCATTAAAGCACTGTAGCATGCAGCACACCAAGCCTGGCTTCACTTGAGTCAAACATGCTGTCACTTCGCTCTCTGTGATTGAGAGAGAAACCCCCCGCAAGCGAGCCACAAACTGACAGGCAGCAATGCACCCACACAACAGAGAGAAGCTTAGAAAACTGGCTGTCATCTTCCTAGTCTTGATATTTGATCAATCCCTTGGAAGGGGGATTTGATGAGGCAATGTGGAGACAGTTGTATGAAGCCAAATCAGCCTGCTGGGGAGGCGTTGGGAGATGCTGATGCATTTCTGACACCCGCATCCACTGGCCATCCACAGAGGGACGCTGCACTTGGCTGGGCTCAGCCCTACCACACATGACCAGAGCTGCTTTCAGCTTTCAGATGCTGTCATTTCAAGCTCTGCTTGTTAAGCTCATATGAAGGAGCAGTGCTGAAAGATAATAGAACTGTTGCTAGAGACATAGCATGTTTTACACAGAAAATTAATTTGACCAAGTTTGAAGTGAAAGCACTTTGAAATTAAAATGTGTTTGACCTTTTAATAGTTTCTGCACAACAGCATTTACAAATGACCTATTATGCAAAAAGTAACTAACTGCGCCTAGTTCATATCCTCTTACCAGTGCTTGCCCTTCTTGTCAAGAGTGCAGAATGCATCTCTAATCAGTTGGTTCAAGTCCTCACCTGCTGTGAAAGATTTTCCAAGTAGAGACTGAGTTTTACATTACCCAGACTGTTCTCTTTGGGAAAAATACCCCTGCTACCTGTTTGGGATAATTTTTAGTGTCCTTCAGGTCTACAGGTCACCATTACGGCTTAAAATGTAGTTTCATTTAGAGAAAGAGTAATAGCAAAAGCCTATAAATTTAGAAATATACTTCATGTAAACTCAGGTGAGAGAAGTTCTTAGCACATAGGGAAAAAAATCCTCTTCACACGTAAAATGTTGTTTGTTCTTTTTCAGGGCAGGTGCTAGGCAATGCTCTTGAAGAGATAAAAATGACATTTATTTCCTTTCCCCATGCAGAAGATCAAAAGAAAAGTAGGCAACTGCCAGACTTAATGAGCCATGCTGAAGGGCTTCATCCTGACAGAATTAATGCATCATTTATAAAGCACTTCGTAGGAAAATGGTTTAGCGAATCACATATGACTTTGATGTCTTGTAACACTACTGCGTTTTAATATTTATGCGAAGAATTTTGCAGCTACAAATGACAAAACCATGCATGCCAATAGCTGGAAGAACACATTGTGGGATCATTGGTGTGGAATGTTGACAATTAGGAGAGCTGGAATGAATCAGTGCACACCGTAGGTTTTGGGTCTGCATATGAGACTTTGACTTGGACCCAAATAAGTGTCACTCAGTGTGGTGAAAAGATAAAAATGGTCCCTGGCAGGCTGTATGCTGCCTTTGAATGGTACTGCTCTGCTCATTCCAGTTGGGACTTAAAGTCTCTGAGCAGAGAGCTGCCAATCCTGTTCTTGCCCTAAGCACAGGGCCCTGCAATGCAAATCTGCTATAGGAGGAAATGAAGAACTAAATGGTGTCTGTGCAATAGACCTCTGTGAAGGAGACTGAGGACTCCCAAATCACCCTCTCATGCAGCTGCGCAGGTCCTGTTTCCAAACGCAATGTTTTCTTCTCTTGATGAAAGGAGTGGAGCACCTCTCCTATGAGGAAAGGCAAAGAGAATTGGGATTTTTCAGCCTGCAAAATAGAAGACTTCAGGGTGACCTAATTGTGGCCTTCCAGTACTTGAAGGGGCCTACAAGAAAAATGGAGAGACTTTTTAGAAGAGCATGTAGTGCCAGGGCAAGGGGGAATGGATTCAAACAGAAACAGAGTAGATTTAGATTTGATATTAGGAAAAAAAATTCTTTACTGCCAGGGTGGTGAGGTACCGGAAGAGGTTGTCCAGAGAAGTTGTGGATGTGATTCTCTCTAAGTGTATATGGCCAGGCTGGACAGGGCTTTGAGCCACCTGATCTACTGGAAGGTGCCCCTGTCCATGGCAGAGGGATTGGAACTTGGAACTAGACGATCTTTAAGGTCTCTTCCAACCCAGGCAATTCTATGATTCTGTGATAGCCTACCAAATTATTTTTTTTTTAATTTTTTTTTTGTAAGGATTCTGCCACCTTTTTTCAGTAATGAGCTCTATAGGGTACTAAATAGAGCAGTATTTTTCAAATTCTCCTTGAGACACAGGACTCCAGAATGGCCAGACCTATGCCTCAGGTTTCTCAGAGCTTGCAGTAGCTCAGATATTTTCCTCTGATTTCCATCCCACTCTAGGAACTCTGGCCTCTGGCTTAAACATCTTCAAACATAATTTGGCAAGCAAGCAATGAATATAGCCTTATACAAATTCTTAACCCTTTGGAAGAACATCCAAGTCCTAAGGCAGAGCTTTGCTTAACCTATTCATCTTTCTGCAGTGAACACCTGAGGCTAGGTGAAGTTCCTGTTCCCTTGTCTGCCCTGGCAAATTCTTATTAAGCAACAGCATACCTAAAGTAGCACCTGGTAATGTGGTCTCACTCCTGTGTCTCCTTTTTCCATATATCCATACTAAGGACACATTATATATATATAATGCAAGTTATATTGTTTGAGTCAGCAACTGAATGCAAGTTCCCTATGCCTCTGTATGGTTTTGCCATGCATTTTAGCTCTAAATCATTCTTTCTGGGCAAAAACAACTGTCTCAAGTACTTCACAGCACATTGCTTTGTCTTTAAATGGACAGGATTTCAGCATATTGCAGAAAGAAGTAGAATTCCTACCTGGAGCCGGAAATATCCTAGCTTATCAGAGAGGAAATTGGACACTGGGTTGTGTCTGGATTCATGGTGCATCCCTGACATTTGCTTCTGGACCTGTGACTCTTTGCCAATATACTCAGTTTTGTGTAAAATTTAGCTAGAACTAAATGTACTGGCAGTCCTGGTGTGAGTAGTTCCAAAACTCAGTTTTGGGATCACTGCATGATTTCACTGCATCAAGAATAGCATAAGAGGGACTCTTCTCTCATTGTTTTTTGTACTTTGCCCTGGGGATAAAAAAGTATTACCTTTCTCCTCCTCCCTCAGTGAATATGGGGATTTATATCTTCCTTGGAAAGATCTAGTTGATGTTGGACACAGCTTAATGAATATTTTTTCATTTCCTGTGCTCTGCCTTACATTCTCTAGGAAAAGGGGGAAAGAGCTCTTGAACAAAAAGCTATAGGTTATTTGGTACAAAACTACAGCAAAATGATTCTTTTGACCCCCTCTGGCAGCCTGTTTTATACTGATTCTGCCATTTTCTATGCCTCTGAAAAAATTGCTCTTTTAACAATTTAAAAGCTTGCCTGGTTTGCCTGCATGCTCTAATGGAAAGATAAATATGCCTTCTCTTTCTCCTTAGTATGTAGCATGAAAATAGACAAGATCATTGGGATTTATGTGGAAAAGTGTGGCTGGCTTCTAGTATTGGATTATGAAATGCAATTTGGGATCACTAAGAACAAACATATATTTTGAAAACCTGATTAAGTACTTATTTTGGAAGGTCAAATATGACAAGTAATTTTTTTAACTATTTTTAATAGGTGTTTTTAAGTTAAAACTTTTGCCATTTCAGAGGAAATCACATTCAACTTTATTTTGGCAGAGAGTAGTTCAGGAAAGGTATTTTTAATGTCCATAATTGTTTGAGGAATACCATTATTTAATGGGTTTTAGAGAAAAATAACTGTATTTAGATGATGGCTTTTCTTATAACTGCATTTCAGCAAAATCAGAATGAACATAGTTCATTCAGAATGTCTTCATCATTTAATATGTCTTAGAAGACTGAATAAAGAAAAAAAAGTGTCTTACTATGTAATACAGAAGTTTAACCTTTTATGATATGACTAAATGGAGAAGGATTTTGAGAACGTAATTTCAAGTACTGTCTGTTTAATGATTTATTAAAATCTCTTCACACTTCGATATACTTTACACATTGTGGCTTTCATTCATTTCCTCCTTGACAGGTTGAATGAAAATATTCAATACAGCTATTGAATATTCATCTTTACCCTTTATGGTTGTTTTCCTTTAAACAAGCAAGTATTATTGGCTTTCATTAATACTCATATGTGAAAAAAACCCTGATAGTACAATTCAGGCAACACAGGAGTATGACACATATCTCTGAATACATTTGGGGATAAAGTACTTAAAATTCAGAATTATTTTAAAATCTGCTTATGTTAATAATTATTTCTAGACCACATTCATTCATGTAATACACCTAGTGTGTTACCTCTGAGTAGTAAAATTGTTTTTCATTCACAGAAATGCATCATAGTATGGCATTTCTCAAACCTAAACTGTTTTTTATTTCTTAAATTGTTCTGGCTTTAAAAAAAAGCTCCATCAAAACATCTTTAAATAGTACATAGGTTTATACTGGTAAAAGCAGATAAGTGAAAATACACATAGCTGAGAAGGACTTTAGTTTCTGTGTGAAACTAAACTGTGTTTTTCCATTTCCCTGAAATGATATATTATTTTTGTTTCTGAGCTTTCTGAAGAGACTGGTGTTTTTGAAACAAAAATTTTACTGACCACTTTTAGAGAGCTTGTTTCATTTTATTTGGATAATGGTAGTATTTACAAATCTACTCAGTAAATAATGTGTGTAATTGCAGTTTGTCCTGATGTGTTAAGAGGAGGTCATGATGATAAAAAATATTTCTGTGGGAGCACTGAATGTGAAATCTAGTTTTTTTGGGTTTCACTTAAAAAATAGTGGGATACATCTATTTATTTGACACCTTTGCTGATATGGACACAATCAAATAGAGATGTGCCTGTTCATTCATGAGAAATAAGAAGCTGAATTTTACTCACACCATTTCTCCAGCTCCTGTTTCACACATACCCTCCTGTACTGGTCAGCAGCAACAAGAAGCTGTTGTTTTGTAAGAAGTCAATGGAAAACATCCAAAGTGAGACTCCTTGAAGATCATCTATCTTCACAAGTTTATTTGGGATTTTGACATTACTTTGTTAAGGGCAAAATGGAACTTTTCCAATATTTATTTGAGGTTTTTTACTTAATTAACCATGCAGTTTATCCTGTTACCTGACACCAAGAAATGGAGCTGTTCCTGTGGTAAACTAGTTTTCAAAATGAAGTAAATAGTGGGGAGATTAGGTGCAAAACAGGTGTCATATCTTGGGCCAAATCCACTGTGTCAGCTAGTGAAAACCACACTTCGTTAAATGCACATGCAGTGTCTTATACTGATGAAATCTTAACCCCGAAAAGGATTAAGAACATATGAAGAAGAATAAATTAAAGGGTGTGGGTTTTTTCCTCATTTACCCTTAAATCTTCTAAAATCTCTCTGGCAAGTGAATGAAATGTAAAGGCAAATAAAGTATATCTCCACAATTTTTCCTGATGACTTTCTCATCCAGGGCAACTGCAAGAGGCTGCAGCAGACTGGCCCTGACCTGTGGCACAGCCAGTGGGTGTGTGGCCAGATTGGCCTTTGCTTGTAAAGGTACCATGAGGAGCAGAGCATGAAGCCAAGCAACTCTGAGGATATCACTGCCTTTACTAGAGGCAGAGTAGCCCCACTAGACAGATCAAACTGAGGCCACTCTTCACTTCTCTGACATCTTGTTTGTCTAGTCGTACATGGGTAATTTCAACTTTCCATCTTACAGGCTGGTTTACAGTCTTCTAGGATTTATCTCTCTTCATAAGAAGGTGCTTCAGTGCACAATCTTATCCTTCCTCATGACCAGGCCCTAATTCCACTGCGGCTCTAAGCCATGTTCTTGTTTCACAAAGGAGCTCCTTTGAGGAAGTGACTTATCTTTGGGCATTTTACAGCTCCTGTGGATTTTTCTGACCACTTAGAGACATGAAAATATCTGGGCTTAGAACCATTCCTCTGTTGCTGGAAGATAGGGAAATAGAAAAGGTGGGAATGATGCAACTTTTTCCACCCAGCTACCTTGTTTGCATTTTGGACAAGACCTTCAGTCTCACTGCAGTGCAGAGAATTGTTATTCCAACACATTTTGCTGTAAACATAGAGGGACTTGACTTTTAGTTTCATTCCAAATTCATCCCCAAGTAACTTGTCAAAAACCTTGTCTTTCAATCACCAACTAAGTTTATCTGAGAGAATCTCAGCATCTTGGTGGCAGAGTGGGATGAAGCCTTTGTCTCTGACTTTGACATGTGATTCGCGTGAAGTCTTCTGCCATGTGTCTACATCCTTTTTGAGGTTACTTTCTGGGAAACTTGAAGGTCAATAGTTGTTCACAATCACACAGAGCCACCTTTTCAAGAGAGCGCTTGGTTTTAAACTAGAAGGCTTTGTATTTCTATTCCTCAAAGCAGAATAAACAGCAAGTCAAATTTGCATATTTGTCACCTGACGCTTTTGCTTTCTCACAAGGCAGTCATGTCACAGCTTCCTTTTGGGAGGCTGGATAGTTAGTGCTTGCCTCAAAAATCTCCCAGCTTCACAGTTTCCTCAGTTCCACATACTGCTGCATCAAGATCTATTCAAAACTTTGTTCCTTGTTTTCACTTGCAGTCACATTAAATTAGCATGAGCTGTACCTTCTGATGTAGAGAGAAAAACGATGCTGGTCCATGAGCTCTCAAGCTTTGAGGTTCAGTTGGTGGCTGCCATGAGAGTCACCTACCTGTGTGATTACTGCTGTTCTTTGTATTGCTTTCTTCTTTTACTATGGATAATTGTTGTGGTGCATTTTGAGTTTTGCTAAGTTCTGCATGCTTTAGTTCCTTGTTTTATAATGGTTTGTCCCTATATCCCCATGTTCAAACCCCTTTGGTCTTTCCCGGGTTGTGAGTCCTGTCAATCACCCTGCAATCCCACCCTGAAGCCTGGAAAATTCTGGTGGGGCTGTGGGGTGATTCAGCAAGGTCTCGATTCCCCTCCCTCTTTTATGTATAAGATTGTTCTACTGATTGTCTTCTTGTTCTGGGTAATTCCCCCTCCCTTTGGGATTTGTTCTAGATTGCCCCTTGCCCCTTCACACACCCCCTGTACTTAAATGGAAACCCGACAGGGAAAACCTCACTTCTGTGTGGGCCCTCTGGGTGAAATAAGACCTAGTTGGAACCCATGTGGGAGTCCTCCTTTCTTCTTCCATGCTGTTTGCCACGCTTCTGCCTGAGGCCAGACCCACAAAATCGGAAAGGTACTAAGCAGTACCCTTGAATGTGGATTTGGTGAAAGAGCTAGCCTGCAAGCAGCTCCGAACCTCCACAGATAATGAAAAAGAATCTCTTAAATTCACTTAGATAATCATGTAGAAGTGCATGAGGGAAAGCAAAGTATATATCTGTATCTATCTAGATATATAGGTAGATATATATGTGTGCATGTGCATTATAGAATATGTATTTATAACTATATATATTTGCCTTATATAATGCAAATAGTTATATTCTTTGTGGACCTGTTTCTGTCACACAAACTACATCCTTCCCATAGCACATTCCCTGCATAATCTTGTTCTTCTCCAGTTGAGGTTAGAATTATTTAGCTTTTGATGTTTCCTCTGTCACTTCCTGTGACAATCCTCTTGGGCTATTCTTTAGTATGAATCTATCTACAGCCAATTCTAGCTATCTCAGTGCTAAACAGATGTCATTTTTTGCTTTGTAACAAGACCCCAGCTCTCTCACACAAATTGACAGCATTTCCAATGGACTCACCATTCTAATCAGAAGTTTGGTGATACAGCATCTCTACTGATAAATTACAAACGAGACTCCTAAGGGTTTTTATTTCTCACCAGGGCTCCAAACCAACAGATTATTTGAGTATAAATGAAAGAGCAGAAAATTAAGAATAAAATTCATTCTTTTTCTGGATTGAATTTTCCTCAGAGTATTTTTCACAGATTTGGAGCTGATGTTAACTATTTCAAACTTCTTGATCATTTTAAACACAAGTGTTTGTGGGCATGCATTGTGTTCTGTCATTCTAAATATCACCCTATTTATAATAAAGACACAGCATAAATCATGGACAAACACAACAAAAGAAAATTATTTATCCTATAGATGAAAAATATCAAATAGAAATTCCCTTTTAGAGTTGGCATAAAGTTCATGCTTATGAATAAATGTGATTATGATATAAATAACCTGAGAAAAGCAATATTTGTAAAATCTATACTGCTGATATTTTTAAGTAGTCATGTTTTATTTTAAGTAGACCAAATAATTTATTCATTTGAGCCTGAGGTGCAAAAATAACTTTAGATCTAAGGAGCATGAACATAGCCACAATAAGGACAGTCCTAATAGACGTATAGTGCAGTCCTGAAGTAATGGTGTCCTCCACCCTGTAGTTCCACTTCTATTCACTATCAGATTGCACATTGACATTTCCTCCATGAGATGGTGAGTACAGTGTTTATGTTAAGTAAATGACCATGCAGGTTATTGACCAATGATGATGTGAAAGGCTTTTGCTAGACTATGGTGTTGTGGAGTCTTTTAGAATTACAGTAATACTAACCAAGGTAGCTGTGTCCCTGCTTGCTTTGGGCAACTTTGCACACGTCTGTATTCCAATCAAATGAAAGTTATTGTCCATGTATTGTCCAAGAAGGAATTGACTAACTTTCTCTCATCAAGTTCTACAAAACCCAGTTTTGAATGTATTTTATCTTGGAAGGCTTGTTTCGTAATAAAATCAGGGATCATTAGAGTAATAGAATCATAGAATATGCTGGGTAGGAAGGGACTCAAAAGGACCAGTGAGTCCAACTAGCAGCTAATTTTACCAAGCTTTAACTCTTACATTTCCTCTCACTAAGCCACAAAAATAGATTGACACGGTGCCACTTGGATACTCTAACTCAAATAAATCCAAAATACTGCAATATTTTACTTGTACAGAAATCCAAAACCATTTTGCAAAGCAAAAATAATGAATTGCATGTTCCAATTCCTAGAAATGGTACACATACTATAACTAAATAATGTGTATATTGCAGTATAACAATAATTATATTCTTAACTAGCCAATGACGCAATTTCCCTTCAAGGGGAAAATAGGTAACTCAGGTTAGTTGATGTTCTGTAGCCAGAAGGAACATTACTGTTGATGTTTTTTGTTCTGCATTGTGGCCTAGTGCCATCTCTAAATCAAAATTTATTTATCTTTTTCAAATAGAAGAGTTTTATTTCATTTGTTTAGGTGAAGCCAGTAATTTTCTTTCTTGACTTTCACTAACAACCTGTCTATCCTTATGGAAGGTAGGAAACACAGGAGAGCTATATTCTCTTTTTCCTAACACAGCAAAATTCCTAGATGGCAATTCTGTCCATTATCATGACATCATTTTCATCAAAACATCCTAACAGAGATACTCACATGGATTTAGTTTTAATTTTGAATAAATTAGAATGAATTCTAAGACTTGGAATTTTATAATGCTACCAGATAGAATGTCCAAGGAGAACACCTTGTTTTTCCAGGGCCATCTTCCTTGATGTATGGCAACTCTTGATGATGTGAAAAGTACTCTCCCATTCCTATTGAGAACACATCCCTAGCAAAAGATAATTAAGAAAAGCAAACACTTACTTTTAAAATACTTGCATTTTTTAACTACATCAAAAGCTGAAAGACTTCTAAAGACTGAAGAAAAAAAAGATTGTTTTCTTAAAGCTGAAGTAGTACCAATTCTTCTCAATAACTCAGAAAAATAAGTTCAGGGAACTCCACCAAGTACCAGCTTTCTGAAACTTCAGCAAGTTATTTTAAACAGATCTCTTAGTTTTCTCCACTTTGCTGAGTATTGGGATATTTGAATCATTTAACTTCTTTAACTGAATTATTTTGTGCACCACAAGGCAGATTTTGCAATATCAACAGCTCATCATGAAACAGAGCCAATGCAGCACCAGGAAATAGCTAAAGCAAGAGAAGAAACAGATTTGTTTAATTTTGCACACATATTCCTTAGAAATCAGTGATGAGGGTAAAGAAAATCCAGAACACGTATAAAGTTTTCCTAAAAAATGTTTGGATAAAATTAATTTCATATTTGTGAAGTTTTCCACAGACTACTGAAGGCTTATTAGCAACTGTTGCCAAAACTTTAATTTTAGTCAGTTTTACAGCCCTTGCCTTATTCCTAAAAGTATTTTTTTCAAAGAAGAGATTTAGAAGACAGTCAACAATCAGGCTTTTAAAGTAGCAGGAATCTTTAAGAAAGAATTTGTTTAGTGCTATTTGAGATGATTTTTTTCTCACTTTGGAAATACAATCAACATCCATACTTATTTTTATTAATAATGAGTACTGAGTGTACGTGTATTTGCTGTCTACCTGTGTATCTAATTCTTTAAGAGCAAATAGTTTTGCCTGAAAAATGCTTTCTGCAAGAGTTACAGGGAAAAAGTACAATCCACACAGCTTTCACAGGGCAGAGTTTCACACAATTTCATAATTCTACATAGTCATATTTGTAGGGGTGTATGGGTAAGACACTATTTTCCCATTTGACAATTTTCAACTACATTAAAAAAACACTACAGGAGACATGAGAAAGATAATATACATAACTTCTATGTGAGGTTCTTTTCTCTCTTTTTATCTATTAGTACCAAGGATTGTCACACTTCTAATATCTAATTGTTTAATCTGAAAAAAAAGGTGATTTTACAAAAGATTTTGGGTCATATGACTCCTATTTTTCTATTTTGAAAATCCTAAATGCACAGCTTTCTCACAGTTAGAGAGCCATTCTCACAGTTATGGAAATGTCATCTTTGCATGATTTCTCTTGCCTTCTGGAGCCTGTTTATTTTATGTGTGTATATCATAACAGCAGTACATGTCTCCTAGAGTACTCCATGGCTAGCACTACATTAAAAGAAGCTTTCTTCAGTTTAAAATGAAGTAAAACCAGAGAGAGATGTGCTCTGGAGTAATAAGGAAAACATGGAGATTGAAAAGTACTTAACATTACTTACTGCTGTGTTTGCGAATGTCAAAGACCATTCACAGATGGAGGGGCTTTTCTGTGTTTAAATACTTTATTGTCCACAAGAAAGACAAGAAATATTTCCATGAAGATGTCAAGGGATAACAGGATGGTCATTAATACTGGTGTACTGAATGGGAAGGAAAAAAGGCAGTGTCAGGAATGCTTGTAATGCTGCAATGCAAACATGACCTGCAGCACAGAGCCCAACAGCAACAGGGAATGCTGCAGAAACAGGGCCCACGAGTTAACTCCTTTTCTGTCACCCTGGTCTCATCCCTTTAAGGTGCCTTTTAGCACTGTCCACCTGAGAGAAGCCAGAATTTCAACAGTAAACACACAATCTCAGTTACCACCAGTTGTAGAAAGAAATGCTAAATGTCTGGTTTGCTAGCCAGCAGAGTGAGGGTATACCTGCTCTCACCTCTTGTATAGAACTCTCCTAAACACCAGAGATTTTAAAGGAGCAGTGATATTTACCAACATTTTTTTAGGCTGTGTTGTAGCACTAAAGGCAGGCACAGTGAAGTAGAGTTTAGTTTTTACTGCTAAACATAGAGAATGCTTCAGAAACATGACCTCCAGGGAAACTGAACAGCCTAAGGCTCAATTCCAAAGCATCTTTAAGGCCAACTGCTTCTATATAGGGAACAGAAGGTCACAAAATTGTCTTTAGACTAGATAAAAGCAGCTACTTCATCCAAGAGATCTGTTTAATAGATACACTAAAACACAAAATAGCATTATTGTTCAAAGAGTAACAGCGTTCTATCAAAAAAGACAAAAATGGAGGGGTAGGTGAGCAGGTTCTAGAATCATAGGATCATTTAGATTGGAAAAGACCTTTAAGACCATCAAGTATAACAGCTGCAGTAGTACTGACAAGTCCACCACTAAACCACATCTCAGTTCCTCCAGGGATGGTGACTCACCCACTTCTCTGGGCAGCCTGTTCCAATGATTGAAAACCCTTTCTGTGAAGAAATTTTTCCTGATATCTGAGCTAAACTTCCTCTGGTGTAATTTAGGCCCTTTCCTCTTGTCCTACTGCTTGTTACATTGAGGAGAGGAGACCAACCCCCACCTTGCTACAGGCTGCTTTCAGGTGGTTGTAGAGAGTGATAAGGTCTCTCCTGAGTCCTTTTCTCCAGGCTGAACAACTACAGCTCCCTCAGTTGCTCCTTATGAGACTTGTGTTCCAGACCCTTCCACAGCTCTGTTGCCCTTCTCTGGACACACTCCAGCATCTCAATGTCCTTGCAGTGAGGGACCCAAAATTGAACACAGTATTCAAGGTGTGGCCTCACCTCAGCCGAGTACAGGAGGACAATCACTGCCCTGCTGTCCAGGCTATTGCTGATATAGGCTGAGTGCCATGGGCCTTCTTGGCCACCCGGGCACAAGCTGGGTCATGTTCAGCTGCTGTCAACCAGCACCCCAGGTCTTTTTCCAGTGGGCAGCCACTTTCCAGCCACTCTGCCCCAATTCTGTAGCAGGGCATGGTGTGGCTGTGACCCAAGTTCAGGATTCAGCACTTCATCTTGCTGAACCACATAAAACTGGCCTTGGCCCATCAATACAGTGTTTCCTGTTGAAGTGAGTCCAGAGAAGGGCCATGAAGATGCTCAGGGGGCTGGAGCACCTCTCCTATGAAGGCAGGCTGAGGGAGCTAAGGTTGCTCAGCCTGGAGAAGACAAAGGTCTGAGGAGATTTTATAGCACCTTCCAGTACCTAAAGAGGCTACAACAGAGCTGGAGAGAGACATTTTACAAGGGGATGTCAGTGGTAGGACAAGGGTTGATAGCTTTAAACTGAAAAAGGATAGGTGTGGGTTTGGTATTGGGAAGAAATTTCTCTGTGAGGGTGCTGAGGCACAGGAACATGTTGCCAGGAGAAGCTGTGGATGTTCCATCCCTGGAAATGTTCAAGGCCAGATTGAGTAGAACTCTGAGCAACCTGCTCTAGTGGAAGGTGTCCATGACCAGGGCAGGGAGATTGGAAATAAATGATCTTTAAAGCCCCTTCTGATCCAAACCATGCTATGATTCTATGAATCACTCCAGCCTTGTAATCTTTATTTTAACAGATTAGCAGAGAATCTCCTAGAAGGACTCTAGTCTTACTTGGAGAAGAAGTTCTTGTATCTATACCAGAGAAAGGAGTTAGGCATTTCCTTTTCTAAATCTCTGAAAACATAACTTTGAACAGTGAAACAGAAATACATCACAGCCACATATAAAATTGTTTTAAAAGTCTGCTTTTCTTCCAAATATTTCAGTGATTTACGGATTTATACTAATCACACCCCTTTAAATTTTGTGATTTGTAATTTTGGGTAAATACCAGTATTTTATCTGATCCGTCTATTAATAGTTTTGATACTGATTATTTTAACGTAAGGTCTAGGGAAAATGAAGTAACAAAAAATTCTATTTTTTTCTAGGACTTTAGAATGTACATATGTATATGTGTATGTATATGTACATGTATAAAATGGTAGCTCTAGTATGGCTATGGTTGAAATCAGACCAAGAAGAGGCACCTACCCTCATTTCAGTTATATGCAAGAGGTGATACTCCTGTCAAAATCTCAAGTCATATAGGCATATTGTCAGTGTGCTCAGGAGAGAAAAGTAATTGGGCAGGGACCTTTTCTGGCTGATGTTCTAGATATGTAAGAGAGGAGAAAGATGAGAATAAGAGAGGTGAGAGAAAAGCAACAGAAAAAATCCCCAAACCACAGCAGATATCTTTACATTGTGTTTTGAGAGATGTCCAGATAGTGAACATGGAAACATGCCTCTGCATATTGCTGCCCTGACAAGGTGAGACACCACCTGTTAGGCAC
The DNA here is from genome assembly GCA_013399915.1 of Illadopsis cleaveri. NCBI lineage: Eukaryota > Metazoa > Chordata > Aves > Passeriformes > Timaliidae > Illadopsis > Illadopsis cleaveri. Next base: position 529,196 of record VXBB01009306.1, on the reverse strand, counting down.
AGTTAAAGGTCCTTGTACTGTTGACATGCTGTCAGCTCAGTGTGAGGCACTTTGGATGCTCTCAGGCACACCTCCATTCTGCATCTGCAGGCTGCCTGCAAGCGTTTCTGCAATCACTGTAACTGCTGCCTGGGAGTTCTCTGTATATACTGGAGGCAAACAGAGCTGGAAATATGCCACATTTCTGGCTTCAAGGCTTCACTTTAAGACTGATATTGACAAAGCCAAAGACTGGTAACATGATCCTGAAAAAAACTCCAAACCCCCTAGTGAAAGTATTTGTGTCAGATGTTGATTGCCAGAGATTTGGTTTAAATTATGAGGGACTTTTAGAAGTGAAAATATATGGATAAAATAACCTGAAATGAAACAAAAACTTCTTTAAAGACAAACTGATCTGAAGACAGGAGAAAGAAAAGGTGTGTAAATACGAGTAAGAGTGGCAGATGTGTTGAGATACAGTGAACACTTAATGCCATCTCTCAAAAGCAATAAGCAGTAATAATGTTTAACAGACATAAATAAATGCTGTACCTATTTTATAATATTCGTATAGTGCAAATCTGTCTACAACTCTGTGAAAAGAGAGTTGCATCCTCAGCAGAACTGTGCACCTTCAGAAACACGCAAGGCTTACAACCAGGCAGGCAAGACATGTCTTGTCTTTCTCCAGCTGTGCTCCTGCTTGTGGGTTAGCAGAAGACAAAGGGATACCATTTTCTGCCCTGTGATTTTAAGGCATGTAATTAACCTGCTTCTGTTTACTGGATACACAAATGCTCCTGGGAGAGTGAACTGCTCTTCTTTGAGGAGTGTAACAAATAAACAAAATGCACTGGCTGTTTAATCAAGTAATTGCCCTAACGATGCCCTCCTAGGCACAAACACTGGTGGGTTTGGGAGAGAGCTTGCGTGTTGTTGACTTTTGGTCATGTTACAAAGGCCATTTATTTACTCAGATTTCTCCTAAGAGAAGAGCTAAATGGGCAGGGTTATTTCCTCTAATCATAGAGAGTTTTTGAAATTCTGGATAATTTGGTTATATTTTACCACTCTGTAGCTTTTCTTTTCTTAGCTTATTTAAAAAATTATATTTTTGGAGATGTATTCCGGCTTACTAATCAAATAAAACAATTTTAAGATAATTGTACATATTTTCCAGGTTTAAGAATTAAGTCTATAAATGAAATAAAAAAGAAAAATTAAACATTAGTTCAATGCGTTGCCTAATTTCAGATCAATATGGAGCCTGGAGGGCCATATTTATAGGGAATTCACAGAGCCAACATAAATCCATGGCCAGTTGTATTCAAAGGGAGAAGTGAAATACTTCCAAGAAAAAAAACAAACTTGCAGTTTAATTATTAAATTCTTTTTATGTTGTCGTTCTTTCCAAACTTTGGTCATCCTTGACAATTTTTCAAACAGCTATAATCATAAAGTAGCAGTCCTCAGCAAATACCCATCAATAGCATTGCCCCAGGAGTATACTAAATCCAGAGAAATGCTTTACACCAGCAGAATAAACGACATGCGCCTACATCTCCAAATCTGAAGTATTTTATGGAATAGAACTAGAAACTAATGGAAGGGTTGAGAAAGGACAATATGATATGGCTAGTGAGGGAAGGGACAGCTTAACATCAGCTCCCAAACTGTGCCCCCACAGAAGCTGCAACAGGCTGCTGATTTGTTGTCTACATCTGGAAGAAAGGAAATCCAGCATCTCATTGTGCAAAGCTTATAAACCCTCTCACACTGACGTCTTTCTCATATACCTTTGGATACACTTGCTTTCTGTAATTACAATAAATGGCTCCTAATGAACAAGTAACTGATGATCATACACATTGATCCTTCCCCAACTCATGAAAGAAACTGCTACTTGACTTTAGATAAGAGCAATGAGATGAACAATGACCTTTTCCCCAAATCTGCTTCTCCTCAGACAGTTGTCATTTTCCTCTTATTTAGCTGGAGTATATGTCACGTCTTCTCTTCCTCGATCACGCTTTGATCTTAGCGGAACTCTTTGCATGCTCAAAGTGGGCAGCTGNGAAAAACATGAAAGCTAACACTTAACACATCACTACCAGCTTCTTGTCATGCGGTACGTATGGGTTACCCTGTCATCATTTTTAATCCCATTGAGCCTGGTCTGTGTTAACTTTGAAATGCCACTGCAATGCTCTCCAAATTGTAGCCGATTGTCCCTCATCTGACAAAGTGATGTCTGTAATTTAGGGCTGCATGACTAATCTGCGTCTCTGGTAAGTGGCTTAGCTAATGGTTCATCCAACCAGCCGGACACAGATGCGGCTAGCGGGGCAGAGACAGGGAAATGTGTGGGAGTTTTTTAATAATATGGTAATTTATTAATGACACTGCTAGCATTTGGGACTTTTGTAACTCATCGTGGAATCCTATTACTCACAAGTATATAAAAGGGGTTATAAATATACATTGTCCTTAAATCCAGACTGAGAATAACTCACAGTAGACTGTCCCAAAACTTGATGTCATCAACATTTTTGTCAGATAATGTGATACAAATGAAAAAAAAAATAAAAATGCAAACCAGCTGCTTGCCATTGTTTGCAAACAGTTTAAAGCAATTTTTTAAAAATTGAATAAAAACTTCCTGTGGCTTTTCTAACTGAAGATTTTTCCTGTGCATACTCACAAAGAGCAGTGGTCTGTATTAGGGGAGCAGTCATTGGCATAAGGATTGAAGTTATAATCTCTTATGTTTATCCTTGCTGGCTGTCCAGCAGGGAATAAACTGGGAATTTGTACTGCACATTTGCTAAAAGTTTATGGACGAAGTCCAGTGGCTCTCCCAACATTGCCCCTCTTACTGAAACATTTTGTAATGGTTAAGGTTGTGCATAACCTGCTAATGAGGTCATATAACAGTTGCTCTGTTACTCTCAGTTGTTACAGGAACCACAGTTCATTCTTTCTGGCCTTTTTGTAAGGCATTTTGTGATAGTTTAATAGTGGAGGAACTGTGTCTGACCAAATTTCATGCAGGCATGGGAGAGTTATAAAGAATACACACACCATGTGTAGCAGAAAAACACAATACAGTGTCCTTTGGGCATAGTATCTATGCTTTCTTTCAAGAAGACGTCATGTCTAACTGGTAGGTATTTCATCATCCCTGTTTTTCTTAATTTGTTTATATTTATCTTTATGTTAGTATGTGTTGACTGTTCTACTCCAGCAGGAACTCTTAAATTAAAATATTGAATTCAAATATCATGTGAAAGTCTTCACATGAGATGACATCTTTGTTGGTATTATTCAGGCAGGTGCTAAAGAAATGGGTGACAATGCTTATAATGGGCACCACTCTAGGGGATCAGAGGACGTAAAAGGTTTTATTTTATTTCACAATTTTTTTTCAATAGAGGAGATTGCTGACTACTTTAACAAACCTACTGCCTTGTTCAACAACTTGGCACAAATTTCGAGGGGCTATTCCAGCTGCATCTGATTGATCCTGCCACAATTAATAGAGATTAAATAGACCTTCTAGTATTATGGGTGTCCGTCTTCTTTTATTCCTACTGGACAACACAAACTGCCCTTCACACATGCCAGTTTTCAAACATGAGAATGCAACATGGGGATTAATCTATGAGTGAAGTGCTTTTTATTGGATCTAAATGTTTTCAGCTATACAAGAAGAATACAAAGATCTAGCAAGAAAAATAAGCACGCATTTTCTTAATTTATCTTGACATGAGAATTCAGTGTATCCAAGAGAAACTTTGTTTACTTCCTTTTCCAAATACATTCCTTTGAAGTCAGAAAAACTAAAGGTATTTTAGTCCATAGATTTTTGTCCATTATTCTCAAGATCATATGCCCAGTTGCAGTAACCTTTTTTTACATATTTTCTTTTAAGATGAGCTAATGAGTCACATTCACTGCACTCATTTATGTTTTATGATGGCATTTCAGAAGTCATGTTGTACTGAGTTACATACTCAGACTCACATCTATGCAGAGGCAGTGCAAATTGGCACCACAATTATGTTTTCCAGGAAAAGACACATTTGCAGAGCATACATAAATTTATCCACAGTTAACAAAGTAATACAGTGAGAGGTGTCCAGCCAGTTGAGCAAGACACTCAAAAAATACCTTTACATAATGAAAGGAAAATTCTGGAAGGCAGAAGTTCATTTGCACAGAATATAAGGTGAAAAATTGTGCTACTGTCTTAATTAAATCCATTTTCAGGACTGGAGGCTCAGGATGTCCTGAAGGGAAATTCAGAAATTTGGGTTAATTCTGACAGCTCCCCAGTCTGGGTTAATTCTGACAGCTCTGAGACCCAGATAACAGAGAGGGGAGGCTGAGGGTATCAGGATATTCCAGACACAAGTCTTCTTCACTGTCTTTACTTCACTAGTTGTTCAGCTGCCTATGCCTCCCACATCACCACCCACTTCTCACAACAGTCCAGGCTTTCCCTTATTGCCCCATGTGTACTCCCTCTAATGTACTCATGTCTTCCCAGGGTCAGTTCCCACTGAGTTTACCATGATCTAGTAAACTCATATTTTTGTATCTCCTAAGATTTGTTTAATTGTGTTGGCAGCATTAGAAATTCTACCATGTCCTTTTTTCATATGAATTTCAACTACCTCTACTCATAGATTAAATTCAGTTTGTTATTTGTTATAAGGAACGTTGAGAAAAGAACGCAGCAAGGACTAGACAAGACGAAGATTTTGTTTGTATTGTTTATCACTAGATTTGAGGGTCCAAAGTAAACCTAGCTTAAACAGACGGGAGTTCATTCATTAAATTCACTTCCTTAGGATCAGATTCTAAAACATCTTATTTTGCAGTCTACTAGCCTACTGAATTGAAACAGTGCAAAAACCAAATCAACATGAGGCATTGGTTCAGAGACATATGAATCTAAGATTTAAGAAATCTAAAAAATCTAAAAGTCTTGTGTTAGCAAAATTTTTATGTTTACGATTACAGCATGGTCAACATTCTTAAAAGTTTGATTTACTATATGACAAGGTTTTATGCAGGTCCAATAACTTTTGAGCTGCCACAGATACCAGTAAAACATCTAATTTGTTCTTTTTGTGAGCTTATTGCTCCTTAAAATTACTGTAGACCACTTACCACAAAATCTGAAAGTAGGTGCTGTACTATATACTGTAGAAGGGAAGATAATTAACTCTAATTAATTCACTACATCTCAGATTATTTCATGACATCAAAATCCTACTACTAAAGATAACATTAAAAATTTCCTTTTCGTCTAGTTACCAAATGTGATTTATCCAATGGGAATGTTCCAGATGCACTAATTTTTTTCAGATGTTTACTTTGACTCTGGGGTGAGAACCAGTTTCTGGAAGGTGTCCTGCATTTTTCAAGGAAACAGCCTGGACAATCAAGTTGTGTCTTAAGAGCTTCAAGATTGGTTTTGATACACAGCCACTGTGAAGAAATCCCAGTTTGTACAGTCCAATACTGAGAATTAAAATTTCTTAATCATTGATTTATGACTGCTCGCACCAGAGTCACTGACAGTTAAAGGAAATAATTACATCTAGCTTAACTGGAAAAGATGATTATTCTTGTTTTGATATTACTAGTGTTGGTTGTTCTTGTCTAGTTGCTATTTATAATGTGTAATTTTTGTGTTGCTGTTCCAGTTAAGTCTACCTTCTTCCTGACCAAACCAGAATGTTTTGTTTCTGAGTCAAGTATTGACATTAAAAATTGAAACTGAAGGAAATTTCTAAAAGAAAGTTAATTCATTCTTGAACAACTGAAAAAAAAGTTGAGAGACTACAACAGAAACCAGTGAGATTGGATTCAATGATTAAACTGATGTTCCTTCACTACAGAAATATACTGGGGCAATGTAATAAAACATTTCAGGTTGACCTAATTCTTATTTCCTGAAAATAATATAATAACAAAATAATTTAAGCAAAGATTTTGGCCCAGTTCTGCCAGGAATCCTTTCTGAATCAGCACAAATTAAGTGCATTGAGACCAAAAATTCATTCTCCCAAATGATCACAGTTTGAAGGCAAAAGTTAATCTTTACAGATGGGTCCTGGATAATTTACATATATAGAAAGATGCTCCAGTTGTGCCTATTCATAATTGGAAATATAATATGTATCAGATTATGTGTGGGTTTTGCTCTATTGTGGTTAACAGTAGAAGGTAGGCAGATGTCAAAAAGCAACATCACAGCTTGGTATAAATGCCAGACTACAATTTGTGACAATTAGAAACATAAATCAAGGGGGACTGAATCCCCGAAGACACTGACATTGTGGTACTTCTTCATCACTGCAAATATCTTTACGAAAGGCCCTTTGACAAACTCCTAAAATGTCTGGGGTTTAGTGCCAAGTTCCTTCAAACAGAGATGTTTCCTTCTAAAAGCACACAGAGGCAGTCTGTATTAACAGCTTTTGGGTCAGCTTTAAAACACTTTCATGAAACTACATGTGGAGTCTTGTACTGTACTGTCCCTATTCCTTGGATAATGCAAAATTTCAGCCCCTAAGCCTCTTAAGTTTGCACATTTCATGAGTTGTATGTAGAATTTAAGAAAAGTATGAGAAATAGAAACTTTTAGGCAATAAAAGCCTGATTCAGTTATTTCTTGAAAACGTCTCTGATAATTTAATTTTTTACTTTCAACAGTGGAAGTACTTTGCAAATTGTTAGGTTTTATGTATTGGGAAATTTCAAATTAACTTGTTTCCTCTATTAAATATAAAGAAAAACATATTGTCACAAAAACAAAGTTGCTGACTCTTTTATATTTGCTGATTATGTGTGTTTGCTAGCACATAGAAAACAAACTAAAAAAGAAATAAATTCTGTGAGAATAGCTTATTGTCTAAATGGTAAATTGGTGAGCTTTCTGTACTTTTTATAAGTCAATCAAAAAGATTTTCACTTGCAGAGAATGTATTGCTCATACTCTTTTACTGCTGTCTACTGATATCAAGCAGCATGGAGTTATACAAAGTCATAGAAGGTGTTGTTATGCAGTGAGAAACAAGGATTTGTTAGGTAACTGTGTATGAGAAATAGGAAATTATGTCTTCATAAATATCTGAGATTTTGTTCCCTGACTGGAACACTTTCTGAACTTCACTTTTTTGGTTCTTATCCACTCTCACACCTAGTGATCAGCTGAAAGAAACCATGAACAACCATTACTGCAAAACACTATTAACTCATATTTTCTATTCTGTTTGAAAATATTTTTGATGTTTTATGCTCTAACTTTCTGACACTGATTTTCAGATGATAAACATACATCTTAGTATTCATTATGCTAGAGGTCCTTATTATTGTGCAGTCACAGACCACAAATAACTAGGACTCAAAGTCCACATTTCATTTGAAGATGTGAGCAGATTCCTATGGGTAATTTTTGGGAGGAATTTTATTTATTTGTAAATCAGCTTGTGCTTCTTTGGCTCTAAGCAGCTCGCAGTGTTGCACACACACAGAGAACTCCCTATACACTGTAGGGAGCAGCTTTTGTTTTATTCCACAAAAACAAACCTTTTGTTTTATTTCACTCTATCTGTTATTTCTCACCTGAACAAGAAGGGGTAGGAATAGCACTTTCTTTATGGATATCCAATATAGTTCTAGTGTCTTCTCTGGACTTTAGCAAAAAAACAAAGCTAAAACCATTCCACACCCTTCCTCATTGGTGAGACATTTAATTTGTTTTATTTAGCAAGCTGTTGACATTCTGATCTTGTACAAAAAGTTTCCCACTGCAGCTGATTTGGGTGAGAAAGAAAAAAAGGCGTATTGTTTTTAAAGTAATGCCTGAATTACAGGTCAAGGGATGTTTAGTACAATATTAATCTGTTAGACTGAGGCATGCCAGAAATGGTAGTTTCAAGCTATGATTAGGAAGCAGAAGGAATAGAGAAGGAGACAGGAAGGAGCAAAGAAGTTGCCTGTGGGCAATAGAAAGACCGTAAAGAAGACAGCCACATTTAAAATATAGGAGACTCATTGAGATGAAAAAACAGCTGGTCAAAACAGCCATCAAAAATCCCAGTTCCCATATCGTGTAACTATCCACTCCTTTCCCAACACAAAGGAAAGATGTGCTGATTAATTCCAGGGGAAAAAAAATTAGAACTATTTTCTGAATTATAAAATAAGATTCATCTTCCTATGAGGTGCAACACAAGCAAGGTTATGCAGTGATCCACTGAGCAAGACTCTTGTTTCTAGCTATAACTAATGTCAAATGCTGTCTGAAGCAAAGGAGCTTGTGCTACCAAATAACATAATTTTTGGAAAAATTTCTTTCTATTAGGCTTAAATCTAGTGTCTGTTTCCAACCAGAAGGGGTTTTTTCCCTGGTGGGTAGACTATTTTCTTCCCATTCTCCTGCATTTTAGTCAGGAAGTCTTTCATCTCTATTTCTCTTTTGAATTCTCCCAAGGTTTTTAGCTTATTGGTATCTTCTAGTGACAAGCTTTAGTCATTGTCAATTTGACTTGTAAAAGTGTAATTGTTTCAGCTGGTTTGGGGTTTTCTCTTACTTTGAAAGAATGGCCTCTTCTTTCATGGAAATTGGGACTCTGTTGGCTCTATCTGCCTTCATTTAGCCATTTATTATTCTGATTCTCTCCAAATGAACCTCTTCTATTTCACTCCTTTCTAAATAAAAAGTCACAGACAGTTTCAATCACTCTTCATGTGGAATGTTTTCTGCACCTGTGACATCTCTAATCAGGCATTTCTATTAATAGAGAATTAGGGAATTGGAAATTTAAACTAGGACTAAATTTTATCCCTGGATCCTTGCTTGTAAAACAAGGCAAAATAATCCTAGCTTGCTCATATACTTATTTACAAATCTGTGTAACGATTTTGTTGTTTGCTTACAATTTATTGAATATTTTGCCATTTTTCTTTTGAATCCAACAGCATCTGCTGTCCCCATTTCCACACACAGTCCACCTTTGGGGAGAAGATACTATGATAAAAACTAATCTCAGGGTATGAAATTTGTCTTCCCTTGTGTAATTTATTTCTGCCATTGCATCATCAGTGTTTGATGAGTGATGCTGGTGTTTTGTTTTTCTCCATAACAAACATCACCTGGGAGCTCTGTACAGTCATTTCTGCTGCTCCCTTCCTATCCCTACTGGCACTCTGCTCAGCAGGGATGTAGTCAGGAGATAGCTGCTGGAGAATGGCATTTCCAAATGGGATGAATATGGTCTGCAATTCCTATAAGATTTCCATATCCGTGTCTCCTGTTTCAGTCTTCTTCCATCCTGCTCATGAGCACTTTAAAACAAATAGCAGCTACCATCAGGATTTAATATGTCACTGTTTATTAAGATTATACATGATCAACAAAAGAAATTAAATCACAGAAATTAGACATAATCTCACTACACAATCCATGACTGAGTCTGAGTTCTTCTAAAATCCTAAGCAGGTTTTTTTGACATAGTTGCCTCATGGATCCAGCCAGCAGTGCTAACTCAAAACCACCCAGGACATCTCAGCTAGCAATTTTCTTCAACATAAGTTACAGGGACAGGATTCTTGCAGCAAAGTAAAAGTGGACATATTTCAAGGCTTAGCCAAGATTTTATTTTTTCCCCAATATCTGCCAAATCATTCAAAACAAAAGAGGCAGTTGGCAAGACTTCAAAAGGAGGCTTGTGGATGAAGTAACTCAAGCTGCATTACTTTACCTGGCTAAGATCTAGGAGACCAACAAAGATAAAACACATAACTTTTGGGTCAGCCAGGAACCTCCTTGCAAAACTACAGATGGAAAGTTGCCTGGTCATTGTAAAGTAACAAGGAATTCAAAGATTACAAAACAGTGCATTGCTCTTTAATTTTGGATATTCATTTCTCTAAGACATAAATCAAGCATATGCTTTAGACATGAGAAATATCATAAAGGTAAAGCCGAAATGTAATGTAATTCAATGTAATGTAATTCAACATGGCTGTTTCCTTAGTATAACTGCTAGTTATCAATTTGCATTTTCTTTAAACTACAGTTATTCTAAAGTATTGAAAGTTCTAGCATTAAAAAAGCAAATATTTACATAATGGACAGCAGAACTAGCCAGCTTATTTTCCTCAGTGCAAAATTTTAATATTTGATTGTATTCTAAATTGAACCAAAAAGGCATCTCTGAGTGTTTTGAGCAAAGCTGAGTCACTAATGGAGTAAGCATGTTCCCAGGGAAGTATGATGGGAAAATATGAACTGGATCTCGTGATGTATAACCATATCCTATAGCCATGAAAAAGAAGGAAAATAATTGACTAAAAAAAAACCAAAAGAGGTGAACTCAAAATGCTTATGGTAATACGTCATCATGACCTATTGTTTGTAGCAGCATCTCAGGACACGTAAAGATTTAGAACAAGGATCCTAAAGGGGATAGCATTCCAGTTTCAGTAATGGCATAGGATAGGGCATGGAAGAGTTACTGACAGAAGAAACAGTAACTCTGTTGCAAATAGAAGAGCACAAAAATCCTCAGGCCTTCATAAGGGCCACATCAAGAAAACCACTAAAATGAAACTAAAACTTATATTTGCTTGACAGGTAGAGAGAACTAGTAAAAGAAATCAAAGGAAAATGTTTTGAAGCAGCAAGCAACAGACAAAACAATAGTTGCTGCTAACTGCTGGCTACCTTAGGACAACTGAAGGGAAGCTCCAAGGTCAGAGAAGTTGAAGTATCAATGTACAGATTCCTACATATGTACACATGCATAATGTAAACATATATGCACACATACATCTGTGTGTGTGTGCATTGCTTTTTTTTCTTATTGCCACTTCTTGTCATTCCAATAACATTGCCAGCATAATAATGAAAAGTGTCCTGTTCCAAAGTCTGGAAATTCAGCCATCTGTATTTGATTTCTACAAGATGGTATTTCTGTGTAAGAATGACAAGGTGAAGCTATAAAAACAGTTAATCTTGTTTATAAATTCTACTGTGTCATACCTCTAATGTGCAAAATCGACCCAGAAGTGCGTTACAATGAAGTAACATACTATTTTCCCATCATAAATTAGTGTAACTTCACCTAACACCAAACATATTTCAAGCTCTGCTTTATTCTTATAAAGAATTTTGTCTTTCATTGTGCTATGGCTGCACAGCCTAAACCCACTTGGATAAAACAGATTCAGTATTTCCACTAGCCTTTTCCCCTGTCAAATGTTCCATAGTTACAGTTAAAAATTAAAAATAACTAAAACTCATTTTAATCTCATAACCTATTTTATGGCAGGTATTTAGGGAAAGGGAGTTGAAGCCTCTTAAACATGAGGCAGGAGAGACCATCATATATTTCCCATGTCTCTTATGAATGGAATAAGCAGGGATTGTAAAATCCTATCTTAAGCTTATGTCCATACACAGTGTGGTCTGTCATATTCAGCAGATTGGCAACAGCATTGAAATAAATTTAGTAACAAATTGTTACATTTTTGACTAGGTAGTCTGAGGAAGAAAAAAAAAAACATGCTGAAAAATAACCAAGCAGCACTTTTTATTTGATAACCTTGCTTACAGGCACTTTTAGCACCACATCAATCCAGCAGTTCCATAGCATTAGGTGGCAGGGTGAGTGTGAGAAGATGGCCAGGCTGGTACTGAAAAACAAAACCACAAGATTTATGGAAGGGAAGGCTGTCATCAGCAGAGAACTGTGCATGTCCTTGACTAGTAGCAGAGGACAAAGTGTGTCAAGATATTTTGCATCTTTCCAAACAGGCGGGTCTGTTTCATTCAGTTATTCCTCAGCTCCTCCTTCTGCCCAGTCCTGTTGGCTCCAGTGACATAACTGAAATCCAAGGAGAGTCAACTGGTGGGGACATTGATTTGGGGGTATTTTACACTCCCTTAATAGAGATTGGGCACACAGACTCAGAATTTTTGCAATGAAAATGGAAAGCTCTTCATCTCTTAACATTTCTTTCAAGCACATTTTTTCCAGGGTTGGGAGAAGTGAGAGGGTTTCAAAAGCAATGTGGCCTTCTGCCAACAGCAGAGATGTGTTTCAGAGTCACTGGATGACCCGTTCTGATGCAGGGAAGTATTTGATGAAGCTCACAGGACTGTACAAGAGCAGGTGCAGTGGCTGGGAGACAGGCATGCCAGGCAAGAGTCTTTGCACATGTGAGCCAAAGTGGAACTGGAGAGTCACTGTTATTTATCATCAGCCTGTTAATGTTAAGGTGAAAAAAAAGGAGTCATATAAGCTATTTTCATCCGACAGTGTGGGATGTCCTCTGGAGCATTTTTAGAACAGGTCAAAATTCATATAATACTGTCACAATTATCTGATTAACTTCTAGCCAAAAATATCCACAGAAAAACCTAAAGATCAAAGTATTTACATCTTCAGAAGGAAAGACTTTCACAGACCAAGGACAGATGCTTTGCACATATGGATGATAATTTATTATGCTCTAATCAGCATTATCTTATGTTTACTAGAAAAACCATATAAATATGTCTGAAAGGCTTTCAAAAGATGTTTGTCCTTTAGCTTTAGAAAGTGAGGAAGGTTTAGAATTACTTTGATGAAGCAGGAAAGATTAGGACATCTAAGAGTGCCTTGGATCCTTTCAAATGGGTCCCTTTCTACCCACGCTGAAGTTTTTACAAAACATTTCTGTAATCACACGTTCACAATGGGGATGATTGTTCATGCTAGGTATATTGTAAATATCTCTGGTCTTTTTCTGTGTGTTCTGCCCAAAATTAAGGGGCTCAGTGAAGTGCAGCAGTGTTAGACTGATCTAGATGGAAAATCAGACTCCTGGCCATGTAAGGGTGAGAGAGTTAAAACAATATCATGCATAAATATTGTGCTAATGAGTTATGTGTGGATTGTGTATGTGAATAAGTGTATCTCAGAAAGGTTTAGCTTGCTGAAGGACAATGATCCCTCCAAAGTCCTGCAAGTCAGGAAGTAGCTGTAGCTCAGCTTCCCTACCAAGGTGTCAGAGGAAAACCATGTCTGTGCGAGCTAGAGAAGGAGACTATTTCTTTGTCTTACAGCCAGTGTTTGCTGAAGTATATTGGTCCCCAGTTCAGGGAAATTTTTCTGCCTTACTTTTGCACAGCAATAATTTATTTTGCTGTTATAACAGTCCAACCTTCATAAAAGAGATATTGCTCAGTACTTATAGTAACAACTCTATTAATAAGCCTGATACAGGCAAAAGTTTTCAGTGAGAGAGTGACTATTGAAACTTTGATCTCCACTGGAGACTCCAAAAACAAACTCCTCAGGTTTCAAATTTACTGGCAGTCTGACACATCACTGCCATAAACACTAGGACAAAGAAAAAAGATTTTTTAATATGTCCGCATATAGAAGGATATTAATTATAAATAATGAGTTGTGACTGCCTGTAGAGCAGCTGTGGTTCTTTTAATGAATAGTCTTCCAGTGGCTGAAATAAAATGTCAAGACTGGTGGAGATTTGCAATTGGAAAAGCTATATAAGCTATTTATAAAAGAAAATCATCTGTAAAAAAATACTTGCTAAGCGTTTCTGGCTTCTATAGTGGAGCTGTACACTGAGCTCCTTAGTAAGTGTCTATCTTCATCACTGGTATAACCTCCCAGAAGCAACTTGGTTTAGAGTTAGATTTCATTTAGAGTTCTCTCTCCTGAAGCTGGAGAATAACTTTTTCTTTTCTACAAAACTATGCCCAACAATATCAACCATGCTGGTGTTTTTTAAGAGATTCATTATACAGCGGTATGACTTTTACTTTACCAAGGGATTTTCCCAAGGGATTTTCCCCAGGGCGATAGGAAGGTATCAGGATAAAATGGCTTTATAAAGCAAATCTGTTTCCATAACCTAAAATTTCCCTGAGACTAACCCAAACTCATACTAAACCGTATCATTTTAGGCAAGCTGACGTGTTTCTGCAAAATCTCAGGGAGGTGCGCCGCGGTGCCTCCGCAGTGGAAGAGGCTGCAGCAGCAGTGTGACCTTGCCAGCGCCGCGGGAGCGGAGCGGGGCAGGGCGGGCCGGACTCCGCACTCCGGGCATCCGCAGCCCTCAGCCTGCCCGGCTCCGCCGCTTCTCCGGACTCTGCGCCTCCGCTCCCCGCCGCCCTGCCCTGCCCGGGCCCGGCCTCCGCCTCCCGCCCTCCGCCAGGTGAGTCCGCCCCCTCCCTCCTCATCCTCATCCTCCCCGCCGCCCCCGGGACCGCCCGCGGGACGCGCCCCTCTGCCGCAGCACGGCGTGTGTTCGTGAGCCCCACGGGACCCCGTGCAGAGGGAAGCTGTTAAACGGGTCCCAAGGAATTTCCCAGGTAAAACACTCCAGAAAAAAACCCACAAACAGGCGAATAATAAACCTCCCAATTACGTTAGCTCGGCTTTATTAGTTGCCCAATCGAAAATGAGCTTCAAATGACATGTTGTGGAGACGAGAGGGTTTGGGAAGGACAGTGAGGGCTGAGGGACTTTTAAAGAGTCAGAGGAATTTGTCTTCATTGTGGAGGAAATTAAATGTTTCTGGTGGTTTGTTGTTTTTGTCTTTTTGTGTTGTAATGGTTTGGGGTTGGGTTTTTTTCGGTTTGTTTATTTGTTCATTTCCCAGTAAGTCACCAACAGACATTTTATGAAGTTAGCCACAGCTCAACACCCTGTTGGAAAATATTTTTGTTTCAGAGTGGATAAAGCATCAGGAGTGCAGTAAACATTTTAAACTTAGAACTGCAACAGATACAGCAAATCACATGTGGTTTGCGTGTTGGAGCAGGAATCCCTGGAGCTGCAGCAAGTTCAGTCCCCACAGCAAGTTCACCTTGGGACAGTTCCCAGAGCATCTTTGGCTTTTGCAAGGCACTTTTTGTGGTTCATTGTATTTTCCCTATGGCACATAGATCTCAGTACTCGCTGTTACTTAAAGCTGGCCACATTTTAGGCCCCTGATTTCTGCCAAATGCAGGAGGTGAGAAAAACTAAGGTGCGTGGCTGGGTTTCTCGGTGGTGGATGGAAACAACAGATAAATCCAAGTGATACTCTTTCCCTCCAGATCTAGGTCTAGAGGTGGTTTACCCTCTCTGATTCTAATGCAGGGAACCAGCCCGTTAACACAGATGCTGCAGTTAGATGTTCTCACTCAGGTGACATCTAGCTCCGCTGTCATCACACCATGTCCTTGTCTTCTGCAGACAGTGGCGCACAAAGTACCTCCCAGTATGACAGATATCAAAGAGAGGACACCTGTCAGCTGGAGAGAGCTGACAGTGTCTCATTTCTAGACAGCAAATAGAATGAAAAGAAATTAAAACCTTCCATTCGGGTCTGTTTATTTTTTTATTATTTTTTTTTTCTTTTTACTTCCCCTCTGAGTTCATAAACTCAGTTATTGTAGCTGTTAGAGAAATATTAGCTAGTTACTGGTGGGATGGGAGGTGGCCCTCAGTCTGTATGGGAGGGATGTGGTCTCATTTAAGATGTGGTTAACAAAATGGAAAAGTTTGTGTAAAGGGAGTTGCCTCTGTTCCGTTCTTTTTTGAACAGGTGCCCACATTACAAACACCACCACAGCCTGCAGTGTTAGCAGAGAGGCTAACAAGTTGGCTGATCCCAGCTATTCTTTCCAAATATCCTTGTGCTCTGAAACGTAACAGTCCTGCTCAGTGAGAGCAAAACAGTGAGATGGTAGCCTGTCTGCACTGCCACATCTTCTGTGTTTAAGGGTTTTATTTTTCGCTTCTGTATTTTTCTAATATTTTCTGTATTAGAAGGCTTTATTTAGGCTAAAAGATTTTGTCTTCCTTAAACTCCTTATGCTTTTTGCATAATTAAGGCATAGAGAGAGGCATCCCATTATCAAGTTTTAAAGGACCTATTCAAGTTTGCCTGTAAATTAAGATTGTGTCACAGCAAGGAGATGGAGGAAGAGAGAACAGTTCTCTTTGACAAAGCCAATTTAATACAGCCATATCTGTGTAAAGCAGAGACTGGCAGGAGTAAGCGTCTCAGAGTCTAAGCTTGTTAGTTAATTAAGTTATTAGCAAACTTTTAAAAAAAGCTGTACTCTCAGGAAATGAAATCACTATAAAAAAATAGCATGATAGTCATCTTGCTTCTTTGCATGATTTAAAGAAACTGTAGTCTCCTTCCACTAATGTCCACACAGAGTGCAACTGGAAATTTTCTTTCAGTTTACTTTCAGTGTGGGTCTTTTTTGGCATTAATTATAGCCTAGAATTGCTTTCTTAATTAATTTTATCATAGTATTTGTGCAATTTATTTTGAAATTAATTGTAATTTAAATGGATCTGCTCATACTGGTTTAACGGTACTATTAAGAGTGTTTTAGAAAATGTAAAAAAAAGTGTTAATCTAAAACTTTTCCAGATAGCTGATCACAAATATAATATTTTTTGTTTGTTCTGAGTGCGTCCTCTGCTAGTGTAACATATTTACACATGCCATATGTATTTAATGTGGTACTGCTTTTCTTCTTTGCTTTCCAGGCAAACATGTCAGAACTGTGAGGGCCATTTATCATCACGTTTTCCTTCCTTCAACTTAATTCTCTTCCACTTGTTCTAATTCCTAACCTGTTAGTGTTCACATTGATAAGACACAATAAAATTCAGTGATGCTTTGAGGTTGTGATGTCCTCCCTTATATTTTCTTCAACAAATACAATCAGTGGTATAGGGTAGATGACACTTCAGCTAAAAAGAGATGAGCAAGGGCAGTGGGAGAGCTGCTGGCTTAAAATCACTTGTGTGATATTATCTAAAGGGCAATGAACTGTTGGGAATTTTCCAGGTGCTGGCTCAAGGTGCCGTTGCAGGTATCAGCTCTCCAGCTTTTAAGGTGGCATCCAGAAACATGCTGGACAGTAATAATAATAACAATGGTAGATGTCTTCTCTATTTCCTAAAGAACAGGTACAGCTCTATTTTTTTTTAGACAGAAATATCTTTCTCCTCAGATTGAATTACTGCAAGTCATTTTGTCACAGTTATGAGAGGTAAAGCCAAACCAACTGAATATGGAAGGTAAACCTAGTAAAAATGAACAGTCCCATGGCAATTTTTTTCCTTTCTATTGCTTCCCTAAGCAATAATTTCATTGCCTATATACATTTCATAAATGCTACCAAGTATGCATGATATTACAGCTCTCTGGTAAATGGAGACAGGACATGAGACATAAACACGGAGGTCACACAGCACCGGAAAGAACCACCAGGCACGCTCTAGCCAGAGGAAGGAACCAGCTGCTACTGAAACCAACTGCTGCAATCAGTATCTCTCTATATGCATTTTAGGCATGACTAACATTCAGAGTCATGTGAAAGAAGATGATGTGATATTTTGGAGAAAAGTACACCAAGGACATACTAAAGACACTTCAGAGGATTTAATGTAACAATTATTTTCTCTTTTATTTTAAAAAGATTTTTCAATTAAGCTTAGATCAGAATAAATAAAAAAATATTTTTGACAGAGTCAGGAGAGATTGGATGGATTGGACGGATGAACTAGACTTCCAAAATGCAGGTCTGGAGGCCAGTAGATGTCAAGAAGGGAAACAAGAAAACATAAAATTAATATGACTGCAAATAAGGTGCCAACACACCTGGGGAGGTCATAATTTAAGCTGTCTGGTTTCCAAAAATACACATTTGAGTGTAATACACATTGAGCACATGGTTTCTTGTTTCAAGACAGGCATCAAAGTAGCAGTTCTGATATATTAGCAGACAGGCAGACTGAGGATGTCAATAAATGCAGCAGTCTTTGATGAGATGCTTTTCTCAAATATGGCATGTTGATTATTCTGCTAATTAAAAGTAAATGTATGGAGTGACAACGATCAGGGTCTTGTCTACCCCAGAGCTCTGCCATTGCTGTCGCTGGCAGAGCAGCCCGCAGCACATACTGCTCAAACTGACAGAAGGAGTTTTTCTGGCATAGTTACGCCACCTCCCTAAGTGATGTAAGTTGAGCCAATATAAGCTCTCTCCTTCTGGCAAAGTTACATCCACACCAGGAGTTCTGCAAACACAGCAATATCTGCTGGGGGCGTGAATTTTTCACACCGGCAACTGACACAGCTATGTTGGCAAAACATTATAATTTGGAACAGGCCGGGGAAAAAAATGCATTTATCACCCCATCCTCAGCCATTTGCAAAGCATTAAAGAGTCCTAAATACTTTAATTTCTCTTAATGGTTATACTTTGCAGACAGACATTCTTATTTCAGTGAGAGGGAGAGTATGTTGTTACATTTATTAAAAATGCACTGCTTCCTAATTCTTAGTGATTTCTATCACTGAGGTGTCTCATGATGGCATCTAGAGTTATTTATAAAATACAAAAATAACACAGTTTGAGTATTCTACAGAAACATAACACTTCCAGTGACAGACTGAATCTTCTGTTTGGCTGGAGTCTGGGTCTCCCGTCCTCACTCAGGCTGGGCTGGAAGTACAGCATGCACAACCTGGCACTGCACCACACAAATCCATGTGTGTCCTGCTTTCCAAAGTTATGGTCAGCATCTGTAGTGAACAAAATATGTGAATTTTTTTCAAAAGTAAGTCATTTTACCGTAAGTAATCATATCAAACTGAGTGAAGAAGCAAGTTGTTTATGCAATGCAAACTAGAGTGACTTTTGTGCAAGGCTCAGGTAGGCACCTTCAGTCTGGAAAAAATGCAGCTGTCTCCTTGCAATCTCTAATTGTCTCATCACTAGTCATTCCCAGTTTCCACAGAACACCAGGAGCAGGGAGGCAAATGTGAATGCTTGTGTTGGCATTTCCCTTTCTGCTGCATCAAAGGTCACACTGCCTTGCTGGGGGTTATCCTCTCTCCCCTGGGCTGGATGAGATGGGGCTGGGAGGATTGTCTAGCCCATGTCAGTCAGAAAGACATGGGTAAGCAATAATTCACTGTTTAAACAGGCTTTAAGTAAGTTGGCTCATTTTAAGTAGCAATTCTAGCAATAGTTCAGCCAGAAAATCAGGAGTGGGAGGGTGTGCACCACCTCTAGGAAGAGGGTGGTGACAAGTAGCTGGCTGAGGGCTGCATGTGGAAACCACTTCTAGTGGCACAGCAGCAGCCAAAGAAGTATGACTATTCTGACTGTTAGCACTGCTGGCAGCTTGCTACTGGCTTTATCTGGATAGAAATCATCCAGATCTCTCACTCAAAAAATGCCTATCCCTGTAAAAATAGGGAAGGGGGCAGAATTTCTAATATTCATGGGGTATCTCACATCTATCACATAAAAGAAAGAAGGAAAGGAACTTTCTTAATCAAAAGGAATAAAGTAAGGGCAAATGTAGGCAGGAGATTAAAAGGCATCTCTGCCAGTGAAATCCATTAGCCTTGAAGTAATCTCCTAAGGGAACTGAAGACATTCCCATTGCTTGAGATATTCAAAACTAGGTTAGACAAAACACTAGGAAGTATACAATGGAGGACAATCCATAATCAGCAGGGAAAGGGATTAAATAGTCTTAATAAGCCTTTAACATAGAGTCTGTGATTTCAGTGCCAAGACTTCACATGCCCCTCTGCTCAGTCTCCTCCCTGCAGCTGCCATAATGGGAGATTATGAAATCACTGTAAATGTGAGCAATTAACTATTCTAATAGAATTTGATAATGTAATGGTGCTACATTTTTATTCCTCTTAGTCTCAATTAAGACTCCTTTTACAGTGGATTTAAGTTGACTTTTTAGTAGTGCTATTGCAAACTTCTGGTACAGAGATTTAGTGTGATGTGTATCTAATAATTGCTCTGGGTTTCAGGCAGCGATTTTGTTTTTAGTTGTCTACCCTTTTTTCCCCCTAAATTTCAAAATTACTATGTAGTTTATCTAAAAATCCCATCTTTTACTTCTGTGTTTAATCACTCATCATTATTATCTCACATCCTTCTAAATTTTTAGTCTTTTGAGAGCACAGGAGTGCCAAGAGGTTCATCTTAGTAAATCAAGAGGTAAAAGATGTGCTTTGTGGCATTAAGATCAGTTAGTATTTATATCTCTGTTCTTTAAATGTTAAGTCACTGTTGAAATATTCAGATCAACAATATATGTTTATAAATGCTGTCTAAGAAGAATTTATTGTTTCACAAATACCACTGTTTGCTATGATCTCTGATAACTTTCCACATTTCCTGTTGTGTCGGTTTGTTAGTGTGTCCTTAGGTCCAGACAACTGCTTGAATCATGATCACACTGGAACATGGGGTATTTTGTTTAGTTTCACCAGGGGAGAGGCCAGTACTGTGGTTTAGAGAGGTCCTACCAGTGGAGACAGCTCAGTGAAATCAAGTTTCATGCTTAAGGTAAAATGAGTTATAATGACTTGCAACTGACAACTTTTGAAGTCCTTTTAGTTTACACTTTGATGGAATTCCTGTGAAGAATTGCTTTATATGTACAAAATATGTGAACCAAAGTCACATTGCAAATGAATTAAGTTTAAATAACATGTGACATTGTGTGGTTTTTTTGTGTGATTTTGCATGAGAAATATTGTACCCATAAATCAACGCTAGTCAGGTTTGGTCTTTTGCATATTTAACAAATTCTATAAGTAATATAGAACTTGAGTATAAAACTGTCTTCAAACAGCTGGGAATTCAGAGCTAGAATAAGAATCTTATGCAGAAAAAATGTTGTTTAAATCAGAAAAATGATGATTTATAAATGTCTTTTTAACAGAGAGGTTATTACTGTTCTGTGGAGTTACAGCTGGTAACATGAATGATAGATGTGGCAGGGGGGAAGGAATATGATGATTGAAAAGTGGGCTCTGTTTTCCTTCTCACACCCAAGCGGTGTTTACAGAGGCAGATTCTCTTTTGTGCCATCATTTTCAGTGAGATTGAGCAAATGGTTACCTGCAAAACCTTTAAGTGGTACACACATAAATCTAAAAAGCCCTGACCATAATTTCAGGATCCAGATTGAATTTTCTGTACCTAACATGATTAGGAAGAAAGCTTTGTGCTAGGTAATTGATTTTTTTAATGTCTTGAGAATTAATTTTCACCAGGAAAAATTATGGTAGCCTCTTTACAAATGAAGTAAACAACTATATTACACTGTGGAAGCTGGACCCTGACATATCTATCCATCTTAAGATGATTCATTCTTTTCAAACCACTTCAATTCTAGCCTAACTTTTTGGATGACAAAGCATTGCTCAAAGGTTGTGAGGAACTTATTTTATGTTACTTGCCAATATTTTATTATTATTGATCTGAAATAAAAATAAAGGTCAGTGAATTTAGAACAAGGATGAATTTGGCCTTTAAGCTGCATCTATAACAATATGATTAGCAGCCTATTTTTCCCTTGCACCTTAAAATTCAGTATAGATTGATATATTGGCAGTTGTTTTTAATTTTCCTCATCCTATTCTTTTGACAATGAGAAAATGGAACCCATGGCTTATACTTACTCTAGTAAATTTAAAAGAGCCAGCAAATGCTCTCTGACATTGAAGAGCCTGCCATGGTGCATTCCACACCTACCCAATTACATTATTTTCTGAGCAATGACCACCTGCAAACTGCCTGTCTCTGCACTGTGCCAGCTCCCAGACTCTGCCCAAAATCTGCCAGGAGAATTCAAGCTGGCCCAGACTGAAATCACTGCAGAGACTATTCTTGCAGTTTAACTGTATATGTGCATACTACTGAATGTCAATTTTTCCATGTTCAAAATCAGTTATGAGCTACCACCATGTCTTTAGGATTTGCTTTGACACATTGGATGTGAGATCACAGATACGTTTGAAACTTTTCTTTTGTTTGTTCTCTTGGTATTAGAAAAATCTCCTAAAGATAAAAATTTTCAGCTAAAACACATAGGTGTTTCTTGGCAACATGCTTGATGTACAAAAACAATTACAAAGAGGAATAGAGTCATAATCTCTGCCCTGTTCCTGTTCAAGTAAGAGACAGTACTGCAAATGAATTGATAGGTAATATTTTTCTAATGTAAATAAGCTGTTCTGTTTCTGCTTAGGTTCTCAGGCATGGAAGCAGAGGATTTTCTACTTGTCTTAGCAAAACGAATGCTGTCTTTTCCCAGTAAAATAATTACTAGAGAATACACATCAATGCACAGCACCAATTGGAGTTATCCAAATTCTCTTCTCTTCAGAGAATTTAATAAATATTGACACAAGAAAATATTCTATCTCTGGTATTTGGTTGCATTGAGATCCACTGTCACTCTTTGAACCACTGAGGTGACTCCAAAATGAAGACTTCCTAATATCTAGGAATCCCTCCTCTCCAGGGGAGATGATCCTGCCCAAAGCTCTTTTCCACACCTACAGTGCACAGCAAACTGTGCTCACTGATGTTACCATTGTGCCATTTCAATGGTATAGTAATTTACTTATAAGTCAAATACTGTTGTGGTTCAAGTGAGGATGAGGCCTTTATAAAATGCTTCATTGTGTTTAAAAAATGTAGTGATGTGAACTTTAAAGAGTTTTCCAAATAGCTTGTTGAGTATTATTTTAAATAAATGTAGTTTAGCATTTAGCCATTTGACATTGTTGTTTTCAATGTGATAATAAAGTATTTCTAGCTTAAATCTGTGCTGTCTAGGCTAGACTTTTCTCTGAGTTCTAACACAAAAAATAAAACAGGGGCAGACACAGCTTGTGCGACTTCTGGAGAAGAGCCCCTAGCATTGGCATAGCTGTATGAATCCTTGGGAGTTGCCATAAGTTCAGGTGGCTCCAGGGTACAATGAAGAACCTGTCCAGACACACATTTATTGCAGCTGGATGGTTTTGCTTATAGAGCTGGGATCCCAAAACATCCATCTGGAAAGCATACTGAAAGCTTAAGGAAGCATAAGCAGCATTCTTGATGATTTTAGGAAAAACTGTCTAAGGAAATTTGGTAAGACTCCAACTCATGTTTTCATTTCTTTAACCCCTTTGGCTTAAAATCCTGCCTGGTTGACTAAGCCAGAAGAAAAATTAGCTGGGGTGTATTCAGACATTTCCTAGCTATTTCATCTGGGTCACTCAACTCTACAGCAAACCTATCCACTCATCATAAGATAAGAATAAAAGGGAGTTAAATAACAAAATGAAGAAATTGGATTTTAATCACAGAGAGTTCACTGTAAATTTATGAAGCATGTGCAGAATAACTGGATGGATCATAGCTCTATTTGCTGCAGGAACTGTATGTGCAGTTAGAAGTGAGGTGATCAAACAACACCCTACATTGCAGGGAACTTTCGACTCTAAGAAGTCACCTGTGGTGCCCAGATGAGTAAGGCTACTTTGAGCATTGTATCTTTCCTGTTAATATGACATAGCCAGCTGCATGAGGATTTTAGTATGAAGGGATAGACTAGATCTGTCTGATAGGGCTGTGCAAAGGATGGACCCAATTGGAAGGACTGGAAGGATGCTCTGGGCTTTTTCTATGCTTGTATCCCTGACTGACCTTTGCTGCATGGCTGTTCCATTTAAACACAAAGGATATTTTGTCCTGGCAGTCCTGCAAACCTTATCTGGGAGAAAAGAATCAACCCACTACATCTTGTGTTCTGTATTTTTATGAGAGATCATTCTTCAGCCCACACTATAATCACAGAGTTATCCTCAGTAGGATTTATATAGATATCTCTTTTAAAAATGTGACCTTCAGGTAGAGTAACAATCAAAGGCATGTGAGAAGATGCTAAACATATTGTTTTATTTTAGCTGTGCTGGCTGTTGAAGTAATGGAAATATTAAAAAATGTTTTTCTCTCCTGTTAATAACATGCAGATTTGAATACTTTAAGAGCACAATCCTAATGGAAAAGGTGTTGTTTTCATGTAGTTCATTACTGGAGTAAGAGTCATTTCAAACAAGCAGATTATCAGCTTTATTTTATTTTTGGTAAAAACTCTGTACATAGAAGATAATTGAAGGTGTAATCTTAGACATGTTATAGCTTTAGCACAATAAAATATGCTAAAAGATAGAAAAATAGTCTGATTATGTCATCCATTTACTGAAATAATATTACTTTAAATACAACTAATGAAAATCTTTGACTGAAATCAGTGGGAAAATTTCAATGGCTTTTTAAACCATTTTAAACTAAGCTGTGGCTTAGTTCTTTTTCCTTCTCTGTTTGTTTTTCAAATTTCATTACTGGGATTTACATTTGAGAGGGCTCTTAATATTTTCCATTTGAGCATGTGTATATATATATATTTATACACATGTGTGTGTTTGTGCAGAAATGGGCTTGAAGAGAGTTTTCTGTTTGCTTTTTTTGGAGGGAGGCATTACAATGACAGTGTTTGTCAGGGTATACCACAATTACTTCTGATTTCAGTGACTGGAGACAGATGAGCATTGTAGCTCCTGGTAAATAAATACCAAGTTGACAGGACAGCTTCCAGGTTAGAAAGGATGCTACACCGCTAAATAATCTAAAAACCCATCTGTGCCACTTAGGGAAAAGACTTGGGGTGAAAGGGTGAGGTTTTTGGTAGCATCACACTGGTTTGTCTCCACTCCCACTGAACTGATGGCAACACTGCCCACAGCTCCAGCTCCAGAAGAGCAGGGCTCAGCAGTGCTGCCCACAGGAGTCACATCTCACCATTTGCTCTTTCTACTTATTCCAAAAGGAAAAAAATGGCTTGACCTATGCATAACTTTCTTGTGCTTAATTTGCCAGCTGGTGAGTGTCACATGTTTAATTCGGGCAATGTAAATAACAATCTCTTTAATAGTTGGGATTTTCACTGACAACAGAGTCTCTGAGCTTTGACAGCTGATTGCTGCTGCTGTAGAGCTAAGTCCTTAAATATTATCAAACTAATACCCTTGTATGGTCACACTGGCTACAGATTAGTGAACGCCATAATCCTATTTAATTTAACACAGTCCCAGGGATTTTCCTCTACAAAGAATTTGGTCACATGCATACTGCATAATTTGCATAGTTCTTAAATATATGGACCCTCTCTAGGAGCAGGGCTGTCTGCCAATTTAATGGCAGTTATTAAATCCCATTGTACTTTGTACCACAATCCAGATGCAGGTATATGCTAGAAAAAGCTCATGGTTAGTTAGAATTTGTTGTGGCTCTGAGCTATGCCACAGCTCATTCTCTCAGGTCATCTCTTTCAGCCTCAGAGGAGGATGTTAACCCTCAGCAAAGGTAATATGACAAAGGACTGCAATTAATTTTAACCACAGTACAGCCCAGCCAAGATCCAGCTGTCCAAGAGCTCAGACATATAAAAACTGACTGTGCTTGAACTGTCACAGATTCTGGTGTTTGTGGTTAAGCAACTCATATCTCAGTCATAGGAAAGGTCTGATTTTTATGTGCTGAGCACAGTTAAGTTCATTTGCCTTCAACACCATGTGATATCTTTGACACTGCAGCAGATTAGACTCAGAGAATTAGGGCTACCCCTTTTTGTTTCTGGATTTTTTTTTTTTTTTTTTTTTTTTTTTTTTTTTTTTTAGTTATTCTCTTTTTTCTCCCCCATTCAGAGCTGTTGCCCGGATGGAAAAAGGAGACACTGTCCCCTTGTCAAGGTCCCTTAGCTAACATCATTGCTTATCACAGGCCAGCTGCAAGTTGCTAGGACAGTGTGCTTGGCAGTCACAGATGCACTGCAGACCTCACAGGGCACAGATGGTACAGCTCTGTTGGGTGAGCCTGGGCAGAGGTATGGGAGTCTAAAGGAGATATGCTGAAAGCAGTAAGGTATGTGGTCAGCTCTGTGTTCAAATAAGTATTGAATCCCAGCAGGCTGAAACCACAGGATGCTCTGCCACCTAGTCAGGACTTCCTTTCCAAGCACAGAGTCAGTCCAGCTAATCTTGCAGGGCTCTTAGTTCAATTTTTTTTTTCCTGTTACGCAATGTTTGCAGCCTTTTATAGGCTTTTGATATTTATTACAGGAAAATAATGGTGAAATTTTGATCAACAGATTTCAGGGTAGTCAAGCAGTTCCAGACAGAGGGAGCAATCTTCCACCTTCATTTTCCTGGCTATTTCCAAGCATGTTAGGACAAATATGTGGCCTGGCTGATTTCCATATGAGTGAGTGGCCCTGCTCTCCTCAAGAGGGCTTGGTATATAAAAGCAGCTCAGGCACAGAAACTTCTTCACCCTCTCTAGCACCATGCTGGAGGTAGAAGCCTTCCCCTCCAGGAAGCAGAGTGTGGTTTGAGTTGATTAGGTTTCCAGGTTATTTTCAACAGCTTATGCACCAGCTGAATGGCTGTTGGCCTAAAGAACAGAGTAATTATTAATATTATTACTACTATTACCATTAGTAATAAAATAATGCTTCTTCCAAAAGTGCCTAAGGAGCAAGCTGAGGTAAACTTCATCTTGCTAGGTGCCCCACAATTTTGGGCTGTCATTCAAGAACACCATAAATCCTGCTTTAGGGTTCCTACTACTGGATCAAAAGCACCAGAGCCACAGGAGCCAAAATGCTGATGCTTTATGAAATAATGCTTTCCCCAGCCATCCACTGTGGTACCAAACCAACCCCAGGCTGTTTTCTCAGCATTGGCAGAGTCAGCATAAACCCCAGATCAGGTGCTCCCAAAGCTCAGTTGTGTGACCTCCTCTGGGTCAAAACCTCACTGATCACAGATCTACTGTTACCTTTCACAGCAACCTGGTCTCAGAAGACCCAGTGGTTTTCTCCTGAAGAGCTTGCCCACTACATAGACAAGAGATGTGTCAGAGTAGGGGTTTAATGGCAAAGTGAAGGGAGTAGAAAGATGGTATGTTTGGAGGGGCAGTGAAGAAATGAAAGATTGTGAGGAGAATACACCAATGGAAAGGTGAGGGAGAGTGAGGACATAGAAAAACAAGAAGAAATAGGAAAAGATAGATGGATGGAGAAGCTGTTAAAATGTCTAGCTGAGAAAGAAGAAACAGAAGAAAGAGATTATACAAAGGGAACTGGAAAGCCTGGGTACAACTCTGGGAAGTTGCTGTGCTGTGCATTTCCTAGCTGGGTTTCCCCTGATATCTTCCAGGGAGAAAAACCCAGAAGGCATTCCTCTTGCTTACAGGTAGCAGAAATACCTCACTGAGACTCAGAAACCAACCTCTGCCACATCTAGAGCTATATTTCCTTTTTTAACCTACTCTTCTTGCTGGTGTTTTATGGCCGTCCCTGAGCTGCTTTCCAGCTAACTGTGCTTCGGGACAGACACAATGAATGTTCTGTGGGTTTGCTCTGATCTCAGCCTGGCAGCGTGGTTTGAGGCCTTGGAAGAATGGGCAGACTCCGGCGCGGGTTTAGCAGATGTTTATTCCAGGGGAGTCCACAGGCCAGAGCCGAAGGGAAGCAGAAGAGGAAGCAAGAGCAGGAAGCAAGAGAGAGACTGGGCCTTCTTTCACCCCTTAAGTACCTTCAGGAGTACCCTGGGCAGGGAATAACTTTTGGACCAAACCCTGAGATGGAGAGGGTGGCTTAGGACATGGGTGCTTAACAGGACAATGGGCATGGGTGGGTGCTTGGGGCATCTGAGCAAATAGGTGAACATCAGGGTGATCGGTACTTGCTTCAGGGAGAAACCACGGGGAATTTGGGGATGGGGGTAGGTAGGGATATACCATTACAACAAATAAACTAGAAACATATACAAAATTAAAAAGCCCTAGTTATGCACTGCAACAGTGTTTGCTGTTCTTACAAACACTTCCTTAGTCTGGCAAAGATGAATAAGCCATAAAGGACAGCAGCTGCCTCAAGAGTTTGCTCATCACAAAAGGATGAGCCACTCTGTCTTCTAAAAGACACCTTATCAGAAAAGCAGAACCTGATGACATTTAGCACTTGTTACAAATATTTACATGTATAGTTGAGATGTGTCAATTTTACTGCTCTCAGTCATGCGTAGCAGAGTTTGCCTTATTTTTAAGGCAAAATGTATTAAAACATATATTTTCATGTGTCGTACATCTTTAATCAGACCGGAGCATGGACTGGTTTAATTTTTTTCCATTGGTGATTCCTGCTTGTAGACTAGAATAATTGTTATTGCTTTGGCTTTTCTGGTGTCACATCCTGAAGAAATTATAGGAAGCAACAATTAATTTTATTGACAATTAATTGTTGAAGGAGCCTGCTAGCTCCTTCAATTAGATTATAAATTTGGATTAGTGACATATGTCTTGTCTGCTGCATCAAGATCCAGTATTAGACTTCTTTTTTTTTTTTTAATAGTTTCATGTGAAAACTAGAAGACAGCAATGTGCATGCATCTGTATGATTAAACCTATTATCATAAGTAAAGTGATTCTAAAATGGCATGGTATTATCTGATATCAAGATTACTAGGCACCATCATACAGTTCTGTCGTCTGCAATACCCATCTTTTGCCTTGTTCTGGATTTCCCCTCCCTTACCTTCTGCCACCATCTTCTGCCCCTGAATGGGGAGTATGCTGCCCCACAGCTGTAGGAAAGTAGAGCTTCTATTAGTGTGAGGTGTGTCAGTTGCAAAAGCAATGTTTGAACACCACAGTTGCCACCTTGTTTTCTTTAAAGGGCCTGTGATATTACTGGGAATATCTGTGTTGGAAAGGATTAAAATGCTGTAGTCTGTATCTACTAGAAGCCAGATTTTGCTGCATACCTTTTCTTCCCCAGCTGACCTGCTGATTTTTGTATAACTTTTAATGAGTTTAGACCTGCTATCCCTGTTTCCAAGAAACAAACAAACAAACAAATAGAACAAGAGCGGTGGCTTACCTAGCATCTTTTAGTCTGTAAAATATATATAACCACAAAATGCTGAGGTGATACACATTGCCCAAGGATAATGTGGCTCCTGAATTGTCCTGGCAAGCAAGCTGAGGAATTGGCTTGTGAAGAGAGGGGAAGAAGAGAGAAGGGATCTGGCAAAAAAGCCACTTTACGTCTACCACAGCTGAAGTATCTTTGATTTATTACGAAGAAGGGGGAGGCAGCAATCTAATTCAGAAAAGGTTCAAAATCTTTTTGTGTAATTGTAAAAATCTGAAGTAAATAGAACCAAAAGAAAAATGTTTTAATAAGTAAATATTAAGTGATTTATTATGTTTGTTAAAAAACACATAGAATATAACACTGCAAATAATATTTTCTGAATCTGTAAACTAGTAACAAGATCACTGGTCATAATCTTTGTTTCCTCTCTGCTTTTGAAAATGCCTCGGTATAAAATAATTTATATTAAAAAAGGAACTGTTTTACTGGAAACCGTAATGAATTATTAGTTGCTATTAATGTGAGCTGAATGTTCCACTATTTTATTGTTTCTGCACACTGAAGTAAGCTATGAAATTCTGGTACTTGAAATGTATGTGAATTACTTTGTATTATCTAAACTTATTTTAAAATCCTGCTTCTATTGGAAATAAAACTACATTGCAGAAGTTTAAAAACAAAGGGCATGTTAAGAGTAAACTCAGAAAAAACTACTGTGATCAGGTTATCTGTCATTGTGAGATACGTATCTATATATACACATATGTTTTCCTATCCTCAAGATTTACATGGCTTTATGGACATTCTTAACCCTTGCTCCTTTCAATTTTTGAGGAACTTGTTTTATGTGGTGGCCCTTTACCTTCCCTGAGCTCTGGTGTGAGCTTTGAGAGATGTCGACCAGAATGTGCAATTCTGTGGGCTTCCTCCCTTCACCTCCCTCCTTCCCACCAGGACTTTCACATTTTTCTCCTAGAAAGTCTTTTTTATTAAATAAATCAAGCTTAGATTCAGAAGTGTATCAAATGTACTGGCAGAGCTGGGAGGGCTGATAAAGGAGCCCCTGGGGGTGCGGGGCAGCACTGGTGTTCTCCCAGAGAAGTGCAGGATCAGCTGCACATCCCACCCTGCTGCACCACTCTGCTGAGGGAGAGCGTTGGCGGAGGAAGGCAAAGGGCTTCCTTCAGCCTCTTTAGCTTGTGCTATACAGAGCCTGAAAAAACATCTGGTCTTTACAGATTCAAAAGGAAGAACTTTTACATAAGAATACAAATTGGGAAACATTTTTTCACCAAGCCTTGAAAATGAGTGTCACCCACCACATATATTATGTCCACCAGATATATCATGTCCCTGAACAGAGCTAAATTGAAGCCAGACATATATTTCTCTTTGATGACTCCATCAAGGTATGTTTTAACTCCTCTCCCCAGTTCTTCAGTCTCTCAAAAGATACATGTGTAGATAAGGGAACAGCTTCAAACCTATGCACAGTAACAGCAGCCAAACAAATGGCTTTCAAAAGAAAAATCCAGCTTTGTAGATCTCTCTTCCTGCAAACAATTTCCTTTTCTAGTTATAAATTTCAGTTCCTAAAAAAGCTTAACTGGAAGAGACAGACCAGACAGGGAAACAAGAGTTCGAGTAATCCTACGTATTCTGAAACTGGAGAAATCTGACTCAAACTTTCCAGCCATCCCTCAGGTATACAGAGGCAAAGAACCTCTAACCTGCATGCTTGTGTGCCCTAGTTAGCAACTCAGATATTTTGGGCATCTACACATACTTATTTTTATAAGTTGTGTTCAACAGCTTTGCTCTGGAGGGAATTTGAGTAGGGTACAATTGTTTGATAGCATGGTTAGTGTTAATGAGATTACTGGAACTTGAAAAATGCATCTTATTTTCTGTTACCTCTTACTGAGTGTCAAAAGCAGCCTACAAGCTTATATATATTTAGCAAACACTGACAGGTCTAAGAACCCTGTCCTGTTGTGAACTATATTTTGAAATGCTGGACCTGGTGAAAATTAACCAGACATCCTCATTTGAGCTGAAACTTGAATCTTGCTTTCACTCTTGCTTCCAAAAACTTCATAATTTTTTTCTGAGAGAGATAAATGGCTATAATGGCCCCTTATAAAATCAGGAAGACAGGATGAATCAGGACAAAATGCACTTCCTCACCAATTCCCATCTCCATAGAAACTTCTCAACTGTGCTATGCCTTCTGCCTATACAGATTAGGCAACCCAGTTTTCCAATAGCAGACAGTGAAGTCTGATGCCTGCATTGTCTCACAGAGGGGTATCTTGAAGAGCAGAATTTAAGTATAAAAAGAGAACTTTGCCAAGTACTTAGTGTTGCATTTC
This sequence comes from Illadopsis cleaveri, assembly GCA_013399915.1. Lineage (NCBI taxonomy): Eukaryota > Metazoa > Chordata > Aves > Passeriformes > Timaliidae > Illadopsis > Illadopsis cleaveri. The sequence goes on along the minus strand of VXBB01009306.1, from coordinate 497,977 downwards.
CCAGCTTTCAAATTCTTCCTGTTGCTTCTCAGGTTCATAAGAAAATTTCTCACGAGAAGCATCAGCATTTACTACACAAGTAAGGGTACCCAAAAGTCTGATGACACTTCTGTCAAACTATTTTTGTTCAAAAGATGTAGTGTCATTAAAAGACTAGTCCACACTACCCAGTATTACAATTCATATCCCTTATGGGGAAGACAGGGAATCATCAGAATCAGACTGTGGGATGCTAATTTAAACATAAAGCTTTATTTTCAAATTCATTGAATAGTTTATGCATGAATGGATGTGCTTTTCCAGCAGTTCAGATAAGCAGATAAAGAGAATGGTTTTTTAATGAAGTGAAATATATGAGAGAATGTATTCATTGATTATTACGAAAAGAAGAAGTTATTAAACCTCAGTAGATAAACATCAGCTTGCGAAGTTCCTTTGTTAATAAGAATAAATTGATAGATTTATAGACTTTAAATTTGGCGAGATCATTTGATTGTCTCGTCAGACCTGTAAATGAAAGACACTAAATCTCACAGTATTACCTCTGAGCTGAATAGAGCTAGACAAAACATGTTGGTAAAGCAGTACATGAAACAAAAGATGCAATTCAGCTTGACAAAAGCCTTATAGCTTTGGGTCAAATCTACCTTCATTAAATTTTAAAAATAGAGAAAACATCTGAAAATGAAGTGCTGCTTTCCACAGTTTTTCAGCTTTGACTAAGTGTACCTACCGTGTGTTGATTTACCTGTGAAAATGGCATTTCTCTTTCCCTTGTTCTAGACTTAGTCCATAACACACATACAGAGGAAAATCATATCCCTCTGAAAAACACGAGGATTTCAAACAACAAATGTTTCAAAATTTCTGTTGTTTCCAAGGCTGATCACTCCTTTTGTGTGAAAAGCCAAAGTGCATAATTTCTTATATAAATATGTCCAGCTTTAGCATTTAACCTTTATTATACCTTCTTGACTGCTGAAGGGCCCTCTATTTTCTTCTTATAACTGTACTGGAGTCAAGTGTCTCTCAGTTTTATCTTTAATGGACTAAATCTGTTGAAGTATTTAAGTCTCTCCCAGCAGGGTATTTTCTATGGCTTTTGAATAAGTCTGTGACTCTGCTTTTAAAAGTTCAATTTTTTTCCAATATATCTTTCTTTCTAATGAATTCATCTTTGCTGTAGAGAAAAATGAAGATGTCATCCATTTTTCCTACATTTATACATCCATGGATTATATTAGCCCTTTTGTCACAGCCTCGTAGTGAACACTTTTATTGCTTATCTCCTTTGACACTAAATTATTTCAGAAAAATTGCTTTTCGAGATGCTGCTGTAACTTGATTTCAGAATGCCATTTTAACACATGCCCTAGCTTTATAAGTCTGCAGTAGCCAAAACTCACAGCAATTTTGTCTTTTGAAAAATTGTCTTATCCAACATTGACACCACTATGATGTACATGTGCTCTGTCTTCATTAATATATGCTAGTGTTGGTGTTACACCCAGATTTTGTCTGAAATAATTTGTATTTGCAAGTCATTGATTGAAACAGTAATTGGATTTAGGTTTCATACTAACATGACCAGAAACATGCCCATTCAGTGAATATTTTTTATTATTAAGTTTTGGGAACAAGAAAGTTACGTATTTTGAGTTCTTTAGCCATGTATATTTAATCCCAATGCAACTGCTCCTGTATCTGCATCCTGGTCCCCAACAGTCCTTGTGCCTCCATGAGATGTGTCTCCTAGCTCATGCTCTTTGATTCATTGCTCGTGTTTTCCTCAGGTTCTTGTCTGATGCACAAACTCTTCATCACATCTCCATTTTCAATGAAAATTGTCTTACTTTTTTTCTCTTAATGGTTATCTTTCTTTTCTCTTGATGGAGATGCCTTTGTTTGCCTATGATTTACATGGTTGAAAGTACCATGAAGGAATACTGGGATGAACACTTTCATGCTGGGATGAAAGATGAAAAGATGTGCACTGATCTGATGCTTCACCTATGAAGACTTTCCCCTCCGACCAGAGACCCAGTGTTTGGGCAATTTATGCTGTATTGATTCCAATGAGGAAAAATTACTGTCTGACAGCTACACCACATCCTTCATTAGCATCCAAAGTGGAGCTGGGATTTAGCTAATGAAGCTTATCTCCTTTTGCAGCTGCTGGAAGTAGTCACTTTGGAGGGGCAATTAATATCAGGGTTATGTCCTCTTGTCACACTTAACCACCTGAAGCACATTGTCCTTGGAGAATCTCGGCCCTTGGCTGAACACCACATGGGCAGAGTTGTAATGATTTCTCTGTCTCTGCTCTGTCATTGTTTAAGGATATTAAAAATATGGAAAGAGACAGGACTTTTAGGGTTTAGAAGAAATTAACTATTATTTTTGCCTTTGTGTGTGTGATTTTCTACACTTTCAGTACTACAGAAAAAGCTAATTATCTATGGTACCTATACCTGTATTAGTCAGAGATATCATGAAACTGACCCTTGCTATATTCAGTATGCCCAAACCAAAAGGCATTTTCCGTTGTTTCCAGCTGCAGCCATAGGATCCTGCTCTGTGCTTACACATCTGATAAGAGTTTCTCTCTGAGTGATCATATAGCATAGGAAAATGTGACAAAATTTCTTCCTTTGTTGTTTGTGAACAGTACCTGATAGAAAGTATTACAAGACTAATTGGAATTATTACAATAGTCTGCTTGGCTCCCTTCTCCCTCCTCTTGACTAATCAGCCTTTTAACATTACAAAATGGCTCTGGCATGAGCTGTCAGAAAGCACTGCTTCAGAGTCACTACTACACATGAAGCTGTCTGCACATAATAAGGAATTTGCCACTGCTGTTAGAAATCCTTGTTCTTATTCTTTTCTTATTTTTCTTTTGCCCATTTAGGGTGCTCTGGGGTCACTAAATGTTATCATTTATACCCTCTCATTCTCTGCTCTGTCTCTCTGCATGCTTAGGGAATTCACATGAACACCAGCTTTGTTATTTCTCTTGCACAACCATGGGTCAGCTGTGGCACTCCTTGCAACCAAGAAAAATGCAGGGTTCATCACTTCTATATTAAAATACTGAGCTAGATAAAAGAATTGTGAGCCTGCATTAGAAAATAGTATTTTCTCAATCAGTCTCATAATGAACTGCAGCTTGGTGTTTGTTTTTGCATTCCACTTTTTCTCTTCATTCCCTGACTTACTACGTTGAGGAATACTGAGTTCTATTGTTTTAAGAAGTACTCCAAGTAATCAGGGCCCCTGTATCCCTACCATGATCCTTCCTAAATATAGTGCCAGATTGCCTCTTGAATAGTTTTTTTTTAAGAATCAGAGGACAAACCAAAGTGCAAAGTAAGTAAAGGAAGGAGCTGCTGTCACAGAGCTGGAACTTTCTTCTTCCTGAGGGCAGGGGGCAAAATGAGCGAATTGACAGGCTGAGAGAGATGGAGTTGCTCAGTCTGAAGAAAGATTGAAAGACATTAGACTGTAGAAAACCAGAGAGACCCTAGAGCACCTTCCTGTACCTGAAGGGATCCTAAAAGTAGGCTAGAGATGGACTTTTCACAAAGGCATGTAGCAGTAGTACAAGGGGGAATGGCTTTAAGCTGAAGGGGGCAGGTTTAGATTGGATATTAGGAAGAAAATCCTTCCTGTGGGGGTGGTAAAGCACTGGAAGAAGTTGTTCAGAGCAGCTGTGGATTCCCTCTCCTTTCTCCTTTGGGCTGTACTCAACTCATTCTCCATCCTCCCTGCGCTGGTGCTGGGGAGTGCCCCAACTCATAGGCAGCACCTTGCACTTGGCCTTGTTAAACTTCATGAGGTTCTCATGGGACCATCTCTAAAGCCTGCCATGGTGCCTCAAGGAAAGGGATTTTATTGTGAACTGCTGTACTACTCTGTAAAAATTGCACTCTGCTGTCTTTTTTTCATCAAGTGCTCTTTTTCTCAACTTTACCAGTAAAAATTCAAACTGTCTCGCTTTCCAATTTACGATGTCTTCAGATGGTTTTCAGCCTCTAGAGAATACTCAAACAGCAACTGTATATTGGTCTTTCCTCAGCTGATGCCTATCACTGCCCTTTCCTCATAATGCTATCCCTGTGCTCTCCAGGCTAGCTTTTTAATTTAATACCTAGAGCACACAGTTACCAGAAGAGTTCCTCTAGGGGAACCGAATCTGCAGTAGTTCAGATGCTTTGCTAAGAAAGCTTTTCTCTGGTATCCTTTCAAGGTATGTAAAAAGAAGAAACTTTTTTTGGGAATTGCATTGTCCCTATTTTATTTTTATCTAATTTCAATTTCTTCTTTGGAGAAATCAGTCATTGTGAACTATCAGACACATAAATTGCTACTAATTTTCCCAAAAAAAAATTAGCACTGAGTCAGTTATGTCTTATTAAATATGTATCTTGAAAACAGTTGCAATGCACAACTAGAACTTGTTCTGTATATTTTGCAAAGAGTTTTGCTTGTTTCCACAGGCAATTGAAATGGAAATCTTTCTATGGACTAGTCAGGCATTTATAAAATTTGTTAATGATTTTCTTAAGGGACACATTGGTGGTATTGATTTACAGATGAGGAGAGGAAAAGGTTCATTACTGTGTTTAAACACGAGTGCCAAAAAGATGACTGTTAAAGGTACCAGGGGTTGGCTAAACACAGACTCTTCGTGACAGGGTTTCTTGTATGTTACTTCTTCCAGAAAGTCAATCTGAATGCTATATGCCCAATTTCCCATGTGTTTTCATTCACCATGACAACTAGCTAAACGTGACCTTGACTTTTAAAGCCATGTGTTGCCATCTGTAGTAAAAGAGAGCTAAAAATGAAAAATTCCTTAGCATTTTTCTCCCAAAGGAAAGATATGGGTATTATTTGGTTTTTCTTCTTTACTTTCAGACAATGTGATAGAAAAATTTTAAATATAAGACAGAAAGAGAAGGGGTGCTTCTGTGTTTAAGGCAGGAAAACTCAGATTCAATGTGAAGGCATATTTTACTAGGGTAGTTATTTACTAGGGATTGGTAAAACACTTTCCATTGATTCTGTTTTCCTATGGAAAGTAGGTTTTCAACAAATTACTTTTTGACTGAAATATTTGCTTTTAATAAAACTTTCTCCACTCCTTCTTTCTTAAGGTTCTCAAGTATTGAGTTAGAATGCTAATTTTCCAAATTAGGTTCATTGCAACTGCTGCCAAAGACTTTTTTGTCCCATATGAACCAGGTTTGCATCTAGATGTCACCTCCTGTGGGAAATCGTAGGTACTCCCAACATTCAAATTGTCCTTGAAAAGAGCAAAAAGGATAGAAAACACCTTTGGGATTTGAACAGCAGGTAACCCCCAAAAAATATTTTTTCCTAACTAGCATTTAACTGGGAAAAGCCAATGAAGGGGAATTTTAAGCAAGTCAAGCAAGGTTGGTAACTTCCCTTTTTTTTTCTTTTCAGAGAGCCTACCAGTTAGATCTTTCTTCCAGAACTGGAAAGCTGAAATCAATTTTTCTGCACCTCCAGAGGGTTTAAACATATATGTCCCATATTCTCAAACAATGTCTCAGACATCAAACAAAGATAAGATGTTCTTCAGCTAAAAGTTCTCTAGCTTGCTAAAACAATGATGTTCTCATATAGGGTATTCTGAGGTAAACACTCCTCAATTACCCATACAGGATCTCATCCTATATGATACAAAACAATGCACATTTCTGACACAAAGTGAAGTGACTCAGGCCAGCCTTGTGTCTAAAGAGGGCTCTGCTATTCCATTGCCCAAATCCAGACAATTTTTAAGCCTTTTTAAAATGTAGTTTGAGGACTCTCAGTTGAAACTTTTTAAGCTTTTGATAATTCTGTTTCCAAAGAATATTTTTGCACTTGAGTTGGGTATGTGATCGAAATAGACTGTTGGGGACTGTTCAGGCTATCAAATCCATTTAACCACATCCTTAAGGATTTCCTGCCAGGTCCCAGCAACATGGAAAAAGAAGGTGTTGTATTTGAATTAAAGAAAAGGAAAAAAAAGGCTTGTACAGATGAGCAGAAATGGGAATACTAGGATGAGATTGCAATAGGAATTAAAGAGGAAAAGAAATCGGTTGGAAAAATAATACTGCAAGAGGAATTGGGGTGGGCAGGAGATTTGGACCTAAGCTAACGGGGCCTGAATGGGATGCAGCGTAGATAAAATGAGGGAATAGACAGAAATCTGTGCACACCTCATCGCATCTTTCTCTGGGGGATAAGAAAAGATCACAGTGCTTCTGAATCCCACTTGTCTGCAGACAGGACATAGCTCTTGCACACCACAACAGAGCTGCCCATGCTGGATATGCCCTGGCTGGTGCAGATCCCATAGCTGCAAGCAATTTTCTACACCACAAGTATCAGTACTTGCTGTGGTGGCACTAATTCTTCCAGCTCTGGGGACATCCAGCACAGGTTTTGATAGGAGAACAGAAGGGAAGTAAATTCCCAAAGTGTTTTCTATTTAAAATAGCAGCTTGGAAGACTATAATGTTGTAAAGCTAAGAAAAGAACTATACCAGAAGGCAACATGCCTGCAAAATGTCTTTTTCTCAAGTACCACCGACTGGCATTTTGGGTACACAACCCCATCCTCCTCCAATTCAGTGGGCTCATAGGGGCACCCAGGGGAAGCCACACTGACTGACACTAGCCTTCCACCCTACAGAGGTATTCAGAATTTCCCTTTGGAGGCAACTTACCTCTCTTCCTTGACTATGCAAGAGCTTGTAGGATAGTTGCCTAAGTGTAAAGGCATGCAGATGGTCTTGATTCTACTGTTATCCCACAAGACATCATCTGCATTATACAGAGAACCTACTCCTTTTCTGAGATATAATCAAAATTATTTAACAACAACACTTCTGCTGTTTGTGGGACTTCTCAGTTTGCTAAGGGCAAGAAGGAATGGCAAGAAGGGGAAATGAACCTTGTTGTTAAATTTTGGGTTGCTCTAAGATTCGTGATCATTCAATGAAGACAAAAATTTTCAGATGGTCACTTATCTTTGACATGCCTATCTGGAGGGAAGTGGGCAGAATTATAGAGAAAAAATACTCCCTCTTGGAGATGCAGTCAACAAAGTAACTCATTCTTCAAATAGATAAAGCTCTTCTTAATGTGAAGGACTCTCAAAAACAGAAGGTCCTGCTTCTTTAAATTATATGGCCAAAATCCTTTTGGCCTTTTGACCTAAAGTTCCCCCCTAATGAAAGGATGATAACACTTTCCTGTTGCAATGTGTTCCTGTCCTCAGAAACATGCTGTAAAAATAAATTCATTTTGTTCACAAAACCCTTAGATACAATATTGTGAGTAGAGTCATGAAAATGTTCATGGGGAATTTAATAACTCTGCCTTCAGAGCAGGATATGAATTGTGTATAGTAAATAAGGCCTCTGGGCACAAATATTGTGGAGCTGCTCATTATTTGAACTCTGCCAAGCCTGTGCATTGAATGAAAAGAGAGGAATGGAAAAAAGAGCTGATTTTACCTTTTCTATTTGCCTTTACTCAGAAAATTTTACTTTTGATAGTTCTCAACTTCTGAAAGCTTTCCTTGCCAGCTCTTGTGAACTTTTAAGATATATTTAACATGCAATTAAAAGATTGTTCTTCAAATCAGCAGGAGGTTCGCTTTGCATGTAGCTCCCAAATTGCTCCTGGCTACATTCATGTTTTGATTCAGATCAGATTCTAGGCAGCTGAAGAGGGTCCATAAATATATCTGTTCTTCAGAGTAGGCCTTTTCAGTGCTCCCTCATCTTGATGTCAAGGAACCTCAGCTGACTTCAGTAAGAAAACTTGTGCTAATAAGAAAACCTCATTGTATTTTTTGGCACTGAAAGCAGGCACAATTCCTCATCGAACTGACTGCAGAAATCAACATAAATCAGATTTTTGAAGAACCTTGGTTTATTCCCAATGATTTTTATTTTCATTTTTAAAATTTTTTTATTCAGTCCAAAGTTTAACTGACAGGTTTTTGCTTGGAGTGTCCTCTTGTCTCTGAGTTATTTTTACCATTGTCCTGAAAATGGTACTGTTCATGGTGCAAACTCTCCCATGAAATAGAGGACCTATTGTTCCTAAAGAATATTGAGAAATGAAACAAATACACAGAATGAATCTTTCAAAAATATAACTATAACACGGTGAGAGTTTATTTCATGTCATTTCTTTCTATGTTCTCTTTAGACAGAAATCTTTGCAGTCTCTGTATATCTGTCAGACAGATGATACTGATAAATGAGCTTGGGTATAGTTTGCTTTCACTGGTCTTGTTTGTTTTCCATCTTTTTTTTTTTTTTTTTTTTGAAGTAAGAGACAAATATATACTTTTGTTTGATTCCTAAAAAGGTAGAGAGAAGCCCTCTGCAGGAACAACTAGCTGATATGGTGAGCTGAATTATCCACCACAAGACAGCCAGCATGGCTGGGACTGAGCCATACCTGGGCTGGTGCAGGACAACAGAAAAGTCAGTCAGGTTTTACCTGTTCAATTTTGAAAAGAAAGCCTCCTGTACAAGTCCTTATCTGGGGTATTCAAGTCAATGATTGCAGTCTGGTTTTCTTGAAACAGCTGCATCATGTCATGCATCATCACACACGCACCTCTCTACTGAAAATGGAGAAATTTCTGTAAAATCTAAACCCCTGCTTGTTATACACCAAGCTTACTAAAGCCAAAGAATATCTTCCTCCCCAAATCCCTTTTTCCCAGTTAGCCATTTCAGACATCTACAGAAATAACCATCTGTAGTACAGATGCTAGAAGTTAAAGATCAAGTGGTAGACTTAATGCTGAATTTCACTTTTATGTTTAGACTTGTATGACCAGGTCTCATTCTCTAGTGGATTTATATGATTCTATTTTCCTTTTAAAAATATATGAGAAAAATGCTCACAGGCCCTTAAATGCAGCAGTATGAATACACCACTATAATTAAAGCCCTGCTCTACTCCCTCTTTTTCTTTTTTTATTTTCAGTGTACAAGTCCTGTGGAGTTTGCAGATTGATTCAATTGCAAAGTTAGATTCCCACTGTGATAGCCGTTTTCAAACCACTGGGCCATTCTGCCTGTCCTGCCAGCCAGGGAACAATGGGTGCTAATTAAAACCCTGCTTAAAAGGTTCCCCTTTACTTCAGCAGTGAGGCTTTCAGGGGGCAGGCAGGGGAAGGATGCCTTGTTCTGTTTATGCATATGCAAGCACTTAGTGAGCTGGGCGGCTGACTGTGCGTCGAGAAAACACTACAAAAGCCTAGTGCTTATAGGAAAGGGCTGGATTTCAACCTGATAAGGTTAGTTAACAGACTAGACTGAAGAGGGCCCAGCTGTATTTTCTTTCCAAAATCTGAGGCACATTTCAAAATAGGGATCGGGTTTTTTATCATCGGCTTTTACTGAAATGCTTAGGTCTCTGTCTTCTTTTATTGGAGTGAGCATTTTTCTTAAAGTGTAAGGATAAGAAGTGATAGTTTCCTTTATTTTTACTAATGAGATTAATATTTTAAACAACTGATTTTTGACTGAACTGCCTGTGCCAAAATGTATATATGGAGTAAAATTGCTTTCCTACATCAAAGGTTTGTTTCTTGAGCCATTTTTTTAATAAAAAATTAAGAGATCTCATCACATAGTTCTGCTGCTTAGTGGTATAACTGAGTCTAAGAAGTATATAAAACTCTACCACTCTCAAGGAGGAAAAATGAGAAATAAGCTATATCTTAGAGCTTCATTTGTATATGAATGTATAAAACTGCTCAGTACCAAAATATTGCAGATAAAGAATCAGTTTCATTACATCAGGCAATTCAATATGCTTTGGTTTTCAGCAAGAGCTGAAAAAGAAAACATAGCACTGCAAATAAACTCATCAATAAGCCACACAGGTTTTTGTTTGATGTCATTTGTAACTGACAACTTGATCAATCTTGCATTGAATAGTCCCTTAGAAATACAAGAGTAATAGGAGCAGAATCTGTCTCATTTCTTTTGTTGAATAGTAGTTCACTTGGTGGCATTCACAAACCTGTCCTAGCCTTCTTCAACTCTTTTTCTTGTATAAAACTATCTCATCCATTGAGGTAGTAGAAAATATTTAATGGGACAAATTGCATGTCATTGATAGTGAATGGTCAAAATGAATAGTTCACAGATAACCTCATAGTTTGACAGGTATTATTCTAAATCTTCTTTCTTGTTTCAATCTCTATGAAGAATGAGTGCTTGTACAGAAATCAGGAGTGCCTTTCAAATTACTCACCCACCAAAAAGACTATTAATTTATCTTTTTTTACTGTCTGCAAACATTGAACAAGTTATTAGCTGTATAGCTATTTTAATTAAAGGCCTGATAAGATATTTCTCATTTTTATCTTTACAGCCATATGCTATAATAATTAATATTGCTTAATAGAACTACTTGCATGCTGAAGACTGCTTAAAAGACTAAAGATGTCTAGGATCAGGGCATATGGCCTTTGTTGTGAGCCCCATGCACTGAGGAATAAAGACAGTGCAGCCCAACCTCCTACTCTCACTTTGTCACTCAGTGGCTGTTCACACTGTGATTCCTGCTGTGGGGAGAAGACAACTGCTTTTTTTTTCATTTTATTGTTGTACTTTCCCATAGAAGTGGAGAGGAGAGTGAGACTGTTTGGGGGAAACTTGCCTCTGCCCTTGCATTTGCCTTTCCAATTTCCTCTGCTGGGCAGGCAGAAAAGTGAAGGCTCTGAGCAAAGGGGACAGGGCCTGATTCAGTGTGCCACCCCAGCCACCCTTCTCATGAGCACAGCTAAATCCATATGAATGGAAAAGCAAGGTGCTTATCACAAAGCTGTAGTCCCAAGCCCAGATGCACACACTGGTTCATGGATAGGCAGGAGCATTGCTAAGGCAATGCCCCACACACATACTCAGTTCTGAAAGAGCCGCCATGCAGTCTCCAAGGTCTGATCCTGTACCCCCATGTACCACTCTGCCTCAGCAGGATGAAGAGATGGGAACCACCTGAAGAGCCTCTTTCTATAACAAACACCTACAGCCAGTGCTAGGGACCAGTTCTGCCAGGGTATTCGAAGATCCCTTGAACAGGCACTTCAGAGGGTGAAGGTAATTTTAGGAACACCTCAGCAAGGATGCTACTTCCTTATTCACTGGAGCTTTTTCAGGGATTGCTCAACAATAGGAACTGAAATAATCAAATCATAAAAGCTGTTGCCTGGACCGCCACTAACAAAGAGCGAACAGCATTTTCTCTGGTCACAGGAAAAAACGATGTTGCTGTGGCTACAGGCAAGAATCCAAAAAATATTAACAAAACCCTGTTAGTGGATAATCCCTGGAAAGGTACTCTCAACAGCAGATTTCTCTGTCTTCTGCCAGCATCATCCAGTCTTACCTAGCTTCCGGCTTTGATAGTTAAACCTCAAGAAGGTGTTAATTTCAGCAAGACATCCGGCCAGCATGATACAAGCTTACTGTAATGGAGATGTGCAATCCAGGACTAGGTGCCTTTTGGTCTCATCATCTCAGTAACTCATCTTCACATCTGCTCCTGCCTGTGCCACCTCAGGAAAGATTGACACCAGCTCAGGGCTTAATTTGTCATCAGATAAATAGATCCAAATGGTCTAATTTGCCTCAGCCCATCTATGTCCATTTTCCTAAAGGATCATACCATCTGTTCCTCAGCTGGATGCTATATAGCCAGGAGCAGACAAGATTTTTCTCAGAACATGCTGCTGATTGCTCCTGGGAAACGAAGTCAGGGATCGCTGGGAGACTTTGACAAACTATGCTCCAGTGTGGTAATGGAAAACTGGACACTACATCTCCTCTGTCCTGTGGCCTTCACAAGGATACTGTGTGAGATGGTAGCAAGAGAAGGATTTCCACCATTGTCCCTCTTGGGCTATCTTACCTGGTGGGGCCCAGCTGCCAGTGGCATAACTTTGTGTCTTCTAAAGCTGATCTAGCTCTAACAAACATTCCTTCACTGCTCTCTGCCAGGTATGAACAGGCCCAGCCTAAACCTGAGCTGACAACTCCTGGAACAAACCAACAGTTGGAATAAGGTGAGGAGGGGAAAAAATATTTCTCATTTTAGGGACAGTGTGCACATTAAGGCATATAGTGATTTGGGTGCATATAATTAATCTGATGACCCAGGAACTCACTTCTCAAGACACCATAAATTTTTTGTTGAAGGAAAAGAAACAATTAGCCTTGAGTAAATCTAGTCTGATCTAAAGGAGATGCTTGAACCTTTGCTACATGATTAGCAGAATATTTTATTAAACTGCTGTGCATGGGCTTTAAAATATTGAATTCTCACCTTTTTATGACATTCTCTAACAAATGATAGTGTGTCTCTGATAAGCACACCTGTTTGCTTAAGGATAGTAGATTCAAGACTGGTCACCACATTCTTTTATTTTCAACAGCTAGTTTACAGAGCTGCTGACCTTCAATCTTGAATGAAATGCACTGGTGCCATGATTAGAATAAATCTGTGCCAATCCATTTCTTCTTATCCCTGTCCTATCCATTATGACTGACTTTTTTTAATACCACCTGTGAGACTGGCAGGTGGGTCATGTCCACTCTTGCACAGAACATGTGCTGTGCAGAACTGAGCCAGTTCAGAAGGATCCTGCAGGATGTCTCATCCCAATTTCTTCTGGCTCTGGGTATCAGTATGACTGCTAAGAAAGGCCAAAAACATAAGGAGCCTGCAAGGACGTACAGGCAGCTCTGCAAGGATTCCTACCCCAGTGACAATGCACATGCTTTACTGTGTGCTCAGGCAGAAGCCTTACCCTAGACTAACAAGCTAAAAACTTGTGATTGCTGTAGTGCATGTTCTAACCTAGATGTCTCTAACTCAGGCAGGTGTTTAGATAGCATATCATTTAACCCAGAGTTTTTCCTCTGATGGAGTCTTTCCAGGGGCTAGATACACTGGATATTATTTGGAACTGACTTGTATATGTTCTGAATTTAATCAAAGGCCATCTCATCAGCCTTGTTCTGGTAAGTGTAGTGCACAAGAAAGATGAACTGCCCCTGGAGTTTCCATACTCTCTGTTCTCAAAGAATCTAAGAGAATTCTTAAGGGTCCATATATCAATGGAAAGTACTTATCATCATTTCACTTTTGGTTATCAAATTTAATCTGTTGCCACAGAAGTATTCATAAATCTCAGCAGCCAATGTTTTGATGGGTGATGGTGATATGCTATGGTATGTTTGTTTATGTTTCTGATGGTCTTTGGAAGCCAATGTCTGAGCGATTTTAAGAACCCAAGAGCAATTTTAATTTATTCTACAAATTGCTGCAGTAATGCAGAAGAAAAGAGCTTTTGCACTGGGATAAAACCTGTCATTATTTTGTGGGTTTAAATGTTTTTCTCAAAGTATATGTGGATGAAACTTCCAACAAGGAGTGACAGCATGTGGGTGGATATTGATCAAACAGGTGAATAATTGCAATAAATTTAGGCTTACCACATCAATTATAAACATTATCCTTTCCATATTCTGTGGACAAAATATTTTCAGATACTGTGATGCTTAATTTCAATGTGATTTGAATACAGTAAATTAGATCCTACTGGGTTTAGTAACAAAATGCAGGTGATGTGCGCAAAAAAGGTGCAGTGAAATTGTACAGCTTGTTGACAGTAGAGATTTCACATACCCATACCTTATCCTGAATTCTGTTGTTTCCTGCTCTGGGAAGCCTCAGAAATTGTATCACAGAGTACTTTGATAATCTAAATGCATTTATACATAATGATGAGACAAGTGCTGTCCCTGTAATGTCTGCAGAGGTTTGCATAGTGGAAGTTCAAAAGTGACATAAGATTTAACTAAAATATGGAAACCTGCTGTCTCAAACCGGTAGCAAGTCTGAAACAAAACTAACCAGAAAATAAAAAAGCTGCTTTCTGTTCCCTGCCAGTGCCAAGGGTCTTAGCACAGTGCACGTAGTATATAAATAAACCACTGTGATCAACACCTGAGAGCTTATAAATGTCTGAAATGTATGGTGACAATTTGCAGAACTTCTGCATTGCTCCCTCATGCCCACTTAGAAACTATTTGGATAATCTGGAACCTGTTAGGCAATACCATACACCATTGTTTGCTGGTCTGCTCTAGACCTGCACAGTGCAATAGTAAACACTGCTAGGAATGCTTCTGTTTATAGTGGGGAGAGGCAGAGACGTGCAGCTCTCCCTTGCTGTATTGTGCCTGGCAAAATGAGTTGCAATTGGACTGTCTTATCCACCTGGTAAAACCATGGCTGCTTTCAGCTACCAGTCTTACATCTTAGTGGTCTACTGTTTTCACCCAGGTCTGCATTATCCTTTATTCCATGTGTCTCAGTGCGTGAGCCACTGTCCTTTTATCAGTTGGGGGTCTGTTTGCTGTGGAAAACTAAGTCTGGAAACCTGTATATGTTGGGCTCAGTTCACCTCTAGTATAACACTGTGGGTTCAGGAACACTTGGTGGCCAAATTCCCCTGTAGGTCTTTGAGGCAAGCAGATGGAAATTCCACAGAGGTCTCTGGATCTCATTCAGAACTGACCTGAATGATTGTTATTCATCATGTGTGACTGATCATTAAAAGGCTTTTAAGTGTTTCTAAGCTCTTCCTCAATTTATCATACAGTTTGGATGCAGAGGAAAAAATAAATATATTCAAGTTCCAATTGAATAAATGGAACAACAAATAGAACAGAGGAAGTCCTATTCACCTTCTACTCTCCTGTATCCTTGCTTCTTTCCTGCTCTTTTCCACTTCTGTGCTGTTTCACATCCATATGCCCTTCACATTTTCCCCCCCATCACTAATTCCTATGCTGTCTAAAATGCCTTTGAGTCCTATTTCAGTTCTGGTGTTCAATAGATGTGAGTCCCATTGATTTATGCCAGGACTGAATTTTGTCCCCATAGCATACCAAATTGCTTCTGCACACACAGGGAATGCCAAATCAGTGTAGAGACATACTACTTGCTAACTACTTTATTACTCATTTACACTTGGCACAAAATTCATACCCTCATTTATGACACTGCTGAGTCTGGTTTGTTATATAAATTTGATCCTATACAAAGCTGACTGGCTTAGAGGACTGGCAGTGCATACAACACCCATCCCTTGTAAATTACCATCTCAAATTCTAATCAAGTCACTAAATCAAACCAACTAAAACCTCTTTCTGTGCAATGATGTTGTAAAAATGTAGTTGGTCTCCTCCTGGTTCCCAGTACATGTGTGTCAACACCACATTTGACTGTGATTAGCACCCTTGCTGGCTACGAAAGCTCCTGAGCCCAGGATTTAAGCAGGCAGGGAGACTGGACTCTTTGTCCTGGCCTCAGGTCATGGCAGGTTGATGAACAAGCAAGTCCTACTTCTGCCTCAGCTATAGTTGCCTTCTATTTTCTGGAACTAGCAGCCTGGCACCTTCTACAAACATCTTGTTTTCATAAAAAATATTCTACTCTAGTCTGATTGCATAATATATGTATTTTCTCTCTTTTTAAGAGAAGTGTTAGAGCTAATAGGCCTTTGGTTTGAGTAGGAATTGCAGGATTGTGACCCCTCTGGGATCTTTGTCCTAGATTTCAGCTTTGGCAGGTGGAGCATTCTGTAACCAGTTGACATTTAGTGGCTAGTTTGTGAGTCAAATATCTTGTTTTATTTTTTCCTTTTTGGTTTGGATGAGTTTGTATGGGTTTCTAAAGTATTTGGGAAAGGCATGAGCTTCGTGGTGCCACTGCACCTTCATTGAGCCAAAGAAGTTGCTTTCCTCATTGAGAAATCTCACTTCAAAAGAAGTTGCGACGTTTTCTAAATTACTAGTTCAGCTGGCTTTTATTTCCAAATGTCTGCATCACTCAGAAAATCTGAGTTTGTCCTGGTTTGTGGTATTTCTGATTTATTTTCCTATTTAGAGGGAATCTTTTTTTTTCCATATGTCCACTTTTTTCACACAAACACATACACACACACACACACACACACAAAGAATTTGGAGTGACCTCTAGTCTTATTGCAGTTTGAGGAAAGAAAATAAGAATGTAGAAAGATTCTGGATCTCAGCCACTACAATGAAAAACATCTGTTGAAACCTTTGCAAGCAGAAATTTATCTTACCGTGGGCATGATTATTGATCAAAATCCACATTCTTTTACTAATAAATTTAATTCTTATAGATTTTCTATTAACTTTTTTTCTAATAAATTATTTTGGCTTCATTTTATTCCTGAATAAAGAAAGGTAGAAACTTGTTGCATGTTAGTGCTTCCGTAAAGCAGAGGTGGCCGAAGTTTATTCTAGGCACAACCTGCTGGTGGTCCAGAGTGCTGGATGATCCCACAATGCTGGCTCCTTTCCTCTCTTTCTCACTGTTGAATTACGTAAAATAGTTTCCTACTGTTGTGTTTCCATGTAAGCAACCAAACAAAGTCCTGTGGAGGTATGGTGAAGTCCCAGATCTGAGCAGTGGTTTCTCTGACTGTGAGTGTGAAGGGCAGAGTGAGACAAATCTTTAAAATTCCTGTTTCAAGGGATCTGTCCTATGTGAGGACTGCAATGTCCCCAGACTTGCAGGGACACCTAATTATGTCCAAGGCTGTCTGGTTATGAATGAGTATTATGCAGTCTTGCTGGGATACTGATCTGTTTTGGGATCTGTGTCAGAGTTAGGACATGCCCATGCCTGAGTCATAACAGCACATCCAGAGAATCAGAAGAGGCCAGACCTGGATGGGTTCCAGCTCCCCTCCTGGGCTGGGCAGGGAGTCCTTGGGAGACTCAGAGGCCTGCTTGCCACAGAGGTGTCTGTGCTCTCCTCCAAAGGAATTTTGGTGAAGAAACATGAAAACACTCCTTCTCACTACAGATCTCATCACACAGTTCCCTTCAATATGGAATTTTTATATAATTACACTGATGAAACTCCTCCCTGTGATTTATTTTCTGGAACCTCTGCAGGTTTAAGAAAGAAAGTGAACTGTGGTGAATGAATGCTCTGTACGTTTCTGTACAAACTAAAAATGTATCTTCTACAGAAAATCTCCGCTTCATGCCCCTGTGTGATTTTATTTAATCTTCCAAACCCATATCGAATCTAAAGGCACAAATCGCTTTCCAAGACTCAGTGAATTCAATGGGTGTGTTAGGCTGCCTCAAATGGTTAGCTAATGAATTGGGTCATGGACTTAGCAATGTTTGAGAGAAATTGTAAATGATGCCTGTTTTTATTGGAGTGAAGTAACATTTAAGCATAGGTAATACACATGATAAACTTGCAACACTAGCAAACTGAAAAACACATGGGACCCATGCGTGTGCCAATTCAAATATAACTTTATTAAACGCACCTGATTTTAAGCTACCTTTTAGTATTCCATTTAGCAGTTTAATGAGAACCAGTTATAACATACTTGGGTTTTTTTTCTGTGTTCAGAATTCAGCAAGCTACACAGCTAACATGCATATCCATTCAGGCAGACAGAATCAGAAAAATACAATGAAGGCCTTTACTGTAAGTAAATATAGGACATCAATGTGACCTTCTAAACCATCATAACCCTTACACAGTCTGTAGAGAACATCTGAAGCAGAAGCTATCAGTGTTTCCTTGAGACCTTTTAGCAAAAAGACTGTATCATGAATTAAAGAGCTCAAGCTGTTGACTACAAGGACTCTGGCATTAGCAGAGAATGGTACCGAGCAGTGTCCATTCTTGCACAAACATCTGCAGCCATTGAAATGGCCACTTGCTCCTGAAGGCAGGGGAGCAGTCTATTATGGACATGTTACAGAGTTCTCTTTCAGCTGCTGTTTGCCTGAAGTGCCAGGTGCAAAAGATGTGCTGTAAAAGAGAAGAGGGTAATGGTCACATCGATTACGAACTGATAATTGCTCACTCACTATTTCCCTGGTGTTCAGCTGACTGGCTATTTCAGCAATTATTTTCCTGCTCTTTATTTCTATTAATGATGTGCCCAATATTGGGGACTGTTTCCCTCTTTTGTAGCTCTAACCCACTATTGAAATCCTGGGAGTGTAATGTATAGCATTAGCTCTAGTGTGTCTGATTAATGTAATCACAAGCTTAGTTCTGGAAGGAATCCACCCTGTAGTTTACACTAGCTGTTAGATGACCTAAAATTCTCCTCTCTCCCCCATCCATGTGCAAAGTACTGGTTACATGTTTTTACTTTACTTTTTGTTTATTCTTACAATTTTGCTAAGTCTAGTGAAAGAGCTGACTGCCTGCCACTTCCCACATTTGCAGTAACCTTATAGTTCTGAGTTGTTTTCAGATGCACGGAGATGATGAGGGTCACAGAGCACCATACGTCTTTGTTAACTTAGCTGCTGCATCTGTGGCTGCTGATTTATATAGGTTAAAATACAACTGTTCAGAAAGATAGTCACAAAAGCCTGCAAGCATCTCTTTTTTTCTCTTTTTCTTTTCTTTTTTCCTCTTTTTTCTTTTTTTTTTTTTTTATTGACAATACTTTTTTTTTCCGGCTGAGATATTATGAGGACTGACATCCTTTGTATGAAGAAATTGAACCATTGCTTTTTAAAGATACGAAAATTGAAGCCTTTCAATTTCTTCACTTATTATCTATTTTCTCAAATAAGAAACCTTGACTGACATAAGGATTTCAAGATCAAATGCAAGTTGACAATATTTTATTCAGACACCAGAAATGTAGATTCTGGACTGGGTTTTGTTTTGAGGAGTTTAAGTTACAGAGAATTAAATTCCATGGCAGCATATACCAGATAGTAAAAGAGGCTGAAACAAACAAAACCTGCATTTCCTTTTCTCTGTGAAGAAGAAAGTGAACTGTTTGAAGAGGCCAATTATGGAAGTTGAGATCAATATAGCATTAAAAATGTTAGGATGAAATGCCAGATGATGACAGATTATCATATGAATTAGATCTTTGCTTGCAGGAACAATTATGACAGCACCTGTTAGAGGCTTGCTGTTGTTATTTCAGTACGGCAGATCTCCCCTTATCAATGCACAAAACCTTGATAATATTGATTTCTTTTTTTAAATTCTGGCAGATTCTCTACCTGGTAAAGACATCAGGGAGCTGTGTAACAGATAAAGTGCTCACTAAAATCTGGGAGTTTGCAGGCGGGGAGCTGTAGATGAAAGTGATCAAATTATTTTTAATAGAATTCTCTAGAATTTGAGACTTCTTAGAGTGATCCACAAAACTGGTGATATTCATGAGCCCAGAGCAGTTTTCTTAACAGCTGCAAGAAGGCTTTGAGTGGCAGCAGTTATGTACTGCCATGCAAAGTTTTGAGATAAGGATTAGATTAATCCAGTGAATTATGATACTGTACAAACCCCTGACAGTAACTGAAATCAAAAATTATTTCCTCACAAACAGACTAAGAAGAAATAAAAGGCAGGGGCTCTGGGGTTATTGTTTGTGCTGCTGGAAGTGGGAATGTAGAAACTCAGGAATCTACAGAATGTATGCTCTAGCCTCCATTGCTGCCAATGTGTGCTAATTCTTTTATTTATAACTTCAGAACATAAGGCTAGCGAATATGGGGATAACTAGTTGTCTAATTCTGTGTTTCAGTGTCATTTAGTCACAAACAAAATTTGCTGCATGAAATCACTTGTTATTTTTGATGAGCATTATTAAATCTACTCTGGCTGTATCAGAATAAAGGATGAGACCATCATAAGCAAAGTAAAACCTGACCCCTTTTCCACTACAAGCTATCTCAAATACCTTCTGGCTCTGCAGACAGGCAGCTCCCTGCCTTGCTGGGACATTGTGCTTGCTGTGGCTGGGATGCTGTTACTCACTCCTTCCATTTAGAAATGTTGCTTTCTGATGGCTGCTCCTCACAAACCTAGGAGAAACCAGTCATCCTTCCACATTCTTTCCATGTGGTGCTGTACAGAAATCCCCATGTGCATTTCCCTGTGAGGAGGAGAGTGCGTACAGAAAATCAGCATAAATCCTCTCGTGGTTTTTGCACCCAAATTCAGGGCAGAGTGAGCAGAGTCCTTACCTTGGAGCTGCCAGCGGGAGCCTGTGCTGCGGAGCTGGGCTGCATGGCAATGCCACGGCCCGGCCGGCGCTTTGTGCAACTGCCCTAATTGGGAATGCCAGGTCTCATCCATCCAGAAAAGCGTGCTGAAAGCACAGTAGCCTGCCTGGACTCAGCACTGTCTTACCCCATTCCTGGCTCAGAATTGAGCTGTAACCACAGCCAGACAGTTTAGGGGACTGCTTGTGGTGAGTACTGTGTGTGGCAATACGTGGGAAGAGTTTTAACCCCCTTGTCATAGTTTCAGTGAATGCATAGGATGCTGTTCTGTGTTCTCTCTTTTTCCTGAACTTTTAACCTCATCCTACCTCTACCCATGCTCAAAATGACAGCCGCTGAAAAGGGGGGTGGGGAAATGGTTTCCATTCCTTTCTCTGTTTAAATATGCAAATATACAAATATGCTTAAGCTGGCCATAGGCTTTGGTGCTGCTTTCACTCCCTCTGAGTGACTACATCCTCCCAGTCAAAGTGGTGGTACCCACAAGTAAAAGGAAGATTACTTCAAGGTAAGGTACTTTATAGCAGGACAAATGCCAAAAGAAAGCAAGAAAGCACTTAGACACTTTTAATGGACAGTGGTTTTACTGATGCTCTCAACTTTGAGCTCACATATGGGGTATTATGAGCTAAGTCATCCAAATGTATGTATTCACATTTCAAAAAAGAAAACATCTCAGGGAGTATAACCCCTTAATATTACTGGAGAAGGCTATTCACTTTCCAGTTCACTTCTAACTGGTTTGTGGATATTAAAAATGAAAAGTTAAAAATAGTTCTTAACTTTGCCAGTGAGATCAACGCATATCTGTCAGTGCTACCCACTTAGCCTGTAGCCCCTCTGCATAACTTGACAGAGGGTCAGAGCCATTCTGACAGCTCCACAAAGGGAGAAAGATGTGGTGACAGCCAGTGCTGAAGAGCCAAAGATGTCAACAGGATCTCCAAATATCCAAAGGTCTTGAAAACCAGAACTCTGAGCTGCAGAAAGGCAGTAAGTTTGTCTAATGTAGGAAAGGCAAACTTGCATGAAATGGGTCCTTGAGACAGAATCAGAGGATCCCTGGAGATACTGGGGTGCCTAAACACTTACGAATCTTATTTATGGACTGCCAGGCTACCTGAAAAGTACTGAAGTCCCTTTGCAGCCAACTATCAAACTTTAACCCATCATATTTTTATAGGGAGTTGTGAAGTGGAAGTAATTTTACACTTCCCTAACAAATCCCATTACAAAAGATTTCTAAATTAATTTTTCTCCCTTTGGGGCTTTCTCCCAAGTATCTGTAAGTATCTATGGCTATTTGTGGTGCATTTTAGCTGGAATAAAATTATTTGATTTAGCTCAGTATTTTTTTTCCCCAAAGTACCTCATAGTTCTCAAAGAAAATAACAAAAAGGAGAATCATTCTTATTTTATAATTTGCAAGACCATGGGCAACTCTGGTTTAGGCTTGGAATGTATTAATAGATGCTGTGTAATCTGGTATCTGCATTTTCACTGTCTGTATTTTTGCAGTTAAACATATAACTAGGATTTTAGGTGATACAGATTTTCTGCCTTAACCCAGATGTGATTAATCACTTAACTGTGCACTGCCTTTCCAAATGGTATTCAACAATGATGGGGGTAATTCTGAATTTACAGCCTTAAAAATGGGAGGTGATGGTAAGTTCATCACGTGCCTTGTCATGCCTATGCCTCTGTTAGGTCCCTGTGGTACTGGCAGCTGAAAGAAAAGCAGCTAGAAAGGATTGGCAAGTTGAGGAAACTTAGAAGCAAAGGGTGACATAATTGTTCTCAGGTGTGCACTTAAAAAATCCATGGTGTTTTATCTAGAAAATATTATTACTCCATGGAGCCACTGTGAAATACAAGTAACTCTAGAGGGAACACTGAAAAAAAATGTTGTTGTTTCAGGTAACTCAGACAGTATCTTCAGTTTGCAGCTCATTGTTGAAACCGAGATCTCTTCACAGTTAAAGAATTGGAGCAGAAGGTGTGTAAAATCCAGTGGAGACATGATTCCATCCTCACTGCTGCTTCTGATTGTGACAGACCTGAAGGAAGTGGAGTTAGGCACAACATTTCTTAACATTACCAAGGGGGAAGGCCCAGCTTCCCTTCCACAAATCTCCCTCCTTGCCTCCTCTCTGCCACATTCTCCCACCACTTCAATTTGGCAGCATTTTTGGCTGAGACAGCTCAGTTTCCCAGGCTGTCAAGAAAGACAGCAAAAACATGGGCATTTCTCTCCTGGTTTTGGTGAGTTAAATCTCTCAGATAACAGGCTCTGCCACAAGGCAAGTGTGGGAGGAAGGTGAGAGACGAAGATGGAAAGAGGCAGAGAGCCAGACAACAAAAGGAGCAGAGCAGAAGACAACATTCAGGAAGTGATGCCAGCTTAGCATCACTTGAACCTACAGCAGGAATATGTGCTGGAGGCAGGGGAGATCCACCACATGATGCTCTCCCCAGCTTCAGTGGCCTCAAGAGCCTCTTAGGAAATCTGCCCCTGTGTTGGGAACATATACTTTAAACATAACATTTCTTTCTCCCCTAAAAAAGATGAGTAATTTGGATCTGGGACAAAGAAAAACGAAATTTTGGCTTATCCTGCAAACAGGATATGGGTGTTTATTTGAGTGAGGGATATTTCGGTTTTAAAGAACTGTATGATGTGTGGCTTCTTGCTATGCTATGGACTAAGGAAGCCATTCCTAAACTCTTTTTGAAGAGACCGTATTCTCCTTTTCACCTCTGACTTAAAGATGGTCTCTGTAAGAGGCTTCAAGGGAAAACTTATGAACTGCATATAGAAAAATGTCAGTGTCCAACTGACTTCCCACAAGTGTGATGCAGATGTTTCAAATCACATGTACATTCCACTAATGCATATTGGATAAGTGCAAAGTCACGGATTGAGGGATTGACATCCTTATTGCCAAGTCAACAAATGTCAAAAGTACATGTTGGTATTTCAGTTGCTACTAAAAATGCTTTACTTCTGTTCTTATATCATCAATGATACATGAAATAATTGTGTGGTACTTCTTGCCAGGCCCTGATTTTTAGCTATTAACAAGCCTTACATGCAGAGGTAAAATACTGTGATATCCTACGAGGTAAATTTGACAGCTTCAGGTAGATTAGCCTAAAGATCCTTCTCCACAAATCTAGTGGGTGGAAAATCTGTCTAACTTCAACATAATCTCCACAGAAAATTTGCTGGGTTTGCTTTTTCTACAGAGATATTCAGAGAGCAATAGACCTTTGCTAAACAACTCTCAGGTCCTGACATTCAATTACTGACTATGTTGCAATCAGAGGTATGTACCTATATTAGAGCTGGAGTTTGTCTTCTGTACTGATAATGGTGAAGTACTTCTTGCAGCAATCAAATAGATCAGGTCTTGGTGTCTCACTGTTGCAGTAAGCACCATCCCACCTCTTAGCAGTAATTTTAAACTTACTTGGTATTCTGCAGTAGCATCCAGCTGTACTGTAGGTGTAGACTCTGACGGGCCTGTTTAGAGTCCTGTTCCCACTGTCCTAGTAGCTATCCCTGGAGGCAGTTTGCACTGCAGTAGTATCCAAAGCAAGAAAACATCCTCAAGGTTCATCTGGATGCCTTTCAGATGGCAGTGTTGGGAAACCTGAATGACCCTTCAGCGTTTCTGTACCATTCAGCCCTAGAAATGGGTCAGGGGCTGGTGCAGACACAGCCATGAGAAGTCGTCTCTTGCTCTCTGCAACAGACATTAAATACAATTTAAAGCATTAGGAGTGCCCTGTACCTTTTCCCATTCCTCTGATTTTGCCTTCCTGGTCTAGCCAAAGAAAACAACTTGGAGGCAGAAGGAAAGAGGAGTCTGAGCAGCTGTTACTGAGACCATGGCAGCTTGCTGAGTCAGCAAAGAAAAGAACCAGATACATTTATTTAAGTGCATAGTGGTTGAACACCATTTACAGGATTGTAACATTAAGTTGCATCACCAATATATGAAAAAAACCCACAGTTGAGAGGAAGCTTTGAGGTCAGAGACAAAAGAAGCTTCTACAACAGTGCTTCTGTGGAGTGAGGGTATTGCCATGGGAGATGGTCCTAGCTAAAACTTCCCAGTTGTTCAACAGCCTCACCCCAGTCAGCAGGGGCTGGCACTGTTCTTTGACCACTCCTCACTCCAGTCCTGGACCTGTAAAGCAGAACCTGTCTCATAGGTTTCAGGGTCATAAATTTTGTGCATTAAGTAAGCATAATCGCATAATTAAGTCTGGGTACACCTTAAGAAATCTATGCATTCTAGTGGGTACTTGCCAAGGCACAAAAATTCAGCAGCAAGAAAGGGTTGGGTTAAACTTCAGATCTTCACAGACATCCGTGGCTCCAGGCCTCATTTGGAAGTGAGTGGAGCTCCAGAGCTCTGTTCAAGCACATATCCATGAGCCAAACTACCAGAAGTAGGGAAGTCAAAATTTGCAAAAAACATGCCTGATTTTTCTGGGACATGAGATTCACATGCTCCTCTGTAAGTTTAAAACTATTTGGAATGTCCAACTGCTTCTTTCTGTGAGAAATGTTTTCTGACAAGAACATTTTGATGGCCCATCCATCGGCAGCTAGCAGCAGTTTGAGTGGCTCCTGTTATGATATACAGAATAGCTAATGACACTCCTGTATGCAGTGATCTTTTATTGAGCAGCAAGATCCTGGGAAGAGTCATATAATTCCTCTGAAACAAGAACTTAATTCTCTTTGAAATTAAATCAAATAAACCCCAGATGAATGTACTGACTAACCTGTATGAATGCTCTGCCTAAGATGGATGGCCACGTGGTATAATAATACTTCATTAACTGTATGGTAGCAAAACTAACTATGGCTGGATTACTTAAAATTTAAAGGGTCCAGTATTTCTCAGACATGTTTTTTTTCCCCTGAGCACAGGTCCTCACTAATTAAGGAAGTCCAGCTTTATAGGAGGAGCAATACCAAAAAAGCACCAATAAAATTTTTAAGGCTCTTTAAAACATTTTAATACCTTATTTCATGTGGCATATACAGAGTTATGATGGTTCATAAGGTATTAAGTTTTTTATTAGTGGTCCACTGGGGAGACTGCATAACTCAATCACTCCTTTGCAACTCATTTAATGCACATCACCACAGCATTTGACTAGCATACTTAGCACAACTTGAAGTCAGTAAAATATTTGACTCAGCAGCCCATTACATACTTACACAAAGAGAGAGTTAACTGGAAACTAATTTAGGGAATTAGTGGTTGGTTACAAAACACAGCATAAACAGACCAACTTTTCTCCAGATAAGGCTACATTATTCCCAAAAACTTGTAGGTCTTGCAGTGTTTCTCCCGAAGAATATGTGGTATAAAAATTGTAATTCAAGTGCCTTGTGCATTATTATCTTTTTATGAAACAAATGGAAAAACTGATACGGGAGGTATAGGATTCATTTTCTCCCTCTCTCTTCATCTCCTTCTCCCTTTCCCAATGTTTAGAGAGATTCACTTCAAGTACAATAAGCAGGGCTGTAAGGTTCTCCTTGCAAAAGCCTGCTTCTTCCCATGCTTGACAACATCTGACACACCAAGGCTGTAAGAGCTCAGTCAGCCTGTCCCCAAAGTGCACAGGGATGGTGACACCGCACGTAGTGCAGTCACTTTTTAAATGACCATTGCTCTTGATTTCCCTACAGCAGTAGCTAGCTGAGCATCACAGATGGCACCTATATGCGTCCAAAAGAGAACGGAGATTGGTCATCCTCTGTTATTTTATGTGTCACTAGCATCAGGAGATTAATTGTGTTTTCAGCTGAGAATTTCCTTTGAACTACAAAAATCTTTCTTAAAACTGTCCTCTTTATCAAACACAGATGTCCATAGTATGCCATTTTCTTGTCTTATGATATGGCATACTGACCCTCTATAAAGAACTTGAAGCTTGTTGTGTTCAGCAGTAGAAAAGAGGAGCAAAAAAAGCACTCAGCAGGAGCAGATTCAACCCACATACACAAGTGTTTGAGAGACAAGAATTTTAATCTAGATCTTCAGACATTTAAGAGTAAAGACTGATTGATTCTTCTATTAAGGTGACAAGAATTATTTCGATCTGTTCCTACTAATATTAGCCTGTACTGGTTGTATTTATAGAAGGTACACTTTTCAAGGCTACATGTGGCCAAGAAATGAAAATTTCCTTGGTTGACATTAGAACAAACAAATGATCTCCTGGAATTGTTTTCATGGAAACATGAGAAAAGCCTGCTGGTTACATCATTTACCTGAAATCTAATACACCAGCTTAAAAATTGCCATGCTGTACATCTTAAAACATGGATATGAGCAATAGACCAGAGAAATGTAATGACCATTGAGTCTAAAAAACCAGTTTTTCTTTGGCTTCAATATTAAATTGTTTATACAAAACAGTATTCCCAATAAGAGACTAAACTTGGCAACAAAGAATAAAAATGTTTTATTCCTCTACATCCTTTTAATCTACAACTGGCCAAGGTATATATATATGAAAATTGCAGAACTTCAAAAAATTACAATGCACTGAATATGTTCCATCCACATACAGCTCTGATATGTCAGCTGGGTTGATTGTGTACCTTCCCAGAGCTGCAAGGGAGGTGCAGATCTCCCCTGACATTACTTGATATTTACTAGGCTTGAAAAAGATTGTGCATTAATTCAACACATTGTCTGTCACAATCCAGAGGAAGGAGGAAGAAACAACCTAACTAAGAAAGCTGCAGATACTGAATGAGGCAGGAATAAACATGCAAAACAGAGAAGGTAATTAAATGAGGTTGACAGGAGTTAAAGGACACTAGTATAGCTTAGAAATAGAAAAGTGATTTTTAAAGTGCAATAGCTGTGAACATCCCACTGCTTACTAAGAAATAAATAGCTATTGTAGCAGATTTTTCTTCTCCACCCCTTAGTAGATGCTCTACAAACAGCATGATATCCTACTTAATTTTATTTAAGAGGCAGGGAATCCAGGTCTACTGTAGACTTTTTCTGGGGAATATCAAGGTCTTGTCCGTTTTTCAGTTTTTTTTTTTTTCTTAAATATGAGTATAAAACCAGATAGGTAGTGCCAAAACTGTTGAAACCATGTAAAATCTCAGGCAAATGACTACCAGAATTATGATAATCAGGGAAACTTCAAAATTCTCTTCAGAATTCTCCCCAACTATATTCTTAAACTTGTGTGTGACCCATGCCTTATTAAATGACACCTTAATTTGAGAACTTCTAAGTGCCTTGAATACTTGATCATTGAATCTAAACGTTCTTTTAAATTCTTTTAACTTCCTCCTTAAAAAACCATCAAAGTAAAAACCATATTTCAAAGAGCTAACTCCTTTATCAGCAGTTAATAGCTCCGTTCTGCTGTGCATACGCAGGCAAAATCCTCATTGAAGTCAATGCCTAAGTTCAGAGACTTCTTTTTCACTGGATGTCTTTAAACAAGCATGGAATTTCTTTCCCAGAAAATATATGGCTCAAATTAAGTTTCAGTTAGATTCAAGGCTACAGCCCAGAGACTGGTGGGATATACAACAGGGTGGGTCCACCAAAGACATACGGCCTGCTAAGCTTAAGAAAACCAGGGTAGATAATGAAAGAAAACTGGTGACAAAGAAGGACGCCTGGGTGCCATCATGGCGATTTAAAAGGACAGCAAACATGGCTCTGGACTTAGAGTTCCAGAACACTTCTCATTGTGCAGAAGCAACTGCACCTAGTATATGCTCTGCTTTGGGCTGACACCATATGGAAATTCCCATGAATTCCCATGAAAGGGGGCTGCAACTCCAGCAAGGAAAGTGCTTCCATTTGCCCAGCACAAATCAAGAAGGGACCTCATCCTATGGCCAGCTTTTGGCCCTGAAGATTGACAGGTTCTCATCTCCCTAACTAAAGGTACCAAGAGGTGCCCAGAAAGGTGCAAAATGAACTTGCCATCTTTTACATTGACTAGATAGTGACACTAATAGAAACACCCATGTTATTGTTCATAAATAATATATAATACATATCTTTTTTTTAAACTTGTGTTTACTATGTCGTTTTTCCCAAATTATTCCATTTGAAAACATTTCATAAAGACCATACCTTAATTTCAGTTCTTTAATGATTAAATTAAAGGACTACTTAGGAAGGCAGAAAATACTTGCAGCAAGATGGAATAATCAGTATTCTAAGTGTAAATCACTTTGTGGTCTACAGTAGCAAACTGGGGAAATTTTTGCATTTTAGCAACAATATCAGCTGTGAATTAGTACAACAGGTGCTTCCAAAGCCACTTTATCAGTTTGTGATATGTTTGTCTTTTTGGCTAATGTCTGTTTGCTTGTTAAAGTTAATTGTGGACTGAAGCTCATGCTGCACAACAAAGAACTACCACACTTTTTCACTCTGAGAAAACATGGGTCCTACCCCACTTCATGCACTGTTTCTTGAGTTTGAGCACATGTTTTCAGGCATGGAAATGCCTGTCCTTGCCTTATTAAGATATTGACATGTATATCTCTGGAGGAGCAAGGAAAAGCTTAAACTCTGAAATGAGGCTTAAGGCTAAACATTTTTGTCTCATTCATTTATCTGCTGGTGGTATATGTGTGTGGTACAAGGGAAGTTTAATGAATACTGCAAGTCAGAGGCTGGATTTAAATCTAGGTATTCACATACAGAGAAATATTTGTATACTTTTAGTATGAGCTTACTGTTGAATCAGAAGTTAGAGATTAACATTATTCATTGGTGACAAAAGATATTGACCTCTATTTAAAAAAACAAATTATCTGACTTGAAAGTTCAAAGAACTGAACTCTCTATATAGGTCTCATGTCACTTTTGGGCCTGCTATGATGCTTCTGGATTCTCTGTTGTATCCTCAACCCTTACTGCTCATATTGACATAAAACTCTTCTAGAAAAACTCTTCTTCATATGCCAATGACCTCTGGTTTAAAGATAAAATAAAATAAAATAAATTATAAAATTGTCACTACCTCTCTAAATTACTACAATTTAAAATGAACAAACAATCCCATGTGTCACATTTTTCCCAGCTTCCTCTGATCTGAACTCTATGGTCTTAGATGTCTTTTCCAACCTTAATGATTCTGTGATTCTGTGAATGCAATAAAAATCAGAGAAGAAATCAAAATCCAACTAATCTCACTAATACAAGTCTCCTAAAAGAGGCTACTTGTATTCCTCATGACAAGTGGAGATGGTATTTTCATGGTAGTGAGTTTCAGTGGAGCATTACTTCAGCTCAGAGAACATGAATGTACCACCTTGCCATTCCACCTCCAGCACCAGCCTCTACTACTGCTCCCAGTTCTGCTAGGGAACTGAGGATCTTCCTTCCTGGTGGCCTGATTCAAATCTGGCCAGTCCCCTCTTAGTTGTAATGAACTAAACATATAGACTTCCTGAAGTTTGTCCCTCCAAGCTGTTTTCTCTGACTCTTGATTTACTTATTCAAATTTTTCTGTCTGTAAATGCTCATTCTAAAAAGGTCACCAACCACTTACCTGAATTTTACAATAATTCGTAATAATTATGGGTGAGTGTTTTAAAATCAGTGGTTTTGAGGTCTTTCAATCTCTGGGTACTCAATTTGTGAGGATAAAAAGGGGCCTGGAACTTACGGAAACATATGTTTCTCCTTTAGAAAGGTCTAAAACTTATTTACATACAGCATCACTGAAATACTATTACCTCTGGTAATGACAACAGCAATCAAAAGTCAAATAAACAATGAAAGACTGAGGAAGAAGCCAAAGTTTTGTAGATAGATATAGATGATATAATAGATGATATAGATATAGATATAGATATAGATATAGATATAGATATAGATATAGATAGATATAGATATGAAGGCAAAGAATAGTTCCTATTAAAAGGTTCCACGGTACATTCCATATTCACTGAGACAAGACCTTATTTTTTTAAGCCTGCATCTGAATGACCCAAACACAGTAATCATGGATGCGTGTAATTTTTTCCCCTCCTTCTGCTTGATCCTAAATTTAAATCATAATGCTGAACTTGTGACGTCACTCTCAATCATT
Source organism: Illadopsis cleaveri (assembly GCA_013399915.1). Classification (NCBI taxonomy): domain Eukaryota; kingdom Metazoa; phylum Chordata; class Aves; order Passeriformes; family Timaliidae; genus Illadopsis; species Illadopsis cleaveri. The sequence continues at coordinate 467,675 of VXBB01009306.1, read as the reverse complement.
TCCACATGGCTTCACTTTTAGGATCAAAAAGAAGGTGAAGCTCTGTTGTGTCAGCAGAAAGCTGATTTGGGGGATGGAAGATAATTCAGTGAAATTTCTAGTAATGACAAGAAGACTTCAAAGAAGCTTGCAGGTAAAGTACTATCATTTTTCAGTAAACAGTTGCTCTGCCTCAAATTTATCACATCAATAGAGGTTCAGTTTTAAAAGGGGCTTTGCTTCTAAGGAGATCCTGAGTCTTCAGATGATCCAGTTGCTTTAGAAAATCTTCAGTGATTTTAAAATCAAGTGTATTCCAGAAAATAAACCTTAGTGGAAACAGGATAAGACAACAGCATGGTGGGTAGCCCAACTTCATATTTCCATTTTCTCTGGTACGTTAGTTCTCTAAAGGTGGCATTTTGGCTCTGATCAAATGGAAGGGCAAAGGTTACTGAATGTGAGGCTGTGGCTGCTGGAAAAGAGAACAGCACAATGGTGGGCCAGGCCACCAGCATTAAGCACGGAGACATGTGGGAAACTGGCAAGAAGGAAGAGGATGTCATTTTCTGAGAAATCAGGAAATGAGCTCTGTGTTGAAGCATTTCTATTTATGGTATAAGAATTGTAAATATCACAGGAGAAATTTGATACTGAGATGAGGAAATATGTGCCAGGCTTTTTAGTTTTAAGCCCTTGTCTTTGCATGGGCTGCTTTTGTTCAAGGAAGCAACAATGAAAAAGGAGGAATTTGGGGGAAAAAAAAGGCTTCTGCTGCATTCCCCAAACTACTTTTCCTGTGCCTCTTTTCCAAGTGAGTTCTATCGTTCATGACTCTTCTCTCCCCTTTCCTCCCCAACTCATTCAGCATCCAGCCATCAGGATTACAGCCACTCATCTCAGTTTGCAGCCCTGCCATCTCTCATACCCCTCCTTCTTTCCCAGAGAGAGGGTGAGTCCTAGTTTGGGAACTGCTGTTTCCACTGGATTTCAGTTCCTGGCAACCTATCTGTAAAATATTTTGACCAAAAGGGAGTTGTTCCCCAGAGACTGTGATGCTAATTCTGCATGTAGTTCTGGTGTGATTTCAGAATAATCTCCTGGCCACACACCAGTGCTGTCCTGCTGGGCTTGTCCCTAAATGTGTAAAATGAGAAAACCTCTACAATGCATTTTTTAAGCGTAGCACCTCACAGCCTTTGAGGTTACTGCACAATTTGGTTAGCAAGGTGCCTCTATGTTCATTTCTATTCAACGCGGAGCCAAAAATGTTCTCCTTCTTCTACCAATAGCCTTTATTAATTTAGATACTTTTCCTTTAAGTTTTACTAGTTCTGTGCTTTAAAGGCAAAATCAAGCATTACAGGGCAGGAGGATGGGACACACCACTGTTTCCAGTGCTCATTTTGAAAATGTAAAGGCAGAAGGTGTGTGACTCTTCTATGCCAGGGTCTTTCCCAGAGCTAACTCTCATCCCCACTTTGGATTTATATTCACCAGAGCCACTGACTTGTTTACTTGAGTGAGTGGCTGCTCAACTCCTGGAAGCCATTTATTTATCACTTACAAGATGGAATCAACAGCAGTGTTCACCAGTATCTGTTTATCTACCCAAATATGGATTTTAAAGGCTCATTACAGTCATTTGTCTTTGAAACCTCTCAGCCCCAGAATACCAGGTAAATAAAACCAACAGGCAATTTGGTAGAATATCTGCTATTTTTTTTTAAAGGTTTCTAAGACACTCAATCACCTTATCTCTAAAACAGTGCATCCTTCTCTCACTGTTTGTTTATTTTTTCAAAGATAAAGCATTGTATCTGAAATCCAGGAAGCAAAAGTGAGATGCTTTGGGGAGAATATGGAAGTGAAGGGAAATTATTAGAAGTTGTGACCTCAGTGGCAACATTAGATGTGAGGTACTTGCCTGGCCCATGCTCGTGAACCCTGAGAGGGACACACCAGCATGCCAGGCACCCCATTCTTCACACCACCCTACTTCTGATACCCATTTATCTTCCTTGCCATGCACCAAAGTTAGGAGAAATTGCTAGATGTCATCATGGCTCTTGTTATCTGGGGAACCCTTCATACTTCCTCTTTGTGACAACAGGCAAATTAGGTTTATATAGGGAGATACATTCTTCTGCCTGAAACTCAATTCACTTGGGATAAGCCTATCATGAAGAAAATATGTTGCTGTTCCAACCCTATGTACTCGAGAGGTTTTCCTGCGTGTCTTTCCTGCAGCAGCTTTGCTGTGAGAGGTGTCCCTGCACTCATCCCACACTGGCTGCTGCTGCTTGTGCCAGGGCAGCATCTCTGCCTGCCAGAGGATGCAAAGCAGCTCCACATGAACTGCAGGGAGCACGTCCATCCCAGCTCCTGTCAGGCCAGCATTTGCACTTGTGTGAGATGTAGGTGATTGCTAAAGTTGTTTCTGAGACTGCTTGTTATATAAAAAAAGACGGTGACAGAACTGCATGGAAATGCAATCTGATGTAAAACCACAGCACTTTTCTACTTTTCAGAAAGGTTTTGTAATGTGTTTGAATTGGCCACCTGGCTATCTTTGGCTGTGACTGCTAATCCTCAGTATCCTTGAAGGTGTCCTTGATACTCTAAATTAGCTGATATTTTTAGAATATTTCAATTTTTATAATCAGTTATGCAATGGACATATCACTGAATATTTTAAAGTCAGTTTGATTAAAGTGCTTAATCCCCTCAGAGAAATTTGCAATGACAGAAACCATGGATAAAAACCAGCTAGTTTAAGAAGAGCAAGAAGTCAAGTAACTTTAGGAGGCAACAATTTTTCCAAAAGGTTTGTTTAGTCTCCTAAAACATTGGGACAGATTTTTTGCAGAGGTAGACTCAACAACAGTACTATAGACACAGAGGATGTCTTCTGCATTTGCAAAACTGGGGTGCCCCAGAAGTGGGGCCCCAGGCCAACACAGAGTTTCTCAGCAGCTGAAGAGACTGTGACAGCAGAACAGTGGTGTTCCCTGGCACGGAGCTGGGGACAGTTGAGAAACCAAATCTGTGTGTTTAGCAAGAATCAGAATGGTCCAGACCTCACCCTATAGACAAGAGGTGAGGCTTAATTTGGAATGGGAGGCACTCTCTGCAGTGACTCTTGCTTTGCTAAAATGATCCAAATTCATCTGCAGTGAAAGAGTCTTCAGAAAACGTGATACATGAAGGGCCTTTCCTGGGAGGTCTGCAATGTCATTCTGCTTGTGGAAATAAAGGACCTCAGAAAATACAGTCTTTGCATAAGAAAAAATGATGTGACCTAATTAACACACCATGTTCATAAAGGAGTACCTTCTGTCAATCAGTATATCAACTTTTTCTATATTTTTCAGTATATTCCTGACTTTGCAACAGTCAATATGTAGAGGAACTTATGTGTGTTCATATCTTGATCTAACAACTATTAAGCTACATTAGTTGAACACTTCTGGTTTTGCTAGGTGAGGCTGAAATATCAGCCTGTTTCTCAAAAGCATCACTGATGTCACCTCTTTTTAATATGAGCTCTATGTGCATAAACAATGTTTATCAAGAAGACCTTCCAGGGAGCTTCCATGATCTAAACAAATGTTTTTGAGATTACTAATAGTCAAAATATAAAAGGTGCTCTCTTCTTTTTGCTTATTTTTTTTACTCTCTGGAAAGACAAATGGAAATTTCAGAATCACAAAGGGTTTTCAAGGATATGTGAGTGAGATTTCTGCTTGGAAAGGTACAGATAGCTATTTTCAAGTCCAAGGGGCCCATGAAGAGTGTCTGGGCTTCTGGAATGAATTGCTGAGTTGTACGTACAGGTGCTAAGTGTGATTACGTCAAAGTGTAAGTGCAGGAAATGAGATCACCCAAAGGTACCACAGGCACTGCAATATTAAGAACTGGGTACTGCAACTGTATTTATCTCCAGGTTTCAAATCCCCTCTGTTAAACCCACTCATTAACTATTTTGTTCAAAGCTGTGAAGGAGACCAGGCTGGGGTAGAGGGATACAAAGAATTTGGAGTGAGTTTTCAATTAAAATCCACAGTCTGTTCTGTTTCTGATAATCTCTAAATTCTTTTGAAGAAATGATCATTATAACTCTGTCTAATCTGTTTTCAAAACAGACTCTGAAATAGCCATTGTGTCTGCACCTTCTGTTTTTATAACTTATGTGCTTTGATATTGTAATTGATGCAAGTGGGTGCAATTAAATCTTTATTTGGAAACTTGCACCAAAGCAAGTCATTCAGTAAAAAAAAAGCCACCAATGTGCTTTGACTCTAGATTCTCACACATATTTGCACTTACAATCAAAGCTTTTGTTCTGTTAAACTAACAAGGGCTGTTTAGCATAAGAAAGAGTTAACACAGGCTGCCTTACGTTGTGCTAATTTTGGGAATAACAGTTGAATGGATAAAAAAATTTGCAAGAAACTATGCTGTCCCAATAAAAATGACCATTTTTTATTTTAATAAGTAACTCACCAGAAGTGGAGAGGTTTAAAAAAAGCCTGATGATATGTCAATGATTAGTGTCCCTCGGTGATAAAATACTTCTCTTGTTTTTCCTAAGAAAGATCACAAGACAGCAGATCAGATCTCTAGCTCAAAATTGCTTCTAAACTAGGCAGTGAATTCCACCGCTTTCACTTGGGGGGATTTCACATCAGCACAAGACAAGCAGGGATCGAGATGTGCAATTAGTCTTTTGTTGGCATATCTTTATTTATTAGTTCTGTGACACAGTTATTGATCAGCCATCACATTGCTACTTATGATTCAGGCACTGCTGTCTTGAAACTTAGCTGTGGATTGGTTTGTGTGAAAGGATTTTTTGTAGAAGGGTAAGCATGATTTATTTCAGTGAAATGATCTGTCTGCTTGGTCCCACTGCAGGGAGAGGCTGTAAAAGCACAGAGCTTAGTCAGGCTGTCAGCTGCTTCTGGAAAAACTACAGGTTAAAAGCCTTTTTCTTTTGCTCAGGGACTCTCAACTAATAGGAAAAATCTCAAATGTAATAAAACATGGTGTGTATATATACATGTATGTATTTACATATAAATAAAATATAGTTCCTTTTTCTTCTGAGAAATTTCATGTAGACCACTTTACCACCTATGAAGCAAAGTCATGAAAGCACACAGTGGGTGTAATCAGGTTTAAAAAACCTTACAAGTGGGTTTAAAAACCTCTATATTCATTTATCTGGAAAACACCCTCACAGCCTTCTTGAGAACCAAAGAAAGTGTCCTCAAAAGGGCACTCTTTGGCAGAATACACCTCCAGCAAAAGCAAATGTTATTTATGGAGTTCCTGTGTCAGGCTCTCTTCCTGACAGGAAAGGTCAGCCTCCTCGTGTCTCAAACAAGCATGGCAGAAACTCTAACTTCAGTCAAAGTCTATCATCATGAGGAAATCAAGTTCAACTCCACTGAAACTTTTTTATTGTTGATGAGACTGGTTTAAATAGCATCTGGTCTAAAACCTAAAAATATTGCTTGTTATCTGAAGATTGCCTCCTGAGATAATTCAGCATCTCAGGGACAGGTCTCATATTCGGTAGTAGGACAACTGCACATTAGTAGAACACTCTCTGTCCCTAGTGCCGTCCCAGAGTAGGCGGCCATTGTAAAGTTTCTCCACTTTGACTCCTCTTGAGTTTGTGAGTTCTAAAATTTGATTTTAAGAACAACTTGAGCCCATTTAAGATGAGATTGTCTCTGAAGGAAGATGAATCCTACTTTTCCTCTCCCTTGGTTCAATGATTCTGTGCTTTTTCTTGTGTCAGCACTAATATTTTCGTAGCTTTGTGGTCTGATTAAACCTGAGCAAAATTTAGCCACTCAAAAAACCACCAAAGTTGTTGGCTAATTTTTACACAGAGGACTCAGCAAGAACAAGGGCTGTGTGAGCAGAGTGAGGGGAAAGGATGGATTGTTCCTTCCAGAGGTTTTTGCTGGATGTGAACCTGTCCTTGGAAGCTGCATCACCTGCAGTTGGAGTATAGTTCCTAGCCACCTCTGTGGAGCCGATTGTTGGACTGCCAAACAACACCCCTTACTACAGTTCTTTTGCAAATTCTGATTTTTCAGTGGCTCCGATAGCATCCAATTTGAAGAAAATGTTAGAAAGGCCTTGGATTTATTTAAGTGCAGATTAAAAACAAGTTTCGAAATTAGTTGCAAAATGGCATTTCTGTCCTTTTATTAGAAGTATGTGCACAGCCTTGGGAAGAGAATGAGCCAACTATAAAAAAATATTCTGAATCCCTTAGGATAGTACAGAAGAAAGAACAGCTCTGCCTTTTACATTAGTCTAACCAACCAGTTCTACCTTCCTACTCATTGATACCAGAATGAAGAGGGAAAATATTTATCCCTCCCTTCAACCGAATATGGAATTCAAATAAAAACAAAGTAAACCAGCCAGGCAAATAGTACGGCTTCCTGCTCCAGTCCCTCTAAAATTCAACTTTACTGACATAAGCTTGGAAATGATTCAGTGCCCTAAATTACCACTGAGAGTAAATAATAATTACATTTGCCATGACAGGAGATTTTGGGTAAGTGTCAGACTAAGGACAGCAGATGAGATTCTCTGTTAGGAGTTTTCCTTTGCTGCCATAGAAGGTTTTGCTGGACAGAGAGAGCCAAAGGAGGCCTGATTGGGTACTCAGGATCATGGTGGCATCAGAAGCAGAAAATGCTTTTCCAGACAGAATTCTACTCTGTCTCTTTCAGTCCTGACCCTTTCTTCTCCCCTGTGTCCCTTACCCTTTAGTGCTCACAGTCTGGGAAGTGCCATGGGACCGTCTAAGAGGAGAGAGAGGGAATGTGGCTGCTGTGCTAAAGGGCAGTGGAGGAGAGTCGTGGGTACTGTGAGAGAAAAGGGGAAGCCATAGGGATGAAGAGCAAGATCCTCCTGTGCCACAGCTGAAGAGAAAGTACAGAGAGGAACAGACCAGAAAAAGGACCAGGAATCTCTCTTGTGACCCACAGCCATTCAGAAATGCCACATCCAGCAGGCTCTGTGTCCCAATGTTGTTTTTTTCAAATTCTGACTTTTGTGAAAACCTCCTTGAGGTGGCTTAAGGATGGATGTTCCCCTAGGACCTTTTCCTAGCCCCTCCAAAATTTACTCTTTATTTGGAGACCCTTCAACTCCCTGCCAATCAGCTTGAATGCCCTCAGCCTCTTTTGCTTTCTGAAATTTGACTAATACCTTCTTGTTCTACAAAGTACCATGCTTTTTTCCTTTCTTCCTCCCCCAAATCCTTCAGCCACTGCTCCAATACTGAATTTTGCCTATCCTTTGGAGAACACAAGTTCAACTAGTTGATACTGTTGAAAAACCTGCTGTGCATTGGAACACTTAGATGGTACCACTCACTCTGCCCAAACTAGCTCTGCCTGGAAAGAAATGAGAACTCCATTAGCGCTGAACATCTTCAGCAACACCAATACAGAACCTACACCAGCTACTGGGATTTTTATACATCTTGAATGATTGTTCTGACCTGCAAAGTAATCATAATGTCTTCCAGCAATTCACCACCCCACATTAACTCTTCTCTCTTGCCTTTCTCAATATAGCATTTCAGTTTTCACTCTAGCCTCACTTTTTCAGTTTTCTCTACAACTTTTTTTTTTTTTTTTACTGACACAGGATATGAGGCATAGATGTTTTGAGGAGGTGAATTAGAAGTTTTGGCAGTAGAGTGAGGAACTTACGGGATTTTGGCACCTACAAAAAGAATGGCAAGTGGTTTGGGTTGGTGGGATAGGCATGGTAACTTTCCTTTTTTTTTCCCTTCTTTTTCCCCTCACCTTTTTTTTTTTCCTTAGAGTAGCTACATTTGAATTGTTATAGGTCATGTTTCTAAATATACTGGTTTATTATGGTTTTACTTTGCTTTCAATCTATGATATCCCTAATTTAGGCCCAGTAACAAGAATTTAGATATAGAATTATATGTATGTGTAAATATATATGTTTTACATACATATATATTTAATTCTAATAATCAACATTAGCTATACATATCTACACATACTTTTTTATGGATGGGTATTGGCATTTAAGTCACTCTCATGGGCAGGAGAAAGTAATAGCTACACCCAAGACAACTCCAAGAAAACTTGACTCCAGCAAATGTATTCTCCATGCAATGAATACTGCTTTATCATTCTTTTGGTGACATAAAACTCCATTATGACTTTAGTATCTGCTTACCTTAGGTGTTATGACTATGTCATGATTTATGATCAAGAGAACCTTGAATGAATCTGCTGGCTATTATGGCTGCATTACGCTATTTGTTTATTTGTATGTCCTTACATGAGATGCCAATTTCTTTGAGGTTAATTGTCTTAGCAGGTGTAACTTGAAAGTTAATTAGATGTGAGGCAAGCTAAGCACATTTGCCTCTTTCCTCAGTGAGAACAGAGGAAGTGAGACTGAAAGGTCCCTGCTACTATACAAAAATTTCTGTACACAGAAGTATAGCTGGCCCTGCAACATGTCTGGTCTTTCTGCTCCCAAATACTCTTATCATTGTGTCTAAGATGAGATCACAAAAGGGTTAAATGAAATGTTTTCCTAAATTGGTATGGGATTTGTTGTTGTAAAAATAAAAGGGCTACAGGGGCTGTTGCTTACTTGACTCTCTAGGAAAAAATGAATCTGTATGTTAAACTATGTGTATTCCCACGCTCTGTCCAGAACAACATCATGAACATAGTTGTTTTTTTAGGCAAGTGGTACCTTGATTATGTGCAATATTAGAGGCATACTCAAAGGGGGAAGAGCAATATTAAACCTTCATAATTAAAGTTTTCCTGATTTTGGTGAGTTTAACATGGAGTCATCGAAATCCTTAATTCTTTTTATTGCAATTTTTTCAGGCTGAAAGTTTTGAGTAGGAGCAAAGATGATAATTATAAGACGGAGGGACTTAAAGATGACCACTGGTCATCTCTTCACTAATAATTAACATTTAAAGCTATGAGACATTCTGGCTTCTAAATTTTTGGCATTTTTTCAATTTTTGTTAAGTATTGGATGGTTTACCTCAAATTTTTTCAGTAATGAAATTGAACTCTGTCCAAAAATGTGAAGTCAGCACAAGTTCTGAGAGCACGTTGCTCTCTGAGTTCTCACACTTTTAAACCCTTATAGACTCCATATATACTCTCTCCTTGGTGTGTGCCCTACTGCTGAGAATGGGATCACCTACCTTGCGCAGACTGGTTAAATATCTTGATTTTCCTGCCTATATTTGCCCCTATTTTCCAGCTGTCTGGTGTGTTGAACTCTTCCCAGACTCAGTGATCACTTGTTTACTATGCTGGAGTTGAAACTCTTGGCCAGTTGACATCTGAGAAGGGAAGAGCCACAGCTTCTTGCTGCATTAAATCGTCATATTAGGCTCTAGCTTGGAAAAACTTTTGCTGGCTTTGTTTTCTTTTTCCCTAAGAATGACATGACAAATATACTGAGTTTTCATTTGTTGAGATTTTTTGGTCTTCTTTATTTAATTCTGGGATACTAAAAAAAAAGTCTAGCTATGACAAATCTAATCAGCTCTTCTGCTAGGGTAAGACAAGTACCTTTTTATTGGAGAGACCTTCTTTGGCAGTGAATTACTATGCAACCATTAATGAGGGAGTTAGCTTAGGAGAAATGGTAACCAAAAAGCATCAGTGTTTAGAGAGGGGGTGTAAATGAAGAAACACAAATTTGAAACTGACAATTATTTCAACCATTAATCTTCTTCTGGAGGCAAGTGATAGTGATGACAAGAATCTGACAAATTGTAAAGCCCAGCGATGAACTGAGTCAATTATGATCTTTTGTCTGTCTCACCTGCACTCTATCCTCTGTTCTGATTACCCCTCAGGGGAACTATTTTTAGTATTGCAAACCTAAGACAAATTGTAGCTGGGTATAACTTCCATACCATCTGATTCCATTGCAGGGAAGATGGAGCAGAAGAACTTCCTTAAAAAGTTGAAGAAGTCTAGACTCTTCCATTCCACAAGAGTTATGCACAGGCAGGTAATCCTGATTCTGGAACTGTGCCCTTAAAGCATTTCTAAAGCAGTCCTTTTGTAGCTAGCACATGTATGGTTTCATACTAAGAGAGTACAAGTATAAGCCCATGCACATTTCCCCAGAAAATATGGAAATTGTTCTGGGATACCTGGATTAACATCCATGCTTCTGGGACACAGAATTCTGCATTTTTGTGTGTGCAAAAAATATTTCTCAATATTTTTTGTCCATTAATGTGATTGTGTTTTTACACAGAATAATCATGGTTGGATATTTTGTTCAGGTGAATGACTGAGCAGGGGCAGTGAGAAGAAAGCTACCCAGCAGGTATATGATCGCATGTCCTAAACATTATTTATTTCTTCTTCCTCTGGCCAGGGTTTTGGTCTTTAGCTGTGCCACTCAAAGGTCTCCAAGTTTGGTAGATGAGTTCTGAGAGCCCACTGAAGCAATTTAGATGATTGTAGTGAAGGGATACCTGACTCCTGAGTCTTGCATGGCGCTGGGGTTTCAGTACGGAGGAAACGCTTCTAAAAGACTATGTGTTTCTGGAATTTAGGTGACTTCAGGTTAAGAAATATTTGAGCAGAGTTTTGCACAGAATAGAGTTTGGGATTTAGCTCACAAATTTTACATGAACCTATGTCTGACTTTGGAATGCCAGCATATGGAGAAAAGGAAAATGAACTGCTGGCTTCACTACCAGCTGCTGTATATTCAATACTTTTGATCAGACTTTTTTACCAAGATTCTTGAACACGGATTTATGAACCAACCTCTAAAAATCTTGGCTGAAGTTCTTAAAAGAAATTAATCTCTCTTATACTACCCACCATGAGGCCCCCAAACTGGCAATGGTTAAATTCTTTAAGAAAGAAAGAGCAGTTGTGCCACACTAAGTCATGGGTATACTAGGCTTGGCACGCTCCAGTAGTGGAAAATAGTAGATGCTTGGGGTAAAGTGTAAGAATAGAACAAGCACAGAATATTTGTCCAGGATCCACTCCAGGTGATTCAGGGATTCCCTGTACTAGAAGCTGTATATTTGTATTTAATTGCTGTGAGTAATTTTTTTTCTCCATGAACTTGTCCAAACCCTTGAGTACACATAATTTTTGTCCCCACTGCCTCCTGCAGCAAGTAGCTCCAAGGGTTCACTGTGTTCCACATGAAGAAGCATATCTTTCTGTGCTTCTTGGAACCTGCTATTTGTGGAATCTTTAGAAATATTTTTGGTTTTTAATTATTTATCTTTTCTTTGCCATGCAGGATTTCAAAGGCTTTTTTTACCATATCTCATTATCAATGAGATATCATTGAAACTCAGCAGGAGCATATTTCAAGCTAGAATTTAACAGTAAACTTGTCTGTGGATTTATAGTCATGTTCTAGAACCTCTTCTGTTCCTATATAAACTCTTCAAAAATAATTGAATCCAGGGTACACATAAAATGATTCAAGGAAATAAAAAGTCATCTTCCATTCATACTGGCAGGAGAGATAGACTGAGGTTGCTGCAGGAATCATGAAAAATTCCCTTTATTTATTTTTGATAGCTGAAAAGGCCAGAGTTGAGAATTACATGAGGTTCTTGAGCAGTGGTGCATGTGTGTGATTGTGTGCATGTGTTCACACTACACACAAAACTGCCAAGGCCATCTGCCAAGGCTGGAGGAAAGGTGGTGAGATAAAGTCTAGGCAACACAGACTGAACCTCAGTGCCCTGGCTTAAAGATGCTGTTGGCTACCATGGAAACCAACTGGAACTACTATGTGAGGGGCATGTTATCTGTGGGAACAAAACAGGAGTGACTATTTCTCAATATCACAATTACCTACAATTAATCTTGCATATTAGGATTGTCTTGAGTTATTTGCATAAAGCATTATTCACTTTGCTACAAGTCTTATGTGAGTGGGGGCAGCCTGACCTTAGCAAGAGTTCAAGGGTTTGACAGTCAACTTGAGAACCTGTTTTATGATGCATAATTTTAACAACATTTCGGGTATGGCTCTTCCAGTGCAGCTTTCATTTCAGCCTTTAAAACCTAAACTCTTTGCAGATGGCAGTGTGCATAGAGAAGTGGTGGAAAAGTCTGTTATAAGCTGTCACAGAAAACTAAATCTGGCTGTAGTCACACAAGTAGCAGTTAAATTATCCTGCAACATCAGCAGTAGCTTTTAAGTGAAAACATGATCATGCGTGGTGTTCGAGGGCTTTAGTAACATTGGTTATAGAGACAAAAATTTGTGTTTCAAGTCATTGCAGAGTCTTTGAAGAGAAATGTGGGTGTGGGTGTGTCTCTGTATACAAAACACTAAATTAGAGGACCTTTTAAACATGTCAGTTTTACAGTATTGTGACTTGACAGGCATCAGCAGAGGCATCCCTGACTTACACAGCATAAAAACCCAGATCTGGGCCTGTGCATCGCACAAATACGCTGTAACTTGCTTATGCATAAATATACTCAGATATAATACACAACATTGGGTAAGCATATATGCATCCTAATATAAAAAATTGTATGCACATAACTGTCATTCATGTTGGTTAGAGGTTGAACCCTGCTGAATTTGCCTCTCATCTGACCAATAAAAAATAGAGCATCTGTGAGGTGAGCTGCATTTTAGAAAATGAGTCAGTACAAAGGATGATGCAGCACAATTTGAGGGGCTCTTTGATATTGCACATCTTTGATCACTATAAATTTTAATGCAGTTACTATACAATACTGGTAAGAAGTACAGCTAAAGAAAATGCAAATAAGCTCAACAAATTCTCCTGGGCTTTTTTGAGTATTTAAGGTTATCCAGCCTGTTTACAGACCACAGTCTGCTAGAATGAAACAACATCTAACCAAACCCTTGCCCTGAGGATATAATTGGCAACATTAAGAATCTTACAATACCCCAGGGACAGTAGTTGCATCTCTACATCACCATGTATTATTGTTGAAAATATTATTCAGCTGTTTATTTATCTGGAATTAGCAGATTAGGGAGTAGTGTTTTAGTGGATACCAAACATCTGTGATAGCAGTTTCAGAATAATAGGCTGAAACAGACACTGTATCATCACTTTGGGGAAGAATTTAAGCAAATACAGTTGTGACTACAGTTTCTTCTTTTTCCTTTCTTTTCCAGGCCAGCTTTGCTAACAGCTATCTGGGCTCAGACCCCAGCTCTTGAATCTCACATTTTATTAAGTATTCACTTTGCCACTAGTCTTTCAGAAACAGCCTTGTGTAAGGTATTAAAGAACAAGTAAGCCAAATCAACATTTCAAGATTCTCATATGGCTTTCATGTAGCTGGGCAGAGTGTGTCTTTTCACAATTGCAAACCTTTCTTCAAGTTGGATGTTAACACTTTCAGAGTAACTTTTAATGCCAAAACAACGTCCTTCCCTTTCAGTTCAAAGAAAACACAGCATCTGTCATAATGTGAAATGTAGATTTAATGCAAGTGTCAAGTCAGGCACTTGGTAATGAGGTAAAAACCCTAGAGATTTTAAGTCTCTCTTCCACGCTATCCTATTACAGGGAGGGGAAAGGAAAGAACTGTTTCTTTGGCACTTAGCGGCTTTTCTATGTCCCTTATCTATCCTTCCCGGACATCTTCTGTAAATTAGTGGATTTTTCCTGGCAGTGTCTCTGAGGGGGAGGAAGGTGTGATAATGTTTGCTTTGTGGCAGAGGNCCCCTCTTTTCCCCGCCTCGCCCCCCACCCCGGTATTCCTCTAACCTCTCTCCACCGTTCTCCCAGGAAGGCTGGAAGCAGCCACGGGGTGACCGCGGCACGCTAAGGAGTTGGGATTTCGGGAGGCAGATGTCACATCGCCGTGCAAACGACTCCCGCAGTAGCACTTCATCAGGATTTCAAACTGCATCCTTTATCTCTTTTAGAAAAGCGTCTCTTGGAGGAGATTACCCTCAACAGACCCGCCATAAAAAACATTTTAGTGTTGCACTTGTGCTTCTGTGCATCCCACTGCGAAGGGGTCCCAGTGGTCTCCTGGGAATACAAGGAGTTGTGAGAAGTTACACAACTGGCCACTAGACTAATCCACTCCCTCTACCTTCCCGCGAGTACCTCCCCCTTCTGCTCTTTTTTTCAATAGCAGCCCTTTCTCAAAATCTCAGGTTACTTTGCTAAAGAGTTCTCAGCCTTATAGTTTCTGCCCTTGTCTCTGCCTCCAGCTCCTTAAGAGCCACCCAACCCCAGCGATTGGATTGGGCAGCCCGTCTTGACACACCACTGTGCTGAGTGCTTGAGGACGTGTTTCAACAGATGGTTGGGGTTAGTGTGTGTCATCACACTCGAGTGGGGATTAGGGGAGAGAGGCAGCCTTGCTGGAGCTGTGTGGTCTTCCCCAAGTGTGAGCTGCAAGCAAAAGAAGAAATACCTAGCTCTGGGGGAGAAACGGGAAGAATCGTTTCCAGCAGCTCAGAGGGAAAAATAAAACCCCACACTTTGTTCAGGTAAAGTAAAAGGCACCTCATGCCTCTCTCTCTTTCTCTCTCTCTCCTTTTTTCCTTCACGGTTTTCAGAGGAATGCTAGCACAGCACACTTGTCAAAGCCAGTTGCTGCTGCCTTATCAATGCTGCTATTGTACGGCTGACAGATAACAGCGAGCACAGCCTGATGCTTGGCTGTCTTCATAGGGCTAACACTCTTAACGCCGCTAAGGTCACGCTTTCGGAGGTGTAGATTGGAAAATCTCCCCTGGAGCGGTATATCCCAGCCCTGCGGGTGCCTCCTCTGCTCCCCCCGCGGGCACGGCTCCGCGCTCNTTTTCCTGGCAGTGTCTCTGAGGGGGAGGAAGGTGTGATAATGTTTGCTTTGTGGCAGAGGGAAACTGAGGTACGGACTAGACACAGTCCAGACTTGCCGCGGCACTGCTCGGAGCCCCCAGCCCGGACAGGGGGGTGACGGGTCCCCAAGGGAAGGGCAGCGCTCCCGAAGCTGCGGCTGCATCCCGCAGGACACTGCGGGGCGGCGCGGCGGTGGCGGAAGCGGGTGGGAAGGGGGGAAGCAACAGGCTGGTGGCAGCTTCCCGGCCCAGGGGCGGTAGCCGGGGCCG
>VXBB01009306.1:431475-452396 GCA_013399915.1 Illadopsis cleaveri | reverse complement strand
CCTTATAGTTTCTGCCCTTGTCTCTGCCTCCAGCTCCTTAAGAGCCACCCAACCCCAGCGATTGGATTGGGCAGCCCGTCTTGACACACCACTGTGCTGAGTGCTGGAGGACGTGTTTCAACAGATGGTTGGGGTTAGTGTGTGTCATCACACTCGAGTGGGGATCAGGGGAGAGAGGCAGCCTTGCTGGAGCTGTGTGGTCTTCCCCAAGTGTGAGCTGCAAGCAAAAGAAGAAATACCTAGCTCTGGGGGAGAAACGGGAAGAATCGTTTCCAGCAGCTCAGAGGGAAAAATAAAACCCCACACTTTGTTCAGGTAAAGTAAAAGGCACCTCATGCCTCTCTCTCTTTCTCTCTCTCTCCTTTTTTCCTTCACGGTTTTCAGAGGAATGCTAGCACAGCACACTTGTCAAAGCCAGTTGCTGCTGCCTTATCAATGCTGCTATTGTACGGCTGACAGATAACAGCGAGCACAGCCTGATGCTTGGCTGTCTTCATAGGGCTAACACTCTTAACGCCGCTAAGGTCACGCTTTCGGAGGTGTAGATTGGAAAATCTCCCCTGGAGCGGTATATCCCAGCCCTGCGGGTGCCTCCTCTGCTCCCCCCGCGGGCACGGCTCCGCGCTCGGCGCACATGTGTGTGCCCGGAGCGGCGCGGGGGAAGCGGCAGCCGGGTGCGGGTGGGACTCGCTGTGTCCGCGGGTGCGAACGCCTCCGTGCTCCTGCTGAGCCGTGGAAACTGCCTGCTCGGGCGGGAGAAAGAACCGCGGCTGAGTATTTCCTAGGTTTTGAGCAGGATGCTTCAGCAGCGTGCAGCCTGTCTGGGGCTCAGCTGGAGAGGCAAACCAGACTGTTTTGAAAGTGCGTTTCAGATGTCTGTAAAGTTTGAAGATTCCTTTATAGAGACCTGCCTGGGCTTCTGATAATAGGCATCGAGATGGTTTGGCTTACACATGGGCATAAAGTTAAGAGAAAATCAGGAAAGTGGGGAAAGGCAGCGTACAATGTACTGCTGCTCTTGCAGCTGCAGCAGAGCAGATGGATGTAATTCATTTGCAGATCTGTTTGTGAAAGTTTTACAAGTCATTGAAAACTAAGTAGCATCACTATAATGGATCATTAAAGACTCGGTATATTTATAGGTTCTAAACTAGCGATTTGAAGTGTTAATTAGAAGTAGGCAAAAATTTATGTTTAGGAAGGAAGAGGGGCAGAAATATAATTAGAAATTAGTTATGGAAGTACTCTGCTATCATTTTCATTTAATTCCGCTATTAAGTTCATTGATGTCTGGAGCGTGGGAAGCCCAGCAAATTAACTAAATCAGAAATGTTATCACTAATTACAGTATGTTAGCTTATCAGAAAAGATGTTTTCATTGTTTTATTCTAAATGATCTAGATGGAGAAATTAGAGGATGGATTATTTTTCCTTTTATTTGGTCCCGGGGTGTTCAGTTTAACATTTGCTGCATATACATGCTGTTTTCCTGTGCAGAGTAACAAAATTATTTGCTTCTTTTGCACCATAACAGATCTTCACAGTAACTGTCACATACCTCTGGCGCTTATGAATTATTGGCCTCCTACTTGTGAAAGAAATCTAACACTGTCCTCACCACTTACAGGTGAGATATTCTATATATAATACTGTATATAATGTGTTCTGAAATAAGATCCATTTAGCAGGCTGAGCTACTAAGGGGATTTATAGCTGGTGCTTTGTGATTTTGGTATTCAACTGTATAATGATGCCCATAAACCCATGTTTCATGTTGCACATGTATTTTTGCCTCAAACCAACTTTTATGTTAACTTTTTTCCTTGAACAGACTATTTGGCCCCTTTACAGGTTGTTCTCAGCTTGTATTTTCAAACACGCTCTTTAGTATGAATATGTCCTCAGAAGTCATCCATAGCAATTTGAAACAGAGAATTAGCTAAATCCCAAAAATCACTGCACAACCAGATCAAGATTTATGTGAATAAATTTGACCATTTTGGTTTTTTCTCTCAGTCTACACTTTCTCATTGTAAAAAGTGATGGAAACTTTTACAAGCTTAAAATGAAAAACAAAACCAAAGGAAACCCTCATTATAGCTCCACGTTAAAGTCTTGTATATTGGATTTCTCCTCTCTCTCCCAGTGTGTCCTGTGAGAAGCTCAATGTGCCAGTTCAGCACACAGATTTCCAGCAAAGCTAAGATGCAGCACTGCAAGCTGCAGAGCCTGCTGCTGTCACTGCCTAACTGAAACCTATCCTGCTTTGTGGGTAACACTGGATCACAGATCAGATGATCAACAAAAAAACATGTTTTTTAAAGAAAGTGCAAAACTAATTACACATGCCCAACTTGTTATTGTTTTACTAGGGGAAAAAAACCCCAAACTAGTTTCTCTAGCAGTGCCAGAAAATCTTGCTGAGAAACTAGGAACAGCAAATCATGTTTTTCCTTCCTTTATAATGATGGGGCTGTTTAAAAGACAATGCCCACGGGGCAGTCCAGCTTCTTGTCAAAATGTAATCTAGTGTTCCAGATGGTAAACATTCAAAGACATATTTATGGTGACTTCTACATACCTTCCTTTGACATTGCCTTTTTTTTTCCTGAGAGCACTTGTGCTGGGTACACACATGAAGTTCCCATTAGCATCCTAGCAGCTGTAAAAGTGTTCAGAGCTCACAAAGATGTTCCTCACAGTGAGATAAAGATAATCTTAGGAAAAGATCTGAGACAGTACAAGTTCCATGATATGCTCAAGGTAAAAATTCCAGAGGTACAAAAAAATCCATAAACTGCTGCATGAAAGCTGTAACACATTTTTTGTTGCGGCTAATTCATCTTCGCTTGATATGGAATGCTGAACATACCAGGCATGTCTGTACTATCAACTCTGTTTGTGATGTGAGGCAACCTGCACTGCACAAAAGCTGGTGTGTTTCTTTTTCCCCCAGCTAGTGAAGATTAGGTGGGATACTTTTTGTCTTCATAGAGTTTTCAATGTGTCACCCTGTCTTTTTTTTCCTCTCACTGTTCTGAGCAGTTAGGTAGAGCACAAGAAAATGTTTTCCAGCCAGAATATGTTCTGCCCTGAATTGTCTTAATTATGTGTCAGTTTATTGCTTGTCAGGGGCTTCCTCTTCTTAGCACTTTATAATCAAGGTGGGTGAGCTTGTTACGTCACAATATACAACTTCAGTTTCTGCTTCTTGGCATGTCTCCTTGGCCCTTCATTGATTTTTTTGTCTCTGTTTCAGAGGAAAAAAATTAATTATGATTGCTGTAATTTACATTGAAAAAAACCCTTGGTGAGTTTCCAAATGGCATGTAAATGCACCTTCAAAAAGTAGGCTAAATTAGAGGTCGTTGGGAAAAAAATTGCATGTAGAAATTCAGAAGAATCCCAGAGATTGCAAGTAACAGTGTGAAAATTATTTTAACCAGTCTTATTCCAGTCAGGAACTGATAAAAACTGCTTATTTAAAATGTTTTGATGCTGGGGACAGTGTTCCTAAATGTGCAAGCCATTATAAAATCCACACTTCAGTGGATGTTAGATAGCTATGGAAAAAATATTTTGAAATATTTGCAAATTCTGTTCTAGCTAGAAACACTTTATTGTAGACTATTTTGACATTTTGCGTGTTTTTTTATCTAGCTTTGTTAGTTACAACCTGCACTTGAGATTTTATATATATATGTGTATATATGTATATGTAAATGTTCATGCAGGATCAGGAGTCTGAGCCTTGTGTAATGTCAGGGCCCATTCTCACCCTGATGAGGCAGGACACTTGTTGCAGATGTCATGGGAGTCATGGGTTCCATGATTTCCTTAGCTTTAGAAAGAGCTTTGGGGGATTTGTGTTTGAGTGGGAAGGCAGACTGATGTGATAACAATTGAGAAAGCTCCTTTCTGAGCGCCTTGAGAGCTGCAGTGTTCAACAGAGAACGAGGGTCCCGTGACAACTCTGCGGTGACACAGAAAGAATCCAATTAGTGGCCACTCCTGCTGTTGATACTAGATCTCTCCTAAAACATTTCCACCATTACCACCCCCATTGTAATCCCATCCACGACACTGATAATGGGATCAAGAGTGTCTTTTCAGAATGCCTGTTTAAATTTGAACTGCCATCTTTGGAGGTTCTGAGGATATTAAATCAGAAGGCACTGAATAGCACAGCTCACAAGAGAGCTTTGTGACACCCCTAAGACACAGTTGCCTTCCTCACACTACAATTTCCTAACACCTCCATCACAGGTAGAGCTGCATTAAGTAGGCTACAGATGAAGTAGAGGGGCTATATGTACATAGTGAATAATCCACTGAGTTGTGGCTGTCCCTGCACTGCAGTTACCTGTAGACCTTCTTCCTGAGCAGTTTCCCATGTGTAGAAAGCAGCAGTGGAAGGGAGTGGGAGAGGGTACAGTCCCATGTGCTGTGCCCTAGTAGTGGCAGCAAGTTCATCCTGCTTCTGCCTTTAACAAGCCTTAAGTCATCACTCTGCCTTTCCAGCTGCATCAGCAGCATAATATTCTCTCCTGCCCGGCTCAGATTTTTTTTGTCTTTCACTTTTCTTGCACCAACACTAATTCATCATTTCCATGTGATCAGAGTGCAGTAACTCCATTGTTATTCTTACCAAGAAGGGCAAGTTCAATGCTGTCATGTGCTTGGAGAGGATGCTGTAAAGTGGAAAGGCTCAAGGCTCTGAGCAGTGTCACCTCAGAATGCAGCACAGTAATTAAGGAATTAATAGCCAAACCAGACTCTTTTTACCTGAATTATTTTAGCATATTTCAGTTTTGTCAGTAGACTGCTTTTGAGAGCCCCTGCAAGGTCTTTGTTTAGAATCACTTGTTCATACTCAAAAGTTGTTAACTTGTGAGAGTAGTTCCATTTTAATTTTAAGTGTCTTAAGAATTTTTTTTTCTGAAAAAACTAATACTTGTTTCATCTTACGGTTTATGCAAGCAGCAGATTTAGTGTCAGCGATTTTCCCAGCACTTTAGTTCCCACTTTCAGAACCTGCTGAAAAGGTTGGTAAGCCTTTGTTACCGTGTGTGCTCTATTAATCCTGGAGCTCTGAACCTTCCCAGTCATAACCATCACCAGTGGTTTGGTTACACTGAAACACTTTTTTGTAATAGTTGACCCTTACACCCAAGTTTTATCATGATTTCTTTTTTATTATTATTATTATTTCATTTGTAACAAAAATTAACTTACAGTTAAATATAAACTTGCATTATAGTATTTATACCTGCAAATTTGGCAGTATTGCTGGAATATATACTGGAAGATTTCTAGATGTGGTACTGTGCTATAGAAATCCAGGCTGTAGATCAGTGCTAGGTTATCCATAGAATACTTCATGGAGTTTCTATATGGAAGCAAAAGACAAGAAAGTCATTGATGTTGTATGCTAAAAAAAATCCTCTCCTGGTTTGAAGGCAATTATGGCACTGCATGCTGCCATTTCTCTATGATGTGACTCTAACCCATCTTAGCAAGGAGAGGAGCTGCTTGACAGCAGCTGTATTTTTGTGCTGCTTCACAGGAGGTGAACTCTGTTTGGAAAGCCCACAGACAAGATGGGGAAGCTTTTGGCACTAGAGTGCTGGAGAATAAATGTAACAGGGAGCTGAACACAGGGGATTGTTTTTCTCAAAAGCATCTATTAAAACGGAATAGTGGTCTGTTCCAGCATTGTAATTGCAATGTGCCAAGATGTTCATTATTCTACCATGTGCACTGTTTTGTCTGTTTTCACTTAAAACCAGAAAAATGTGTTGCCAAGCCTGTAAATGTCTGCAAAACTGCCAACTCTCCTGACTTTTATCAGTAGTCTGAAGATATTTAGCCTTTTTTGTAAAGCTTCAAGTGTAAGAGTCAAGATATAACGTGAGAAGTTCAGATCTCTGGTTTCTGGTTTTTTAAACCTAATCCTCCTGGTTGCTGAGACAGCTGGCTTGCATGCAGCTCCAGAAACATGAACAAAACTAACAGAAATCCCAAATCTCCCTATGTAAATGCATGCAGGCTGTGTGAACAAGGTGGGTTTGTGCATGTCGTGCCTGGCAATTAAAACAACCCAACTTTTTTCCTGAGGTTTACCGTAATCAGTCACCCCTGAAATTTCTGATCGGTCATCTGATAACTCCCATTTTGTTAAAGAGATTTTATTGCAACAGAGGGTGAGGTTTCTTGACTCCTCTCAGACACTAGAATAGCTTGCTGCCCTGGAGAAACCCATCCTTGATCCTCTCATCCTCTGCCTCCAGCAGTGTGTTCCCATCTCCTTCCTTGTGCCAGGTTTGGCTCTTGGCTCACCTCCTGGAGTGCTGAATGAACTCGTCAGAGCAGTGGGAAGCTCAGCTGGCTGCCTGCCTACTGCATTGGTTCATCTCAGCAAGTGGACAGAGGATCCCCATGGAACAATGAAAGTGGTTGGAACTGGTGGCTTGGGGTGAGGAGGGGAAACATGGCCAACCCTTTAGGGGACTGTGAGCTGTAAGATATTCAGCTACCTGGTGACAGCTTCTCAAGCCACACACGGGGGGACCGTGTGTGTCTACAGTAGAAGTGTCATAACAGATGTGTGTGACTGTGCCAGTGTCACCAGGAGCACAAGGCTAAATTGTTGCACTTTTAATGAAAGCCTATCCCTTCTTATTTAGAGAATAGCTGCAGTGTCACTCAGAATATGGAAAGTCCTCCCTTACCATTTCTGACTCTCTAACCCAATAACTAGGCTTTGGGGAGAAACTAATAAGCAGTGTGGAGAGAAAAGAGGAAAGAAACAGAAATGCCTGCTCATCTGCTGCTTTAAAAAGGTGAATGAGATTCTGAGGGTGGGATCCAGCCTGCGTAGTCATGGTGCCCCTTGGGTCTTAAATACTTATACAGCAGCTACCTAAAGGCATGTTCTCTCTCTGATCAATGAAGAGAGTCCCCCTGAAGACCTTCAGGCACTGCAGTTAGGAAAGCAGGATTTCCTTTGTAAATCTTCAAAGGCACCTGCCTCTTTCCATATGTAGGGATGAGGCTTGCTCGCTTTGCAAAGATTGCTAAGGAGCTTAACCTGGAAGAACTTGATATCATCTCGAGTTTCTTGGTTAGCCCATAGATGAGCAATGCCATGGATAAACGCTGTATTTAAATAGCTGTGATGCAATTCCTACCTCAAGGTATAGGTGCTCTTTAAGGTGTCTCCTATACTTTCCACAGAAGAATGCATGAAGCAGGTCTTTCATTTGACCCCTGGAGAAATTATTCACTTGAAGAGACTAGGATACTGAGATTAAATATAATTATGATACTGACTGTAGAAATGGAACACTGTACTCCACACTAAAGTGTCACCTGTTTTCTTGCTGAGTTATGCTGGCAAAAAAAAAAGGTGAATGTGAATTATATAGGTTACAGAAAAATGTTTTTAAAATCACTCAGCGTTGTTAGTTAAAGAATGTTTCAAAGGCCTGTGGAGTAGGTAAAACTCAGGGGAATCAGAAATGCTGGTGGTGGTGCCTACAAGGAGTAAAATCACAATGAGGAATAATAGATTATCTTAGAGGATTATGATGTTGCACAAAGAATAAGAAGAAAGAGAAAAGTAAAAGATTCAGGAACCATGTTTCTGGATCTACCTATGCTAAGTCTTTTGAGGATTATCTCCCAGTGACTTGACTGCCTAGGGGCATGCCAGTCACAAATTAGAGAACAGTAGTGCAAAAATAAACTGAGCTTCCTGTAGATAACCAGCACAAGATGCCTTTTAAATATCACTTTTTTTTTTCCTCCAAGGACTGCAAAAATGCTAAGAATCATAGATTTTAGAATAATATTTGGGTTTTGGTAGCTTCATGACAATAAAGAATTCTGCATTAATCCAGCCTTTGGAGGAATATTGAGCAAAGGTTCCTTTGGTGTTATTCCCCACTATTTTATTTTAGCTGTAACATCTGAAATCTTGAGTGTGTCTTTAGTAAAACACGTGTGAGTTTACCTTGTTGTAATCTATGATACATCTAGGGCCAATTTATGAACTGAGACAGGAACACAATCTGCCTGGCCACCAGGAGGTGGTAGGATTTAGTGAGACAACTACCACTGAAGTTCTGAACACAAGTATCTGTCAGGAATTCCCATAGTTTGTTTTATCTCTGTATCAGTAGTAGGTTGGTATTTTTTATACCACTGTAAACTTCAGTCAATTGCAATGTACAGGTGTACAGAGAAAGGCTTCCTGTGCTCTACTGCTCTCCTACTCTACTCCTAAGCCAAAAAGGCCACTGAATTTGGGGTTTGTTTTCTTTCTGCTTGGTATGGAGAATTTCTCTAAAGCAGAGATCCTTTGAAGTGAGGAAGGGCAAAATGAAGAGGCTTTGAGATAGGCATAGTCAGGGATCACCAGAGCCCTCAAAAAATAGCAGTTCAACATAGGAAAATGTGCAGCTACAGAGAGGCATTGAAAGAGTTACACCATTTTTTCAGATTTTTTCCATCCTTTGCAACTCACGTCCAGTTTCATCTTTCTATAAATTGTTCTGCAAACACTCTCCACAAATTTTGCACAGTTTTGCACATCATCAACTTGTGAAGGGTTTGAGATGCAATATAGCCATGTCTCAAGAAATAGGTCTGTGTTACAGCTATTTGTTTTGGTCTTGGGTACCATGGATATCTATAGCACAAAGAAGACATCTATCAAATCCTGTGAAACCTTTAGAGAGGATAATAGTTGCCAATATGCAAAGCGGTCTGCAAAAGCCAGATAAAACAAGGACATGGTTAAGTAGAACTGATGTATGTGCTGTCTTGGACAGCAGACATTGTGCAACTGTATCTTGATATTGTGTGTTTTGAGGACCCTGTCCACCTTGTATGTAAGGCTGGAGAATTCAGTACTCTTTCTGGTAGCTGTCGAGCATTTGCAACGTGAGAATATCATGTGTACTTTGTGTATTCCTCCTTTTATATGTGGTGTAAGAATCCTTGGTTGTTAAGAAATCCAGAGGGTTATTGAAGAGAATAACTTGCTGAAGAGCTTGAATCTGTGTTGAAGCAGTTCTGCAATCATATTCATATACCTATCACACTGCTTTTGGGTGCTGGTTCAAGGCTGCTTTGAATGAAGCTGTTTCCTACATACAATGTACAGTTTAATGAGACCATCAATATGGACATCAGCAGCTCGAGTTCAGATGAGTAATGCTGCTGCTGTGACCTGTCTGCTTCACTCCTCTGCTGGAGATTATTCATGCATAAACCTTGGGAGCCTCAGGGCAACACGCAGCGCAGAGCAAATTTTCATTTCCCACAAGAATATTTGCCCTCCAGTCACCGACCATTCAGACAAAACAGTAACTCAACCATTCTGCATTTGCTGCAGTATCATGGCTCAGTAGTGAAGCCTGAACTGTGACACTAATGCTACCATCACAGTGGAAGAGAGATACATACATGTGGAGTACCAGAGTGTTGATTCTGGTAGCTATTTGAACTATTCACTGGTTTGTTTTAGTCTCCAGCCACCAGTGGCTGCCAGAGTTGCTATGTTTCCCTGCCTACAACAGATGAATCTGCTGGGCTTTTCAGTTCAGAATTGATCTCAGTAATGCATGTATTTATGAATCTGGGTTTTTGAAGTCATACCCAACTGTCAAAGAGCTCATCTCTAAAAAAAGCTTTGCTGTTATTTTGGATGAGAGCCTAACACAGGGAGGGAGAGCAGGTCTCCTAGCATGCCTTACCCCTCTCTTCCAGACACCTTGCTGAGTCACATCTGGTATGAAGAGAGGAGTCCATGCCTCAGTCCTTATCTTCAAAGCTCTGTGTGGGCCACTCTCACTGTTTGAAGAAGCTTTTTGCCCCACTTCATCATGAATTGCCAACATACACAGTTAATAGGAAAAATGATAGTGAACAATGAAGGATGAAAATTGAGGTGGGCAAGAAAGTGCCATGCTGACACTATAGGGCAAGAGAGACATCACATATTACACTGAGAGTAGGGAACTTCTAAAACAGACAGAGTAGAAATCTGAATCATGACTGATAGATATCCCAAAGGAAGACAGACCAGATTTGGTGAGTGGAGGATGGAAACAAAAGATACCCTTTTTCTCTCTCAGTAGCATTTCTGTGTGTTTGTTGCATATATCTGTTGTTCCATTCACGTATCAGTCTGCTAAAAGGTGTACTTATCTGTTCTTCTAGGAGAAATCCTGAGTGTGGCATTTACCATGGATTATATTCTATTGTCCAGTAACTATAGTTGCTGTAATGGACACGGGGAGGTGAGAGTGTCAAAGCAGAGCTATTTTGTTTTCTAAGCAGTTTGAAAATTACATACCTGTAGACATTAATTTCCATCTCTTTTATAGTGCTTGAAGAAAATTTTTTCTTCCTTAGAAGCTTCAAATAAACCAAAAATTTTCCACTTTGGTAAAGCCACATATGCCTTGGTAGCTGTTCAGCTTAGAGTACATGTGCATAGAAATACATGGGGTGGATGATTACCTTGCATACCACTGATTATATAATTTGCTAAGGCTAAAGGTATTATTTATCTGTTCTGTTTCTTATGCATCTTTCATACTTTTCCCTGTTTTGTGTACAGTACACAAATTGTCTTCCATTTACACTTTTATCTTTTGACAAAAAGATACTTTAAGATCTTGTGTTCAGTGCTGTCAGGAAACTGCTTTAAATGAAAGTGTGGTGTGATGTGGAATAGCTTTAATGAAGACCAAAAGAATGTGAACTTAATCTTTTTCATAGGAAGTTTTGTTCTGTTGCATCCTGTGCCCTGCTTAAACACGTTGGCCTTTTTTGACCTTTTCCCTGATGAAGGTTAAGTGGGAAATACCTTGGCTGCAGCCTTTCCAGCTTAACCAGAAACACTTTTCACAGCTCATGTTTACTTTGTCTGTTATGGTCATTCATCTTTCCTGAATCAAAATTGTTACACTGGATTTTCAGAGAGAAATTAATAGCTTGTGGCATTGACGATGAAGTGTCAAGTCTTCTTCTTTCATGTCTCCAGCTCTATATTTTGCTAGGGATGATTTTGTCAGTTCTCTTGCTAGAGATTAACAGATCTTGGAAAAAAATCTGTTTGGTTAATGGATTCCTCCCCAAGCATCTTTCTTATTGTCATTAAGAAAAAATGAACAGAATTGCTGCATTTGCAATTTATTGAGTGCATTGCTTCTGTGAAAATCTAAAAATATTGCTATGTTTTCCATTTTTCTTTTGTGCCTACTACCACACACAGAGTGAGACAGAATACTCTTGGCTAGTTAGGGGGTGTCAGTCCTTGGTGTGCTTCCAAAAGACTTTTTCAATCATTCTGTAAAAAAGTTTCAGAGATAGCAGAAACCATGTCCTCAGGACACCATTGCTTTTAATGAAAAGGCAGTCATGTTCTTCAGGTACCACACTCCTGAGAGAAGAGCTAGGTCTGAAGGTCTCTCCTTCAGTCTCAGTAGTAACCATTGCAGAGTTTTGAAGTTTGGGATGTCTTCATTTGTTATGCCACATCAAATTGTGTTCCATGGAACTTTGTTACAAGACACACAATAATGTGCAATGATAGTGTGAGACCTGACTGTGTAGTGCAGGGAAAGAACCAGCCAATCTTCGCACAAAAATTTCATCTGGGTTTAGTTCTCAATATAAGTTTTGCCCTCACAAAGCACAATTTTATGATTAGCACAATGTTCATCCATAAATATTCTGAATGGGGATGGTCAAGCCAATTCTTTGTCCCTCTGTCAAGAATAAGGAAAGTCAGCCTCTCCTGTGAAGACACTCAACCAGGCCCTTCACAAATATATTTAACATTTCATATACTTGCAGAATGAACACTGGAAGATTCAGGTTGAAACGACCTTGGGAGCTTTCAGGTGATGCTAAAACAAGGTTATGAGACAAGATCCAGTTGCTCAGGACTTTATCCAACAGGATCTTGAAAATCCTCAGAACACATTGAGTGCACAGTATCTTGGGCAACTTGTTCTGCTATTTGACTTTGTCTCAGGGAAGAAGCTTGCTTTGATTTACATCCAGTCTGACTTTCTTTTTTTTCAGTTTATGCCTGTTATCTCTTGTATTCCTGCCATGGACTACTGACCCCTGACAGAGTCTGGTTCTCTCTCTTTATAACCTAATTACAGGCACTGAGCAGCTGCTCTGAAGCCCCACCATGTCCAGCTAATCTCCAGGAGGAACAACCTCAGGTTCTCTCTGCAGGGCAAATGCTCCATCCCTAAAACATCTTGATAGCCCTTCACTGATCTTGCTCCAGTTAATCACAGTTGGTTTTGTACTGTAAGCCCAAAAATTGAGCATAGGTGCCATTTTATGAGCTCTGAGCAAAGAGACTTCATGTCTGTCCTTGCTGAATTCCATTAGGATCCTGATGGCCCATGGTTCCAGTCCACCTAGGTCCTTCTATCAATCCTGTTTTGAGGAGATTCATTGCTACTTCCAATTCAGTGTCATTGTCTAACTTAATGACTGTTGCTTATCTTGCTTGAAACACTTGCCCTCAACTTGTTGTTTTCATTTAAAGTAAATTTTATTCTCTATTTTCATCCTGACTTCTCAGTGTCTTTGAGTAAACTGGATATTTATAAAAAGCAGTACACTAAAGCAATTCATTCCAGCTTATAGTTTGTGATATATGCAGTTGTTCTTAGCTCACAATGGATCTTCCAGTCACAGTGAACAGCAGGAGAAATATTTCTCCAAAATACATTCACATGAGAAGGTGCTCTTCCTGGTTTTGGCCAGGTCTGCTGCATTAGACATCTTTAAGATCTCCTTCAAAGAGTATCTCAAATTTAGTGGTTTGTTGTCCAGTCCAACTGAATAGTGTTGAGGACTAGTACTTAAAACATATAAAGTAAAACTATGCCAGATTTTTAGTTAGAGTTTAGGCTTTATTTTCAGTATGGATTTTTTATTGCCTTCTATAGAAGTATGGGAAGACTAAATTTTTGAGTCCTAAAATAGATCAATTTGAAACTACTGCACCCTCCAGTCTGGAAACCTTATTATCCTCGATATTAGTGGTATTATTTCCCCTGAATGTCTTGCTGCTTTACAGCAATGCTGCCTTCGCTCATCTTCTTGTGGCTGGAACTTCTTCCCATAATTTATTGTTGCTTCTCCATAGTGGTACTTCTTATATGTCTCTGTAACTTTAGAACTGGCAATTATAACAATCTAATTTTAGTCCAATATGCATACGTCCTAGCGATGCACGTATTGTCCTCATGAAGTTATTTTAACATTCTGTTTGTAGTCAGATAAAGAGTTAACCAACAGAGCTGAAATTTATCAGCTGAAAACCTACGAAGTCCCAGCCACCCTAGTTTAGAGAATATTTGATGTAATTTTAGCCTGATTTCTACCTAAGTTTGCTCTTACCTGCCCCCTTAAAAAGCCTCCTGGTCTCTGAGCTTAACTACTTTGAATATTCAGGGAATAGCACTGAACATTCAATTCATTCAATGCCAGGCATTTAATTAGGAACATTACTAACCTCTGGTAGTATTCTAGGAAACAAAATTACAATTTCTCTTGTTATAGGTATAAGACAAAGTATCTGAAACACTTTTTTTATTAAGAACTTTGTTTGGCATGTAAGAGAAGATTAGTTATTGACTCATCCATTATGCAAGTGATGTGACCACCTGCACCATTCACCCATTTATTGAATATCTACAGTGGAATACATGTTTCCTGAAGCTCAGTCCACATGTGAGCCATCTTTGTCAGAGTTTCACAGTGTGAGGAAAGTGAAAAGAAATTCCATTGTTCTATGTAGGGTTGTGGTAAAGGGGAGCACTTATTTATTAGACTTGTTAATAAGCTTTAGCATTAAAAATACTTGAAATAACCTAAACTTGAACAACATTTACTTCTTAAAACCTGGCTACTGTGCTGCTTTTTCGACCTTTTTGCTGAATTGAGCTGCTAGCAAGGATGATCTTATGCAGTTTTTATCCACGCTTCTTCACTATCCATCCTTTTGTGACTGGCCATAGGTAACCATAATGTAATAGCAGTCATCACCACAAATCTGTAAAGGTCTCTGAAACTCACAGCTTGTCTACAGTGGCATTTATTGACTTTTTGCACCAGTGCAAACTCGCTTGTATAGATGTATTGAAACTGGCTCAGCATTCCTCAAATAAATGTGACACTGGCGCTTCACAGGCATATGGTAAAGGTTCTCCTGCAGAAGAGACATGTGTGACCACTCTCATCTGAAGGATGTTTCTGGCTTCTTTAGCAGAGTTCTGTGCACCACAAGAGCTTTGACTATACAAGGATTGAGCTCCTCCTATAACTTCCTGAAGAGAATAAGTTGTCTATTCCTGAGCAGGATAATTTAGACATACAAGTCCTGACAAGGCAAAAGTGTCCTTCTCACCAGCTTCTTAGGTCTGCTCTTTGCTCCACAAGATGATGGGTCTGAAATACTGTCTTAGACTCCTCACTTGCAGCTTGGAGCCTCAACACAGATCTTTATTCTGCACTGATCCTTGATCTCTGGTGCCTCAGGGAGAATTCAGAACCTGTCCTCTCAGCTCTTGCCCCATTAATCTCCTGGAAATTAGAAGTCCCATTGCAAACAAAGATGAATGTGCTCCACGGCATCTCCTCATCTACTCTGCATTTTGATGGACATTGAAGTATTTTACAATGGTAATTTATATGCCAAGCTAGAACAAGAAGCCCTGGGGAGCTTCCACTGGGATAGACCTCCTCTTCTGCTGACTCTGTTACAGGGTTAATAAACTTGTCCAGAGATAGGAATATAGAAAATGGAAGAGTTGAAAGAACTAATTTATTCATTTAATCGCATATAAATTTCCAAAATTATACATCAGGGCCTTGAGTTTCATTGGTGAATTGATATTGTGTTATCCTGTATACTATGATATTAAGGGAAATATGCTGATACCAATTTTCTGGCTGTAGACTTCAGGAAAAGTTAACAAGTTTGTATAAAAGAAAAGCTACATGAAAGAAAGTAGACATCTTAAAGTAAGAATTAAGTAAGAATTAAGTAAGAATTTTAAGAAGGAATTTTTAAGATCTAAAATAGCTTTTAGAGCTAAGAGTTTTCACGGTCCTTCATATTGCTGGAGAAACTCAAAAGATACATAGATGCTAAAAAAACCCCCTGCTCCTTGGAGGAGGAGACAATGTGGCTGTTGACTCTAATCTAATTTAGATTTTGTGAGTAGGATGTGGAAAAAATGGTCTTAGTAAGAACTAGTTCCACCATCATGTTTTAATAAGGAAAGTGAATGTTTTTTCTGTGTGCACGCGTGGGAGGCACAACAACAGAAGTAAATCCCTTGATTGTTAGCACTAGAATATTTAATGTAGCTTTCACTCTTTTGGACATACTTTACTTCAGGAATTTCCCATTTTTAAGTTCATTAAAAGGACATAAAAATAAACAAATTGCACAAACATGAGAAAGGCAATACAAGATATACTTCAGCCAATCCATGAGTTTTTTGCCTCCATCTTTAACCCATCTCTGTCATTATAGCAACATAAGATTTCAACAAGGGAATATATTTTTTCCTGAAGAGCAAAATTTTCTAGCTCTCTTTATTATGTAATGTATTGAGAATGCAAAATGTCTGGTTACAATGATAAGTCACCTTTTAGACTTATAAAAATATATTCCCGCTGATTACTAAAGCAGTGTTGCTTAAGGCTAATGGCGTAATAGATACAAATTCATCCCATAATTCTTTTAATCTCAGTAAATATATTGCAAATGTTTGGTGTCTATTGTGGCAACATAAAGCAGAAGTCATAATTAGCCTAAACAAAACAAATCATAGGAGAGTTTTAAAGTGTATTTCCAATTTCAGAAAAAAAACCACATAGATTTTTCTCTTTTTTTTTTTTCACATCTTGAATCAGACACCAGCAGATGTGTTTGTATGTGTGCATTTTCCCCAAAGCACTGAGAAGAATGTTGTGTGAGAATTATCTTTTCCATTCACAGTCATGCTGCTATTTGGTCACATTTCAATCCACTGAAAGAAAAAAAGAAGGTGAGGGAATTGAAAGCACAACAGAACCGCTTAAATTATTTCCAACTTCAAGGGTGCTGCAACCCTTAACAGAAGGCAGAGCTCAGTTGTGTCCATGGAATGGTTCCACATTTCTTAAAAAAAAAAAAAAAAGCTAATAAAAATTTTAAAATTCGCTGACATTAACGAGCTAACACAAAAGATTTATTATTTACATTTATTTTATTTTCTGTCTTTTTCTAGTAAACTTGTGCGTTCTCCAAATGAGAGGCAAATTTCCAGCAAGTAGGCTTCTTTCCCTCCTTCCTCGCCTTCATGTTGCACTTTCTTCAATTGCTCCTTCAATTTTTTAATTAAGGTCATCTTGCTTTTTGATTCATTGATTGTAGTGACGTTCTTTATGTTCAGAAGGTGATAAGGAGTGGTCAAGTTTCAAGTCACACTGACTTTGTTATTTTAAGTACTGAAATATGAGAAAATCTGCTCTATAAGACCCCTGAGTTATTTTTCTGTTTGAAACAACCTTGTCAGTAGGTTGTGTTTCTTGCTAAACAAAAAGCTGTATTTTGCTGCTGAAAAATCTGCCAGAACAGTAGGGCAGAGGAATATGTTCATATTTTATCAACCAAGAAAGCACACACATAATTGAGGGCTCATTAACCCTCATCAAGTCACATCTAAGAAATTTCCTGTTTCACCTCCCCCTTCATGTATTTTGAGTATCAGTTAACATTTTAAGTCTATTTTGTGGCTGCCAGGTCTTCCAAATACCTAAACTAAGATAGACATCCCTTCAAATGCAAATTAATAGTTTTCTGCCCTCACAATTGCATATTAGAAACATTTCACACCCCAAAAAAATACAATGGTTGTGAAGAAGTTTATGCCAAGGAGATTTTGTTGCCTTTCTGGTGTTTCTAAGATGACACTTTTTTTTTTTGCCACTCTCCTCAGCGATTAATGGTATTGGAATGATAATAACAGGAATATCCCCAAAGGCTTTAGTTCTATTCAGTATTAGTACATTTGCCAAATACAACCAATCATAGACACATAGAATTATAGAATGGTTTACATTAGAAAGGACCTTATAGATCATCTAATTCTAAACTCTCTGTCATGGGCAAGAGCACCTTCCACAAGACCAGGTTGCCCAAGGCCAGTCCAACCTGGCATTGAACACTTCCAGGGATGGGGCATCCAAAACTTCTCTGGGCAACCTGTGCCAGGGCTTCACCACCCTCACACTATAGAATTTCTTTCTAATATCTAATCTAAACCTACCCTCTTTCAGCTTGAAGCCATTACTCCTTGTCCTGCCCCCAGATGCCCTTGTAAAATGTCCCTTGCCATCTTTTTGTAGGCCTCTTTTAGGCATTGATTGGCTTTTCTAAGATCCTTTCAGAACCTTCTGTTCTGCAGCCTGAACAGCCCCAGCTCTCCCAGCCTGTCTTCAGAGAAATGCTCCAGACCTCTAGTCTTGGTGGCCCTTCTGTGGCTGTGTTCCAACAGTTCAACATCCTCTTTGTATTGGGAGTCCCAGAGCTTGATGGAACTCTCCAGGTGGGGTCTCATGGGAGCAGAGTAGAGGGGAAGAATCACCACCCCGACCTGCTGGAGACATTTCTTTTGATGCAGCCCAGGATACAGTTGGCTTTCTGGGCTTCAGGCACGCATTGCTGGATCATGTTGAGCTTCTTGTCAACCAACTCCTCCAATTCCTTCTACCCAGGGCTGCGCTCTGTTCATTCTCTGCCCAGATTGTTCCTGTGCCCAGGATTGCCTCAGCTGAGATGCAGCCCTCTGTACCTAGCCTTGTTGAACTTCATGAGTTTTGCACGGACCCACCTCTCAAGCCTGTCACGGTCCCAACCAGGTGGCAACCCCAGCTCCAAGGTGTCAACTGCACCACACAGCTTGGTGTCTTAGGCAAACTTGCTGAGGGTGCACTCGATCCCACTGTCCTTGTCACCAGCAAAGATGTTAAACTGTGCCAGTCCCAATTCAGACCCCTGAGGGACAACACTTTTCACTGCTTTTCACTTGGACATTGAGGCACTGACCTCCAACCCTTTGAGTGTAACCGCTCAGCCAATTCTTTATCCAACAAGTTTTCAATCTATCAAATTAACATATTTCCAGTTTGTAAACAAGGAGACATTGTCAAATGTTTTACACAAATTGAGGTAGATGACGTAGGTTGCTCTTCCCTTACCCACCAACGCCATAACCCCTTTGCTTATATCAAGGAAGAAAAATATTATACATATTATGTATAAAGTAATAAAGTTATATTGAACTTAATATTTTTCTATTATTTTGGAGTGTTTATTATATTCTATTATATTTCTGTTGCCTACTATGATGGCTTTATTGTATTTTTACTTTAATATTCTAAGTGTTCAAAATTTTGGTTCTGTTTTCTACTTTTATATTAGAAAGCAGAATTTTCCCCTTTACTCTTTTGAAGTTAAGAGTTGTGTCTAGGTTTGTCACCAGCTAACTATCAAAGCATTGGGAAGCAGACTTGAATCTTGTAGCCAGCATTTTTTCATAGTGTACAAAATAGATTCCTACATCAGGCACTATGTTTTTCAAATCTTCAGCTGCTACAGTAATTTTTAGTTGTTTCCACTAAAATAATGAAAAATTAAATTATCTAAGTCGGTTGTTTCAGGAGAAAAAAAAATTATGTACCTTTATTTCATTTAAGTGGGTTGTTCATGATGGCTAAAAGCAGTATTTGCTCTTCAAAAAGGTGACAGCAGGTAGTTTTCTTCTGTACCTTCTCACCCAGAAATGGGCATTGGGAGTCATTTAATGACTGATGCTGAATTGCTCCTTGTATATCCAGCATATTGGTAGCAAGTCATCTTCTGCAGTAAGTGATCAAAAATGCATATAAATTCGTCTACTGAGATAATCCTACTGAGTTATGAATATCTAAAAGCATATGAGATCATCTATAACTGTTTTGCATACAGAAATAGATGTTGTATTGATCTTCATAGGCTGATCCATTTTTGTTTTAAACAATAGATGTTTCCATTGTGATGGCAATACTGCTGAATGAGTGCTACAGTCAGTAAAGGTCGTAAGTTGCTGACGTTTGGTGCCTTTTTACTACTCTGTCTTCTCAATCTATTATGAGCAAGGCTAGATGGTCTGATAACTGTGCCAGGCAGTGGGAGAGCTCTGTGTACACTGAAGGTCCCTTATAAGTCAATAACGGAGTGCAGTTCTGAGAAATATTAGGTTATATGCTTATCCAGAAATACCTCCTCCTGAAGTCTATGAGAAAGACAAAGCCAGAAGAAAATTCAATGCTTGCATAAATTGTGGTTCCTCAGGCTGCTCTGCAATAATTCTTGTAGATGGTCCAGCAAAAAGAAGTAGTGGGTAACTGGATTTGGATTCTGCTGTCCATTTATTGGCAATTGTGAAGTCAGCCACTGAAATATTTTCCAGGTCATTCTGTTTTCAGTGAGTTACATCTGCAATCATCTTGCTCTTCTAACGTACGTACAGAATATTTATGCATATGGAAATGCACACAGAAATCACCCAGTTGTTCACTGAAATAAAGTTGTTTCTGAGTGAAATGGGAAGCTGCTGCATAAGGACATTCTTTGTGTATCATAGGTCTGAGGAAGTAATGAACATGTCTCAGGCTGAGTCTGTAGGAAGATGTAGGTCTGGTATTTTGCTGTTTTCTGAAAGACCTCCCTTCTGGCATGAAACTAAGTGCATAAATTTAGGTCTGTCTGAGATGAAGTGAATCACACACAACACTCCCTGCAGTCCCTCAGGCAGGTCTTCCTTGGGGGCTTTGTGACAGTGCTTCTTTTGTGAAATTAAATAAGATGATTGCAGCCCCAGGAGATGGTTACAACCATGTATTACCACTTCTGGAATGATTTGGAAAACTTTTTATCATCAATAGGTCCCAGGTATGGAAAAAGTCCTGCACAAAATAACCTCTCCTATGTTTTATGGGTTATCTATGCTATACAGGGAGGATTTCTCTGTGTCACACATGCATTTACATTCTCCCAAATTCCCAAACAATATGCCATCTGGCAGTATCTAAATTCCTGCTGTTCAAAGGCAGAAACAATACATAATAATTTTATGTATTACAGTGTGCTGTAAGCCTTTCTCATCATGGGATGCTGTTAAGTTTCCATCTGTACCACAGTTTGGAAATGTCTTGTGACAAGGTTCCTGGCTATATTAAGAATTTGTGTTAAGAATTTTGTTAGTAAATGATGCACAGAAACCTGATGAATAAAAGTAAGAAAAGAAAAATTAAAATTCTAACTTAAAATTAGAATTTTAAAATTAAAATTCTAATGCTAATTTAAACACAGCAGTATTTAAAGCTAAAAAGGAATCCTTTTTCCATAGAATAAAACTATTGTATAACCTCCTCTCCAAAGTTAAGTCATAATGAACTCTTTTGTACACCTACAGGAAAGCACAGTATTTTCATATGCTCACGAATATGGAAAACAGGGATCTGGAAACTTTGACAATGGTAGTTACCATCTCCATATGCATTTTTCTGCTGTATATGATCTTGTTTAATGCCTACTTAGGTAAATGGGAAGATTCCTGTTGATTCCTGTGCTGTTTGACTCTTCTTCTATATGTCACTCAAGGGCTTATTTCACCATCAGTCTGTTTCATCATCTGATATTTTTACTCTTTTGTAGGTATAGATAAAGACATTCCTAAAGTCAGTGTTTCACCCCAGATGGTGCAATTAGGTGATTCTTGGTTTTGTCTTATCATGTCCTTGAAATTAACATCTTCAGTAGGTAGTGAAGAAAAAAA